>VZTD01002597.1:5646931-5860758 GCA_013397725.1 Rhagologus leucostigma
AAAAGAAAAAGAAAAAGAAAAAGAAAAAACTACTTAACACCGGTTGGACAAGCTCCACATTACTACTTAACACTAGGAACCACTAAGAATTCTTGACCAGTGGGATTATTTATGTGCCTGCTGGAGTTGGAGACAGTGTGATAAGATATCCAACTATCTTGAGGAGCTCTAGACTAGAAGAATATGCAGTTATTTTTCAGCACCCCAACTTAAAAACAAACAAGCCAACAAATAAAATTTAATCTGGGTAATTGATAATGTGTAAAATAGATGATCATTGTGCTCCTTGAGGACACGAAAAATCTAGACAACATCTTTACATTCTTGTCTTAGGAAAAAAGAGACCTCAAATGCTTTTCTTTCCACAGTATGGATGTAATGTATCATAGAGAGGACAGTGGCTCAAAGACATCTCAGGTGGTACAAAATTTTAAGTAACAATTTGGGATAAAGGTGCAGGATAACTACATCTCTGTAGAATACAGTGAAAAAGGGTTCAACCATGAAATCTTACAACTCATTCACTCTTCTAGCAGATGTGATTGTGATTAAAAGGTTGTTGTTGGCAACAAGTAAAATGAAGAGCACTCTAAGGGGCCCAGAGAGCAAGTCCATTAACTTCATCAGCCCTAGATTTAGTTCCCATCTCAGTACAGTCTTAGGAAACAGTGAAATTGCATTTACCCACCCTAATTATGGGATTCACTGAAAATATAGGGCAATAGGTAGAGAATTCATAGCTAGAAATAAGGTCATGTTGGTATCTTTCTGTAGAAATAATTTGGTCATTTGCAGATCATATTAGGTCAAGTCACTTGTGGTACTATAATCAAAGCTATGGACTGGAGAGCTTCAGAGTGATGATAAATGACAGGAGATATTTTTCAAGAGTCCAGAGATCTGAAAGGAGAGAGAAAAACTAAGGAGAATCTTGCAATAAGTTCAACTGACCAAAGAGCTGCTGTTGTTTAGTTGAACTCAGGGCAATCTTCATGTTATCTGGGCTCTGTTTTGCCTCTTCAGCAGAACTGACAGTCTCTCATTTGCTAAAACATCTAACAGTGAAAAGCTGATATTTGGGAATTCCTAGGAAGAAACAATTCATCAGTGTCAGGAAATAGCCTAGATAACTCCAGAAACTTCTTCCTTCAGTCTTCATGATAAATTCTGAGGAAAAGCACTTTACAAACTAAGGTATTGTTATATAATATTGGTATTGTTTTCTCTCTGAGGCACCAGTACTATTTTGATAGCAAGGTTCTGCTGTCCAAATCATCTGCAATTTTCAACCATCCTGGAATTCATCCTATCTGTAGAGGTTTTTACCTGGCATTGAGAGGTAGAGTGAGCAACTGAGCAACTGAGCTTCTTTAAACTTTCTGATGTCCTTCTGATGGTTACTGCCATATGAGCTGTACTCATTACACAACACATATATAGTGTTTCTCAATGAGCCAACTCTAGCACCGACGTGCACATTTCTCTTGAATCCCTGCCATACATGACTATATTTTTTAAGCCTCAATGCTCAAATGATGGCTGATGATTTCACTAGCTACAGAAAATATTAGAATATTCTCTTTACTCTAGAGATTTATTTTTCTTTTGCAAAGCAGACAGCAACTTCCACACAGATTTACAAGAAAAATTGGAAGCCTAATATTTTGAATTCAGAACTTTTTCAAGTAAGAGTTAACTTTCATCAGGCAGCCAGCAATGCTGTTCACAGAGCATGCAGAAAATAATTTTAAAAAAATACAGGGAGAAATTATCTTCACTAATATAATAAGGGCCTTTTAAATGTCCAGAAAATATTTCAAATTTTTTTTGTGTTACATTTTTTAGACATTACACCTGCCCAGGTTCTAAGGGTTTGCAAACACAGCTAACTCTGTCAACACTCTTGTGAGAAGAATATTTTTTTAAGTGTTTAATTTCTCCCACAGCCCATTTAATTGCTTTTACTCATTGTTTATGCAAGATGTACAGACAGGAAAAGCTGAAAGTGCGTTCAGAAACTCCACTAAAACTCTTTATTACACAAGTCACTGTTAAATGTATGACTTTAAAAAACAGCTAAATACATTGTTAATCAAATCTTTTACAGATATCTCAATCCTGTAATAAGGAAAGACCAAATAATTTTCAGGCAAGTGTGTGCCCTTTCTCTACAGGTATTACTAGGCACTAGGAAACACCTGGTGCCCTCTTGCTCACTGATACTGTTTTTTCCAGCAACTAATTATCCTTGATAATTTGCACTGGGCATGAAGAACCATTTGAACTTGAACATATTCAAAAATGTTCTCTGCAACTGATGTCTCCAAGTGCAGCATTTCCCGTCCCACAGATTCAAATTAAAGACCTTATAGCAGTTACCCACCCATTCCTTACCCAAACAAGAAATCTCTACCTATCAAATCTAGCTAGTAGGTCATAGACAGAGAAAATGAATCTAGCAGCCTAATCTAATTTATGAATGTGCATAATTATGAATAACTGAATGAACCTAAAAGAAGAAAACTTCAAGTGAATGGCAGAGTGCAGATCAATTCCCAAGTAAAGCAGTGCACACCCAATGGTTTACCACAAATTAAATTTGATTGGAAAAAACTGAAAAAAAATTACTCTTCTGGCAAGAAATAGAAGTGATGATCTAGCAAATCCTACAAGCCCATGATTAATTGCCAAAAAAGTCCTTTACATATTAATAACTTTCCTTTTCTGATGCTCTTGAAATGTGCTTTGCTTTTGAAAACAGAGGTGCTTTCAGTGCTGTAGTAAAAATAATAATAAAAAAAAAGTTGTCCTCACCAAGAAAAGTATATTTCATAATTAAAAGGCTAGATATAGCCTCATTTCTAATTTGGGGGTCAGCCTGGATGACACAATGGCCATTCCTGGCTGGACTATCTACAAATACGTAATTGGAGTGTAAATTATTTTCACTATATAAATAGCTCCTGATGATATCACAATTTGTAAATAGCATAGTTTGTTTTCCCAGAAGCAGCTTTGTGCTAGCTGACAGCTCTGAAAAGTTTCTGCACTTGATTATGCCATTTTCCTCTTTATAGCTCGATAGGAAACCAGATATCATGTGCCCAGTATGAATTGGGTCTGCTTTTCCAAATGTTCTGTTCCACCCATGACATGTAACCACGTTTAACATCATGAGTGAGAAAGAAAGCTGCTTGCACATATATGCATTATTTTTAAGTCTTTATTTTTATGTAGCTGCAATGGTGTATTTCACAGCTGGCTGATGAAACACACTAGAATTATTTTGAATTCCTCAGTGCTCCTTAACAGGCAATTAAACCGAAAATAGAAATGACCATATATGGTCAGGTGCATTTCTGCTACTGTATTACTCACACTGTAATATTTAAAGTGGAATATTTAAAGCATACATTGGTGCAGCTGCGCTAATGGCTTTCCAAACTTCACTACTCAAACTTGTCCTAGAGAAGCCTTAACAATGCATCTCTTTACTAAGATTTTTCCATTAACCTTTCCGATATCACGGCATCTTTTTAACTTGCTTAGTGATTATAATAACAGTATGCTGTATAGTTTATATCTGAAGACCTTTAAACACATATAAAGTATTATGGAAACCTTCTATCCTTCTCAAATAGTAAAACAGTATTAAGAAATGGCTTCGAAGGAGAATATCCTCCTTTTCTACCTACAGAAGTTGAAGTTAAAGGCATCACAGAAAAGGCTAGAAAATCCTGTGCTGAGATACTCCAGAAGCTGGCACAACATATGGCAAGATGAAATGGGATGAGTCTCTGGGGTAATGTGGTCCCTCAGAGAGAAATCATCTTCTGTTACCTTGTAAAAATTGCCTTTTCTTGAAAGACTAGAGATTGTTGCATCCACCTCCCCTCATCCTCAAGAAGAGACAAAACTGTTACTACTTTCCTGTCTGTTCCTTAGGCAAGAACACACAAGAACAAGACCTTACCAAGGACCCAAACAGAAGGGAGGGCTTTTTACAGAAGGAAGTATAAGATAATATATGTCCATAAACAGTACCATTTTCAATATAAACATTTTCTTCCTTATGTCCATAGAGAAAGAAAGGGAGAAGGAAAAAATATATACCATTTATCTACTAATGTGAATATTTTTAAGTGAAGCTGAATTATAGAAAAGTCTTATAGAAATTATAAATAGTTTCTATTGTATGTAGCAGTTTTTGGAGAAACATCTGTAGAGTCCAGCTGAGTTAGATCTTATCCGATGCTGTAAGAATTGTCGTAGGGAAGAAGTGGAAGCATGTAGTCTGACATAACCACATAAACAAGTGGGGCTGTCTCTAGGGAAAAGAGAACACTGGTCATAGAAACCTGCAGCACCCAGGGGAGAGGTAACTGGGCCAGGTGGAGGGAGAAAGCAGCAGTTTGAGATTAAAACTCTACATCAGAAAGCCCAAGGAGCTCCTCCCTCCATGCTCACATTTGGCAGGGGTGGCAGGGCTGCCAGAGGAAGAAACTATCCCAGCTCTCAGTTACAGGAGTGAGAACTGTGGCTTAGCAAAGTAAGACATAGCACAGATGAGGACTACAGACAGCTATGTTGTATCAGTTTGAAGTTGTGGGCCTAAGTTTCTGCACTGAAACTGCCATAGTTGAAAAGTCGTATTAGATTTACTTATCTACACGTGAAAGTCTTGTTAAGGTTAATGAGAATTCCTGTTAGATAGGTGATAACAGACTTTTTCATTATTATTACAACACCAAAATGTTTTCCCATGTTTCAGGATTAGAAAGCAGTAGGTGTCCTGAATTCTAGGTCTCTGAAAAGCCCCATGAGAAGTTCATATATTTAGATCAGCAGCAATGTGGAAGCTGTCAGCTAATCATATTTTGAACCTAACTATAACACAGATTAATTGGAAATACAATAAAAGTAGCCTGTTTGAGGATAGGGTGAGGCACTGAGCTGATAGACGTATTATGTCTTTTTTTCACTTACGTGTCAAGTGTTCCTTATTATTTAGATCCAGATTCTTTCTAGATTTTCTTTTAAGCTGAAATATCGAATGGCATTTATCTAGGCTTTTTAAAATCATGACAAGATAAAAGCCAATCTTTCTGTAATCAGTATGCAGAGAAGAAGAGAAGCAGTAGTAAAGCAGTTGATGCATGTTTGCTGACAAAATATTTAATCCAAACATTTAATTTCAATCTGCCACTGTTCTCAGTTGGTATAATTACTTTAAGCAAATATCATGTAGAAAGGAACAGAAAATAGTCTCAGCTACTGAAATGTAAACAATAAAACATAATCATAATCAAATGTTTAAAGCAATATAATTCCATTCTAGGATAATTTTGTGTGGACTATTTTAAATGTTTAAATGATTTTAAATTATTTCTGACATAATGGCCTATGATGCTGCCTATACTGACAAGCAGTGGAAAAGATTTAATTCTCTCATCTGTTTATACACATCATTCTTCAAAGGTACTATTTGGAAATTGCACTGCAGTCCATGGAAAATTGTAGACTTTTGCCTTTCATGTCACTGAACATTAAAATCAACACAAACTTCGGGTAGTGATCATAACAAATTTTTGTGGGATTTAACCAAATTAACATGAACAATGTACATTACTCTTTTAAGCTTACTTGAAACCTGATTAGCTCAGTACCTGGTGACAGAGCTTCCAATTTTTAGGACAAAATTTTTGAGCAAATTTTCTATTTTCTGGAAAATCAAGAGGGGTAAAACACCACTCCACCCAAAAGCCACTTTGCTTTTCTACAATAAGTTAATCAATCCATCACAAGTCTTGTAGCCCTACAAAGGGCTAAGAGTGTGAATAAGTTGGATTTCATTGATGACTAATTCTTTTCTTGTGGTTTTCCACATTCTTGACTCCATTACAATGCTTGTCTGTAGAACTGATGAGATTTTGGACTCTGTTCTAGAAGTTATATAGGCTTGTAATACTTAAATACGATATAAAACTGCAAGCCAAATGTATGCATTACATGTATGCATTATTCAAAACAAAACCAAAAAAGAAAGAAAAAAGGCTGCTCTTTAGTGCTGTTCTCTAGTGAGAAGAATTTACTTTTGTGCAGAGGATCATTACAAAGGAAGAGCAGAATTTAAGTCTTTTTTAAACACTGACTTGCAGATAGAGAAAATGGCAATTACTCTAACTACAAAGTTTTTAGATTGTTTTACATTTTGGAAAAAAAAAAATCAGTTTAATCGCATGTGTCCCAATCATACGAGGAAAACTATTACAAGGCTGAGAAGGGGCCAGGATAAAGACTAGAAGAAGCTTTGTTTGCTAATTGAGTACAATTTTTTTAGCAAAGGTCTGTACTATATTATAAAGTTTGATCCCCAAAGTAACTTGCCTTCACCTTTTCCTCTTCAAAGGCTTCCTCTGGAACAGAAACAGGTAAGAGTGTTAATGTAAAGTATAAGAGACCATTGAAAATCAGTTCTCTCCTGTCCTTCAGCCTCTCAGGCCAGTCCATAGCACTTGCATGTCCTTGCAGACTGGGTACAGGGAGCCCAGCTCAAAGCCTGCACTGCCAGTTCCCAGCCATGCTCCAGTCTCTCGGTTCACTTAGACACATAGCACTGTTTCCATGTATAGGAGGTGAGAGAGAAAACATTTCTACTTGTGATGGTGAGAGGGAGGCATTTTTGTTTGTTTCTGTATATAGCAAAAGTACAAGTTCATTTCAAAGCAAAATGATGGATGTCCTTAATTTGTTACTTATGAAGTGCATGAGCAGATGAGATAATCCAAACCAGAGAGGTTATTCAGACTAACTAGATATAGCAAGGAAATCAGAAACAACACAGAAAAAAAAAAAAAAAGAAATGTTGTAAAGTGAACTAAGCAGGATCCAAAGACACTCTCAGAGTCTTGTAATCTCTAACGTAATTACACCAATATTTCTCTGAAGTGAAGTTACAATTTTGTTTACTTCTCAGGCAGACTCGCCTGTATCACAGGTCAAGCATGCGTGTCAAAACCGGCCGGCTTTTCAGCAGTGATTGCTGCTACTTATCGGGTTTGTTTCCATGGCTAAACAGGTAGCGCTCCCCTCTCCTTCCCAGCCGCGGTACCAAACCAGAGCGGGGCGGGCGGGGAAGGCACAGCTGACAATGGCAGCAGAGGCTTTATTTATTGCTCCCAGTGGGGGTGCGATGCCGCAGCTTCTTTACAACCATCAACACCCTGGGGCTTTTTAGTTCCACATATAAGACAAGGAAGATGGGGGATGACAACTAACCTCAAGGGATTAGGTACCTGAATCCTATCCCAACTACTAGCAGACTCCAGCTGTGTTTAAATGTTTTTTGAAGAATTTCTGATGTTCAGTGGCTGCTGATTACTTCCAGATTTTAGTTCTACACCAGTGGAGCTCTGCTACAAAGAGTTTAGCAGTTGTTAAAAATTGCAATTGCACCAAAGAAATGTCTTCTTTAAAACCAGTGTCAAAAATATTACAACACTGTTAAAAAAAAACCCCAATAAAAACCGAACAAAAACACCAAACCAAACCTACAGGCTCTTCACAGTGAAAGAAGAATGCAGAGAAGTAGGGAGAAAGTGAGGAGAGAGGGTGGAGATGACAGTGATCACTTTAGCTTTAAGGCCTTCTCAAACTTTCCTTTAAATGTTATAATGATATTTTAATCTTCAGGAGAATGATTTAGATAAATGTTCTGTAGAAAACATTTCCTTTTTGTTGAGTCTATATCATTTAAGCTTCAACCTGGGCCGTGTCTGGGACTCTTCTCCATTATTAAATGTCAATATAAGAGAACGTGTATATTTAGATATATCTTTTATTTTAGATATATCTTTTATTTGAGTAAGTTAGATACCATTTCAATATTATAAAATGAAACAGAAAGGTTTTTTTGAACACACATAAAAATTTCCACATATTCTGTTTTCAGCTGCATACATCTTTCTAGTAAATCAGAGGCCATTCAGTGAACTGCCTGAAGGTAAACTTGGTGAATCTGAGCTACTTAGTCTAGAAAACTAAGTAAGGTGTCACTTGAGTTTTCTTCAGCTTCCTAGAGAATGAAAGGCATAATCACCATATTTATATCTAAATACTTCATTGTTTTGTCAACAAAGGAAACATTGTTTCATCAACAAAGAAAACATATTAAGATAAAAACCTTAAAAGAAATAATATCATTTATATAACTATCTTTTGTATATTTCTCCACAGAATTTATGACAAGTTTTGAGCAAAACTCAGTGAAAGACAGACTGCTTCCTTTGTAAGCAGTTTGGTTTGTTTGTTTGTTTCCAGGTATGTACATAGTTTTAAATAGCAGTCAAGGCTAAAACAGACATTTTAGTCATAGAAGAATTTAGAAGAATGATTATTTCCATCAACTTTTTTTTCAGTGTGTGAACTTTCTAATTCACCAAAGCGCCTTCCCACAAAAGAAAAGAGATAGCAAAAAGAGGGGATGAGAAAAGCCGAAGAATAAAAGAGAGAGACTAATGGACAATTTTCCAGTACTCTTAAGCAACTGTGAAAGTCCTTAAAATCTTGGTAGTAAGACAAAAGCACATAAACTAAAATTCACTTCATCTTCAGAAATGCTCACCATGTTTAGACAGACACTGTTCACACAGCAGAGTTCAATTCTGACATGAACTTCTTTTAGTTTTGCAGTGCAATACAGGAGGAGCTTACATCTTTCTGGCAAGCTCCAGGACAGTACAAAAATTAATTATTTGAGAAGGCTATAGCCCAAGCAGCAAAAGCCAGATACTACTGCATATTCACATAGTGCAATATGGCTGTTTCATGGCACTGGGGTTTTTGGGAGTACAAATTCAACATGGGAATAGATTTCAAATTTTTTCAGATCCAAAATGGATATGAAGCTGGATGTACAGACTCCTGATGCATCATCAGCACTATTATCTTATTACAACATGTGCATTCATTAGAGATAAGTTGTGATTTTGTGTGAAATAATTCTCTGATGGTGAGCTGTATTTGCAGCACCGACTCTTGGCAGCATGCAATATACCACAGCCAGCATTGTCCAAGAGGGGATTATTTCATTCCACTACATCATATCACAACTGACTGTACCTCACAGTACAAATGCAACCTTGTCATTGCAATTTGTCACACTTTTTTGTGTGCATTATAGCTCACTGAAGTCTCCTCTCCCGCACTGAATAGCCCACTGCCATATAATACATGACACTATAAATGAAAAAGGCGAGATCACGACAAGGGAGATATTGGTCATAGCTTCCGTTACAGAGCTGGCTGTCTCCCAGATCGCACTTGTTCTGGAACTGCATCCAAATCTCAAGCGGGGGACAGTTTTGCTGCCACCATCCTGTGTCTGCCTGCCTCTTTGCAAACGTGGCTTGCTTTATTTAGTCACTGGACAATTTAGCAGTTGCACATAAAACATCTGGTGTCAACACTGTTTGTTCCTTAGTTATCCAAGAAGCCAATGTATAACTGAAAACAAAGAAATCTATATTCTCATCATTGTCCATACTGTTCTTCTATTTAAAATTACCTCTGCAGTACCAAGAGACGTAAAGGTAGAAAGGAACAAGAAGGCAGGAAGAGTTAGGCCTAGTCAGATGAGAAGTGGTGGGGAGAGCGCACACAACAGGGTGAGGTGCCCTCCTCTTCTCTGGGTCTGCATTCAAGCCCTGCCCTGCAGGCAGGGTGAAAACCCAGCCTCCTCTGTGCACTGGGTCGAATGATAACTATGCTTGGGGTGGCTGCTTGACTGGGACTCCATGCCTAGGTCTCTCTGTTGATGTATACTAAAACAGTGTAAAACAACCTACACCGAAAAAAGTGGTGGAGGTGGGAGCGTTCTTTGGGATTTTCTGAAAGGATTGAGTCCCCCTCCAGTGTCCCACCCTAACACTCTCTCAAGCCATAATACCTGATGCTAAGCAGCTACATTGCCTTGACCACTGTTGTTCATAAACGAGAGTACTGTCTCATTGTTCCCTTATATTATCCTTGTTTCATCCATCCTCTGTGTACAAATGTAAACCTTTTACTTACACCGCAGGTTTTCCTGTGCAGTGATTGTCTTTGTTATACATTTGTAAAGTGCTTAACTCAAAGAGTCCATGGCCTATACGTGCTACTGTTATAAAATGATAATAATAGGAGGCAGATGACTTAGAGAGAAGTGCATGAATTTTTCAAACAGGTATGTGCAAATCAGGAAAAAACCCTCAACAGTGAAAAATTCTTGATCGTTAGCAGAGTAAGTGAAATACATGAGTGGCCAATTGCCTATTGCATTGTTTTATACCATTGTGAAAAATCTTTTAACAAGCTTCCCTGCTCAAGAATTATTTCCATCTAGTTAACATGGAACCACTAACTCCAAAGTTTCAATTTTTTTTAGGATGTAAAACAATTCAGCCAGCACAGAAAAACAATGCACAGCAGGGAAACATTTTAGATAAAACTGAAGTGTAATTTCTGCTATTCTTACATACCTAATAAATACACTTTAATACAGCAGTACAATAGAGATTGAGATTTCTTCAATCACAGACACACGGAAAACATTTGTGTGTAAATAATTTTATTCATGTCCTACCACCTCTGATTTTCTAGCAAAACAAAAACTTTATAATACATTTAGAACTACACAGTAAAATATTCTGTTTCTCAATATTGAGGGGTTTCTATTTCTCTTAACAAGTCCAAGAGGTGTGTTTTATTGGTGAGAACATTCTTTCTAATCCTCAAAAGAAATACAGGTTATTTCAGGTTCAGATCAACCTACTTGGCACAGTTCACAACGCCTTATCTGTACAGAATGCTTTCCAAAAGCCAAATTTCAGTTCATTATCAAAGGATGGATGTGGTACAATAACTCACAAAAGAACTTTATAAATGCTCTGAATGATAGTTAATTTTAGCCCACTTGCCAAGTTTTGCACTACACATCCCATGTCCTGCCTGCATAGTGCTCCCCACTCCTTGGCAAATTTAGTCTTGAGCTAATCACTTTACAGTTATCTCTGAATCCATCATGCAGCCAGGCTGCAAATGGCTTGTCAGGGCACTGTTTTCCTTCTTCATTCTGCTTCCTTTTAAGTTAGTAGCAGCACTTGACAACAGAAGAACATCAATTAATAGTAAATTACGACAGGATTCATGTGGGATCATATATTACAGCCTCCTTGATGCCAAAACCTTTCACAATGATGAATACCAATACAGTGAATACCAAACACTACTTATAAAGATTTTGCCATTTCCTGAAAAGTGTTACCAATCTACCTTTGATTCCAAAGAAGCAGCACATCTTTATCTGTTTGAAAATACAAACTTTTGCTACACAAAGGCTCTTTTATGTAGGTCAAAGGGTGCTTCCCCTATGCCCATTTAATATGTTTTCTGTGAAGTTCTGTGTGCTGCCCTTAGGGCCACGCACATGCTGGCTATATGTGTGCAAGTTGCACAGCAAGTTCTTCCCCCTGCCCCATCACAGTATCTACAGTTCCATCTGCCCTGTAATGAAATTGTATACGTCCATCTATTTTTTCAAGCATTTTTTAGAGTCACACACACAGTAAATCACTGCTTTATGAATAGGCCTCTAAGACAAGGACACAGTTTACAAGAAACTTAGCATTTAAGCTATTTTCATCTTGACAATGACTGACATGTCTCTCAGAGAATATTATATATTTAGAGTACTTTGAAGGCACTGTACTTAAGAAACATGTCTCATCAATTGGATGAACTACTGAACTAAGTCTTAAATGTTTAAAGAAAGGTCAAAAAGACACCCTGCTACAAAAGTGTGCAACCTACACCTGACTCATATCAGAGTAGAAATCCACTCAGTGAATAATTTTTGCACGTTTTCTTTCTATTTTAAAGAAAATCATATACTTTATCTCTGAATACTTATCAGACCTGGAACTGATACCTTAAGAAGTAAAAACCAAACTCTAAAGGAAAAAAAAAAAAAGAAATAGCACACCCCATTCTTCATAAACTTCATGAGAATTTCCTCAACACGTGTCTCCATTTATACAACACATCAAGGAAGGCTAGAATCCAATTTCAAATCAAATAACCTCCATATCGATGTGTGGTGTAGTTGACAATGCACTCTTATCAAGTCGTGCTTTCTGGTGGGTAATGCGCACAATATAACTTAGAGCAGCCATTTGGCAGAACACTGCTGTAGTCAAATTGAAATAGCCTTTAGTACCTTAGTTAAAATGGAGAGCCATAAGGAATGCCTGTCATTTGATGAAAACCAGTGTCTTTAAATCAAGAAAAAGAATTTCCCATGAAAATACAACAATGGTACAGATGTTAGGATCCTATTTAAAACTGTAAAGGCACAGTGCAGCTCAGAGACACAATTTGTTAGGAAACAAAAGATCATGTGCCAGTGACCAAAGATTTGCTGCTAGATTCCTGTCATAGAGTTAGCAAGAAAATGTGAGTTACTTACATATAATTGCTCATTCCTCAAGGGAACTGACACCTTTAAACTGACATCACAATACAGAACAAATTTATATCTTACCAAAAATAAAGACCATGGTAAAAACCATATTTGATCACATGAATCAGGTAGAGTAGCTGATGTAACATTATACATTTAAGAAAAGTACAGCTTTTTTTTAAGCATTAAGATGTATTTGATGGACCATATAAATAAGGAGTCAGCTAATATAAATAGAAATTCATACCAAAAATAGATTATGAATGAGATTTAAAAATCACTGAAGGCCATGGAAAAAAGTTCCACTTACTTCAGCAGATGTAAGTGGAATGTCCAACTACTTCACCCAAACAAATCACATAGCTAAATCAGGGACCTGAAACACCAGTCTTAAAAAAAGAGCCGTGGCAGTATCAAAGAGCTGAAACCCTGTCTTTTCCTAAGTGAGCAGTACACCGGACTGTTGCCATCAAGAGCTCAACTAGTAGGTTGAGGACAGCAATTCCTCCCCTTTCCTGTGTACTTGTTCGGGCACACCTGAGCAATCACTTGGCTTTGGCTCTCCAGTGTCACCAATATCCTTGATGGTGAATTTTAGGGACTCCAGCAGAGGCCACCAACACAAGCAGGGAGCACATAACCTCCGAGGAGGGGCCAAGGCTTGTTCAGCCCAGAGAGGAGGGGGCTTTGGGGGGAACTCACAGCATCTCCCTGGGCAAGAGGAGAGATTATCTTGTTCTAGAGCAAGGCCCCTCACTGAGGTGATGCAGGAGAAGGAGAATCAAGTGTCACAGATTAAATCAGAAGACAAGACTAGAAATAATGAAAGAAAAAATCATTTAAAGGATGGTTAGGGACTTGAACAGATTTCACGGAGAAGTTGTGGAACCTCTGTCCTTTGGGAGTTTCATGGCCCAACGGACTGAAACCCCACAGCTGATATTGCTCCTACATCAAGCAGACTAGGGCTCCTCGAGTCTGATCAAAATAAGTAACAGAGCACCACTGAGACAGTTTTCCTCTGTGACATGACAGGAGACACATTAGGGAAATTACAGTGATAAAACCAAACAGTGCTATTTTTGTTTAAGAATCAGCATTCACTGCTGAAATTTATAAATACTTAAAGAAGTTTGTATGTTAAATACATGTGCTTTCCACTTTGCTAATAGTGCTGGATATAACATATGAAATTTGAAAATCTGTGTTAATTCCGTGAAAATCTGTGTTAATTCAATGCCATATGGCTATAGGCATTCATCCAAGAAACTGGCATCTCAACAAACGATTAGAAGAGCTTTCCAGATTTGAAGTTGGAGTTCAGTGGAGAATCCAGTTGACTGGCTGCTTAAAGTAAAGGAACCTCTTGCAGGGCCTGCCTCCATGTCTTTACTTTGGGAAAGGCAGTCTCTCACTTCCAATAGCAACAGCTACTCCAGAAGGCTTTGCAGGGGTTTTTACACCTCTGTTTCCCTAGCATTCTCTGAGAAAGGATTATGTTCTACCTTCCACCGCATCCAAAACAATGACAGGAAGAAACACAATAAAGCACAATAGCATATTGGAAAGGGCTACATGATTTTCTGAAATTTCTCTGCCCAGCATACCAGAATGCAGAAGGAGCTGAACAACTCTACCCAACACTACTGTGAGAAACTGCTAACTGCCAGGAACTGCTAACTGCCAGTAACAATCATAAGAAGAAAAATTTAAAGAAATAATTAATATTCCGCAGCGTAAAACAGCATTTTAAGTAATCTAAATGTTAGGCAAAATTTAGTCCATTATTAATATCAACTAAAAAAAGAGGCCACCAATACCATATTGCAACCAGTCAGGAATTTTAAGGGAACACTAAGAACACTATGAGATTATCTTGCTTAAGCTTGATCAGGGAAAAATAAAAAGCTGCTTAAAATCATGCGAACTAAAGAGTAAGTTAGCGTGCACGTACACACTAGAAAGACAAAGATATGGTAAATCAACAAAACTTGTGGGTTTTTCTTCAGATCAATAATTCTGTTACTGCATGTTCATGTTACTGCGTGGTGAATCTAACTAGAAAGTCTAAATGGAAGCAAAAAAATAGATACCAATTATATCAAAACTGTACAAGTACTATTTTTGATAATGTATCAGAGTAACTAGAAAATCTACAAACTTCCAGATTCAGACTTCACAAACAGCAAATGAGTGGTCAGACTGGATGCAATGGGATTAATCAGCATGTGAAACATCTCTTCTTTGTGAATCTGAAGAATTAGAATCCCCATTTAAGCCATTTCACAAGAAAACAATTCCCTCTGCATAAGTGGTTTTGGCAAAGATATGGTATTACTTTGTTTCAATTACTGTATTTTAGAATTTGATTCTTGACTCCCTGCTGGAGATGTATGAACATTTTAAAAACTTGTCAGACTTTTCAAAATTCATGTTCTTGTTTAAGTCTCTGTAAGTATTACTGATGGAGACTTTTATCTGAATCAGTTTGTTCATTACTAAGTGCTAAGAAACATTAGAGACGAAGTATGTCTGTGATCTCAGATTAAAGTGTTCTGTTCTGTTCACAGTTAACTCAATAAAAGAATTGCATCAGACCAAATTAATACATGATGGGGAATCTCGAAAGAAAGGCCTCTGTGAAAAGTGATGTTGGTAAAAAAGTACAAAACACTTTTGTCTTCAGAAACAGTAGTGAATCAGTATCCAGCAGAACAGGATGCTTGAATATGTTGTCACCATACCTAAAATTAAGGTTTTGACCTTTTATCAAAATGAAATATCCAATAGGCATTTTCTTAATGCTAGGAGGTCAGGCATGATCTCCTGTCCAGATTAGAGACATAGAACATTTCTTTTAATTAAATATAAACTGTAATGTATCACTGTATACCCCAAATACATAAATTTTACACATGCGCCAAATTCTTGTTATTTAACTAAATCTAATTTTCATCGCAAAAAGTGAAATTCTTTTTACCGATATCAGTGACAGTGTATCCCGTTTGTCTGAAAAATTTAGTATGTGTATCATGGCCCCTAGGCTTCTTCTTTACCAGAATAGTATAAATGACAATAGTAAAACATACAGGGAATTAACTATTACGTAATTATTTCAGCTGTATATTAGAATTAAATAAAACATCATTTTATCTACTCCCTGTTTTCTGGGGGACAGACCCGAATCTTCCCCTTTTTGTAATATTTCCTTAAATTGTCTTATCATGATTTTCCAGTTGAATTCAAACAGGAAAAGAAAAAAATCATACTTCTGTGGTCTTATACTTAATAGTGGGTAAAGCTTAGGGGAGTGTGCAGCACTGCATGCGAAGCAATCACATATTATCTAGAGGATTCTCGTCTTTCAGGCTGTGTGAGGTACATGGGAAATTCCATTACAGAGCTTGCATCTCCATCATTTATTATCTACAGAGACAGACTGGCATTTCTTGCAGTCGGAGAGAAAAATACTGCGTGGATAACAACTCAATTATGTCTTAAAATTAAGTTCGAGAGAAAAGTTTGTGCACTGTACAGCTCATGCAAGTATTTTCTCAGAGGCTTTTAGCTCTGAGAAAGCAAATTGTGAAAGAATCTTTTGAAGCAGAATATAAATAAATATGACAACTACTAATTAAGCTGAAAGATACCTACATATTTTAAAGCATGTAAGTCATTAAATGTCTTCCCTAGTAGAGAAACATCTTCATTTATGAGATTTCACAAAGACATTGTGAAAACAAGGACCTGAGAGACGGAGTTTCAGAGGAGAATGTCTTGTGCATCTGAGTCACACAGTTTTCAAGCAGCACCTGTTTCTCTCTCTATTACTTGTTCCAGAATTACAATCACAGAAACTTTATAATTTTATTGGAGAAAAATTAGTGTAGTCTCATTAACTGTAGCTACACAAAAAATTTAATTTGATATTTTTTCTTTTGATATTTAAAGGCATAATGTTAGATTTCATTTTAAGAAAAAATATTATTTTTATTTCTGTTGTAAAAACAGGCCCAAACAGTAGCTAATGGTCTTTCTGAAAACACTTGTCATCTTATGCAGGAAAGACAAAACATGCAGCTTCTAGGTCATTTAGAAGTTCTGCTGCATCATCCAGATGTGATGAAGAAAACCCCAAATTTCCAATAATTCAGCATTCTGCACAGCAGGCCAGCAGGGCCAGATTTGAGTGAAGATCGTACCTGTTCTGATGCCACTGCTAACACCATGGGCAAAGGCTAAACCAGCTGACTTATAGAAACTGTTGAAATGCCACAAAACTGGTTCATATCCTGACACACAATAGCGCAGAGACAGCAACAGTACTTTGCTGCTGTGTGTTCACTTTTTGTTCTGTACTTTCATTCATCACGGATATGCATGTAATAGTAAGTGAAGAAGTGATACATGAAAATGTTCGTTTTAGTACAGGACAAAACTGGGACCACAGATTCCTTCCTAGGACTGAACAGGGAGGTCTGTCAGTGACAATGTACCTTCAAGAGTCAAAGTTTTTTGGACTGCCTCCCTCCCCCAAAAATTTGTGAATGGGCAGGCAGACAACATCACTCCTCAAAAACAGCAGCTTCGAGTCCTAGTTGATCACTGGGCCAAGACCAGCTACTCCACCAACAGCAAATCTTCACTGATCTCCTCTGATGCCTCCATACAGGGAAGGTAAGGGCAGGACTATACTAGGGTAAAAAGAAGAGCAGACAGCCTTGCTTCCGCTTCCTACTGAATACTGTCATAGAAATAAGCAGATTTGAGCTCAAAATCTCAAAACCTGTAAAGCACTCAAGCATAAATAGGTGATTTTCGGCAAAAAGGAGAGTAAAAGCATTTCAGATGCTGTCTTATACTCTTAATTCTTGGGTAACAGGTAGCCAAAGCTTGTTTATTAACATTCCAGTTACTTGTCATTAGTGAGAGGCTAACTAAGATTAAAGACTAGGGATTTCAGCAGCTGTGATTTGGTGTTTTGCTTTTGTAGTGGGGTTTTTTGGCTTGCTTTTGTTTTATTTTTTGGGGGGGGNGCTGGGGAAAGGTTTGAAAACCTAAATGAAATGTGACATGCTTTCTAGAGCAACTTTGATTTAGCCAGCAAGGAAGTGTGGAGAAAACTGCATCTCCTATATCGTTGTGTGCTTTCTGCTTGGCTTTGGCAATAAGCAACCCAAAAAGATAAAATGTATTTGCAATAACTGAAAGGAAAACTATGAATAGAGAAATTACCATACCAGTGGAAATGATCTGCTCTCACATTGTGAGACCAGCTGTTCTTGCCTTCATCATTTGTACGTTTGCAGTATGAAGGGTGAATATACCCCATTATTGGAGCTGTGCACAACCTAGCCTGACCTAAATGCCAAGAAATAAGCAAGTGAGAGTGAAGCATCAGTGGCAAATTGGAATCTAAGGCCTTTTGTGCTTGTTAAATGGTGGAATGATTATAATTGGAAAAAGTGATGTGCATTAGTTCTGAGTGAATGTACAAGAAATGACAAGCGTGTAACTTAATGATTACTTCACAACACCCAGGACTGCCTTCTAGGCTTGCAGTGAGAGGCTGAGCCCTACAGCAGAGAAAACTGCATGTCTTCTCCTGCTATTCATGGGCATCCTCCACAGGTCACATGGAAATAACCCTGAAGTGATAAGTCTCGGTTTAGGAAGTCTGCTGCTTAAGCTTGTGTAAGTCATTGTGACAGAGCACTTTTTTTCCTCTCTCCACAAACCTTTGTCTGTATTAGTAGCAACTGAGCAGAGTCTAGCTTTCAATAAAAACATACACTCATTGTTTATTCTCACAGGTAGAAAGCATATTCGCCATCTACATCAAGACTTGGTTGACTACACATCATTTAGGCTTTATTATTTTTCATGTTTTCATTGTGTAGATCACCATGATGGTAGCAAAAAAAACCCAAAAAAACCCAGTAAAACATTAGTCCAAACATACTAATGAATAATTTCAAGTGAATAAGAAAATTAATAACTGCAGATTAATTAAACTTCTTTTTACAGCTGGCAGAAACTATTTCCCAGGATATTAGAAATTCAGTACAATTAATTTTTCTTCATGTTACAATAATTTCTGTCTAGGAAAAGCATTGCCAAGCATTTCCTGGATGATAGGCATGTGTTTTATGGTAGGCTCGTATAAAGATTCAGGGTTAAATGCTCAATGAAAATGTATAGTACATAAATCTACACACAGAAGTGGCAGGCAGAGTGTCAAGAAGCAATCATCTCCGAAGTCAGTTTACCCTCACAACAGGGGCCTTGTCACGGTCAGAGTTAAACAGGTTCTGGATAGGACTGAACTTCTGTCTGCATCAAAGAGTCAGAACTGGGGAGTTTACCAGGACATTGGAAATTCACAATTAAGCAATACAATAAACAAACCAATCCTAGTTACTTTTCACAGGGAAGCTCCTGAAAAGCAGTTTACCAAAATCATTCCACAGAAATTTTTTAGTGATGTTTGTTTATATGTTACTTTCAATATGCTGTCTTTAAACTGGAAGAATTCCCATATCCTCAGGCACTTAAGACCTGTTTTTTCATTAAAAAGTTGCAATCCCTTTCTACATGACTAGCTGAAGTCCACTGGAAACTGCTGAAGATGCTTAGCTGAAGAAGTATTTTTTTGACATATTATGATGACAGAGATCTCAGTATTAAACAAAAAAATATAAAAGTTGATCTTCAAAAAATTAAATTACTAATATAATTTTCTTACTCATTTAATACAGATATTGAAGCTCTCATAAGTCAAGGGGTAACCCTGTACTGTAGACAATTTAAATCCATCCAAAAATAAGACAGACATTGAATGACTGCTATAAGTAACACATGCAACAAAAGCCTCTAATCTTCAGGTCCCAAACAGAGACTTATGACAGCTCTTAATGTTTTGCCAACTCTTACAACAGAAGAAAATGTAGTACTATTTCTATGTAAGAACCTTTCTTGTTTCTATGGTGGAATGTCTAAGGAACCTGTAGAAATGCAAAAGTAAAGAGTAGCTACTGCCTTCTTACTTCAGATACGTCGACCTTCCAGAACAGCCTGGAGAGGTTCCCAGTCTTGCCCCATGGTTTCCCATGCAATGTTTGGAAAGATGGAACATCAGGAAAAGAGCTGTTCTCCCTTGTTCTCTTTTATTAGTAATGTTCATTTGAATATGATTTACTATGGAAAAGGATGTTAATAAGAAATGCTTTTTTACATTTATTAGTGGAGAGATGGCCTGACAGTTGGGAAGGAGAATGTATTATAAAGACGAGAGTGCAGGTAATATCCTGTATATTGAGTCTAATCACCCATTTAAAGTTAAAACAGGAGTTGTTAAGAATGTAGTGAATCACACTCTAATGATTAGTGATGAGAATCACCTAGATAATGAAATTGGTATTGAGAAACAGATTTTTCGGCAGGATGATTATCCTGCAAGATTGATTAAAAGGATAATTGTAGAACAATGTAACCTTTTCCATAATTATAGCACTGAACTTGTTTAAAGCCATTTGTCATAACAGTATGGCTCTGCCATATCACAAAGAGACTGACCACTGATTAACACGATATTTTATTACCTTCCGGGAAAGCGAGGTATTGCCACACCTGGACAAGGCGGTTTTAGTACCTCTGCATCAAAAGTTAAGAATATTGTAAAACCACTTCAAGCAGTCAGAACTATAAAATTCCATGTGGTTGCACATTTCTAATTGCTAAATCTCAAGGATGAGTTTTCCATCCCTTTTACTGTGAGGTCCCATGAGACTAACACTATAGCACTCTCTCACTGGTACTGGCACGTTTACGACACAAGACTGCTTTTCAACAGTTGGCACAGCAAAAGAAAACATCAGAAAGCTTTAAAATTGTACTCAAATAAGTTCTAAAAGATCTGCAGCTGGAAATGCTAAAAGTTCCAGTATTTGAGATATAAGAGAGCAAGGGGAAAAAGGATTAGTTTTTTGGTTTGTGGGTTTTGTTGGGGTTTTTTGTCTTTAATATTTTAATGAACAGTTTTAACTAGCTTCAGTGAGAAATTCCTTAAGATTTTTAAGAACTTTCTGGCATTCTTTACAATACGATTAAATCTTTCCACATTTTAGCCACATATTCAAGTAGTAAAGTTTTAACATGGGGGAATATTTTCATCCCTAGGAATGATGAAATCAGGCAGCAAGCTTATCAAAAGAAACAAACAAGTATGATGATGCTGACATGAATGTGGGCTACAGCATTTAGGTGAAAAGTAAAATGTTCAGTACCCACAAGTAAACTTTGTAATGTTTTCTCCACAGACTAGATTTTTTTCAGACAATTCTGTCAGTTTACAGATAAGTTTCTCCCTTAGCTTTGTTATGACAGAAGTGCTTAGTTTTGCTAGTTCATGTGAGGCCTTTTAGATGAACAAAGCAGAACTCACAGCTTCACACAAGAAAACACTCACAGGATGTGTATGAGAAACACTCTCAGGCATTAAAAAGCTGTGAGTTAAAATGCAGCCACAGGGGCCCAGGGAAGGGCCTTCACCTGAACATCTTTCTCAGGCAGATACACCAGCAATACCAGAACAAGCCAAGTTTTTAAAACCTCCACAAATGAAAATTCCTCAGCCTCTCTGCATAACCAGCGTCTCCTAGTGAAAACATTTCAAGCAAGTGTCTCTTCTTTAACCATCTGGTATTATAAAAGAAGAGTTCTCTCCCTAGTTGTAGGATACTTCTTCTTCCCCTCTCAGTCCCCTCTTTGCCAGCCTAAACAACTCAGTTCCCTCAGCCTCTCATCTTAGGTCAAGTACAAGAGGTCCTTTGCTTCTTGTGGGTCCTCTCCTGGATCATGTCTAACTTTTCAACATCCTTCTTGCACAAGGACAGCACAAAACTGGATACAGTATTCCAGGTAATGCCCAACCTGTGCCAGGCAGAGATAGATAACAATCTCCCTCCACTAGCCATGTTTCTCCTAATGTAGGCGAGGGTGCAGCTTACACGACTTCCCATATGCACACACTGTTGGTATCCATCATATTCCCTGGAATGTTGTGCATTCAGTCAGGTTTCAGTCTGTACTGACACATGGACTTACTTTTCTTCAAGTGCAGAACTGTCAAAGGTTTTGAAGTTTCTGTCAGACCAGCCTTCCAGTCCCTCGCTTCTACTCAACTGAAGCTCTAGTGGATGGGATTATCATCCCCTACCCATCACTTAGTGTCCTCAGCAAATTTGTTGAGGTTTACATTGTCATCCAGCTTGCTAATGAAAACACTGAACTCTACCAGCTCCAGGATCAACTCTAAAGGTCAGAGGTTTCATCCTAAAGTTTGAAATATTGTTATTTTTTCTTAAATTTGCAGTTTTAGATAAGATGAACACGCTGTGGTATCATAAATCACATTTTAACTTTAAAAAACACGCCACTAATCTATGGGTTGATCAGGTGTGGAGTGGTAGGAGAAGGCAGAAATATCTTGATAACTGTGTTTTGGTCAGGCAGCCCTCACTATCAGAGATGCAGTGGTTTTCAGTTAAGAATTATGCTCTGCTCTTCAAGAGGCTCTGATAGAGTAAATGCAATGCTTGGTAATAACACTAATAACACATTATTATTACTATTGGGCTACTATACAAATTTTTAGGTACCACTTTGTGCTAATGTATTTCAATTCACATGTGAGTAGATGTGATGGAGAGAAGTGTATATAGGCTAAGTTCTTCATTCTTATGTTGTTTTAGCCTGCAGAATAATAATTATGGGAATCCACCATCTGGTGAACATATGTAAGGTTTGACTCAGCCCAGGAAGAGGACGATAAGTGGCCTACTTCAGGTGAGTAACTGTAGGGCCTCTAATCTGTCCAAGGTAATGACGGATTCCTTCCCTCCTCCTGGAGCAGGCAATAGTACATTAGGGGGCCAGCAAGAGACTTTATTTGTTTTAACTCACCTCGGGCTCTTGCATTCATTTGCGGAAGCCAGCGGCAGCAATTCCAGACGCTAATGAGTAATGACATGGCAGGAGGAAATATGTGGCACACAGTCAGTGTGTGGCTATGCACCATTTGATTATGTGCTGAGCTAAAAAGTGGGAACAGCCTGACGGCAGCAGCTCCTGCAAGGCCTCCCGCTACAGCCATCTAATGGATGCTGTGCGAGTGGGAGCAGCCCCTGCCGCTGCGTAAAGCTACCAAACACGCTTGTGATACAGAAGAGTAAAAGATGATATAGGCCAGCAAGAAATCAAAAGAAAAACAAAATTTTTTCCTAACTGTGGCCAAACCACATCGCTAATAGTCTAAATACAACCCATTTCTTTCCTCTCTCACGTTTGGCATTTAGACACAGAAAAAAAAGTTAATTAAACAAGCAAAAAACCCCCTATTTTCCAAACAGTATTTTCAATGCAATCCATTCCAGGCATGCGCCTTTGCTGACTTTACATTGGTAGTGTCTGGCATCACATGGTAGGAGACAAAAGCTACTCCACCATTCACAATGAGAAAGATGCCTTCAAGGGCTGGTTGCTGAGAGGACTCTGAAACTAGGTAGTGGAGGCTGAATTAAAAGCCAGGACAAGGTAGCCTTTTTGCTTATATTACTTTGTGTGATTCATATTTATAATGATTCCCTCCTGCTGAGAAGTCCTGGCTGCCCAGTGTTTTTGCTCAGTCATCTCCATCAGTTTTACATACGGATTTTACTGGAATGAGAGAATTAGAGCAAGAACATGATTGTTATTGTTTCGTAGCTGATGAAGAGCAACAACAGAAAAGTAGTTATGAAATCTCATTTTGTTGTCGTCTTTGCTTTGTGAAATTTTACACACCTAACTCAGACAATGGGCAAATTTTTCCCTTAAGGTTTTCATTATGTTTCTCAAGGGATGAGTGAAATTGCTTGGTTTTTCACTCATTCAGGGTATCTGCTTCAAAGGTTAAAATACAGTGGAGCTTCCCTGAATTTTCTCTGCATAGACACAGATAGCTCTGCAAAGACTACAGCACAAAGATAGAGATTCGCAAAGCTGACATTTCTTTTTGTAAATGTGCATGTGGTGATGGAGGTTCATGTCTCCTGAAGCAGATGTGTGAAAAATACTGCATGACTTTTGTAGAACAAAAGTGAGAATTAATTTCAGAGCTCTGACAGGTCTAAAACCCCCTAATATTACGATTTGTTAGGGAAAATAATCCAATAGCAGATTCAGACAATGTGAAAAAATATACAACACATATTTGGGCTGAAGATCTTTTACTGCTTTACAACTTTGCTTCTATTGTCACTTAGAATAAAATCAGGGGGAAAGACCTTGAGAGATAAGCTGCTTATTTATTTGTTCCTGAAGCTTTGATAGCACGTAGGTTGCTGTGTGATCTTTATAAACTCAGAGGTGCTAAGCACAGCTTGTTTTTGAAAGTCAATGCCAGCAAGAGACAGACTTTTTGCAATAACACCCGGTGAGCTGTGGCACTCTTATACTCATATATTTGTCTGTGCCAAATCCTTACCTAGTCTATATTAACAGACTGATTTTGACTTCGTGCTGGGGATTTGGCCCATTATCCATTTCTTGAATATGCATATCCAACTAGGACAGACATACTCAAGAAGATGAGAAATATCTTCACACTCACCAAAATCCAAACACCTTTAAACTAGAAATAAAGCCAGTAATCCCTTTCTTTTCCTAAATCTTACAGGATAGAGGCTGATCAGATGAGAAAATCCTTTTTCTTTTTTGAGGGTCTAATGGGACAGGTAGATGGTTTTAAAACAAAAGGAATGATTTTGTCAATTGCTCCAATTCCACATGCAAACTCATGTCGGATAACCTGCACTCTCAAAAAGGATACACCACTTTAAAATAAATCATGCAATAATCCTCATCATCAACATACACAAAATCAGGTAGAGGCCTTATTGAAAAAAGGGAATTTGGGGTAAACTTCTACTTGCATTATCCTACATCATTGCAGATTTTTAGTGTGTGTTTATAAGTGTTTCAGATGCAGAAGTATGAAAGGAATCTAACACCTGTGCCTGTTTTCCCTATCCTAACATGGGTCACAGGACCCACCAAAGGACCTCTGCCTTGATCCACGGCTTTGCCCTGCTGGAAGGTTATGACATGGTTTTAGAAGAATTTCATTCTCATAGAAGGTTGTTATCTTACATGAAGGGGTGATGCCAAAATGCTGCAGCTTCTGCAGAGAACTAGGAACATCAGGATAAGGTGCTCATATATATGCATGTGACTTTCATGATTCACTGGTATGATGAGCTGTGATGACTGGGAAGATTGGGAATACCAAAGCCTAACATACGCCTTTTCCTTTTAATTTCTTAATTGACCAATTTTCTCACTTTTCTCCTAAATTTTTCCATTCTTCCAGTCTGTGCATCACATTGCATTCCAGAAACATGACATTCATGCTTGAAGCCCCAACCAAACAATGGATAAACTAGAGGGCAACGGGTAACACATTGTTTCTGTACCAAAGGCAGTTTGACATGCTACACCATGCAGGCTGTTAATCTTTTCTTTTCTGTCCTATGAACAAAACAGTGATTTAGTTTTATAGTGGAGATGCAGTTATTCAAAAGGAAAACACTTATACTAATGACATCAAACACTGGCATAAACACACATGAGCCACTCTTCCTGCTTTAAAAATATAATTTTGCCTCAGAAGGGTAATACTGTCTAATTTTTCTCTTTTTTGCAATTCAGTGATAGATTTCACAAAAACAAAGCAACTCTGTAGCACTTTTATAGCCAATGAATTGAGGAAAATGGGAGGTCCTGTCTATTAATTCATTTTAAGTCCAGAGTACTGGCAGAATGGCAAGTATAGGAAAAAGTATCAAAAAATCCACACTCCATAATGCAGAATGCTTTCTGTAACACTCCATAACAAAGAAATCTAGCTGTCCACAGAGGTGTACAAGAATTTCTTACTGAAGAACAGCCATAGTATGTGTCCATCCACTATGCCACCTCCCATATATGCTGAAGGAGAGATTAAATACACAGATCTTATCTCTAGGAAAATTCCTCCAAAAACCAAGTTATAAATTCTAGATTCTAAATCCTGAAGTTTTTACTTCCACTGTCTTCTATTATAAACTTGGGTTGTCTGTTGTACATGTACACTAACATTCCTTTATTAGCAGTGGCAATGAGTTGCACAGCTCCAGAATTTTTATTTATTTTTTTAACTAGCATTTTCACCTATTTTAAATTCCCCACTATTCCTTTTAATTGAATATTCCATTCTTATTAAGACAGAAGATGTCCTAAAAAAAATTATACAACACAAAGGATGATCTAAAAGAGACATGTACTTAAAAGAGTAGCTGTATTGTACACACCTTTTTCATGTCTTTTCTTGTTTTTTTTTAACCCATGTTTTTCTCTCTTTCCCTATGTAAGCATGTTTCAACGAAACTTTAAGTCGTGTACTTCTATAGACCCTCTATTCTTTTCAGTGTTGACACCAGACCCAAACTTCCAGATCTGGATATTGTAAGACAAACGAGACAGAGAGTACATTTTTAGCAAGGATTTCTAACTTCTTTGGTGTACTCCGTATTCTATTCCACCAGCTTCCTAACAAGATGCATTGGACTGATCAGTGCCCTCCAGTCTTATCCTGTATTCTGCAGTGATACAATTCACTAGAATGTGCATGAAGAGCTCTTTCATCATTCTCTTTAGGGAGGGTATTTGTTTGTGAGCAATATGGTCCATCTGATACTTCTGGATGTCTAATGTTTTGATATTTCTTTATCTCTCCAGTGAAATTCTCCACAACAAAGTTTCTGGAAATAACTGCCAACAGGATCTTGTATTATGCAACAGAATTTGACTTTAACAATTACTGCTTGTGTCTTTGTTTTAGTCACTCTATTTTCCTATTTTTCCAGCTTATTAAAAAATATTAGATTTAATAGAAAAGCTTGAGACACCTCTTACCCATTTTCTTAGCATGAAAACCTTCTAGTTAATTGCTGATTCATAGCAATACTTTGTCTTTCTGCACAAAAATTAGTTTCTTCTTCAACAAACTAACTTTGATTAACAACTTCTGAGAGTTCACTTAGCATTTCTGTAGGGCCAGATTTCATTTCTGTGAAATCCCCTAGCTTGAGATTTGACTTTTCTAATGCTGGATGATTGAATGGCTCAGTCTATAGGCTTATATTTTATCTAGGCCTATGCCAGCACCTGGCAGTGTCTTGGAGAAAGGAGCCTGCAGATTCCTTGTCAGTGTATCACTATTTGCCTCAGCGTGTTGGGAGTGCTCAGCAGTGGCTATTCCTTTAGAACAAATTGTCACACAATTAAAAGAAAATATGAAAATCACAAAAAGGAAAAATGTTAATATTTCAAAATCTAATGTCAAAGGAAGTATGGTTAGCCAGTCTGTGCATGCTTTTTGCAAACTGTTATTTAGAAATAATTATCAAAAGAGATTGTTTGAGTCTTTTCTTTTAGCCTTAAACTCAGCATGACCATGTGTGAAATGATCCATTAGATTTCGTCAAAGTTAAGAATCCCATATGGCTAGTATTGCCACAGTTTAAAACTTCCCATGATTCAAAATGTGTTTGCACTGCTCATAAAGAAATACTTCAGTTAGATTACAGCTTGGTTGTTCAGTCTAAATAGCACCAGTCCTACCTGAGAAGCTGGATGAAAGTTTAGGCTTTGTATCACGTGAGAATCTCTGTGTTGCAAGGCCCGGCAGGGTCCTGAGCTGGTTCCTTTGAAACTAAGCCCAGCCAGGTCGATATATCTGAGCTACCTGTTTGATGGTAACATCAAAATAACTTTTTTTGGGCCCTAAGTGTAAACAGTTGTTAATATACTGGAATAGCCCACGAATTTGAATTTGCCCATGTACATATATGCACACACTTTACAAACAAGCATTTCTAAAGATTTAGCACACTTCTTTTTTTGTACACAAATGGGGTGTGAGGTTTGGATTGGGGTTATTTTCAGTGTAATGATTATCATTTTCAAAGGAAACCTGCTCTTAAAACCACAAATGACTTCCAGTGTTTTCAGTTTAATACCTAGATCCTTAAACCTGCCTATCTGAAGGCCCTCAAATGAGCTGCACTGGAAACCTGATTCTGGATTTTTTTTTTTCTCTTCCATGCCAGACCTTCCAGAATTTGTGTGAGAAAAGGTGTTCCTGAGTATGTTTTATTTCAACCTAGTTTTGTCAAAAAGAGCAATATCCTACAATACACTACAAGAACACGCATATTGTAGTAGACAGTGTGCAGCCCAGCCCTTCGAGACCCAAGTCTTCCAAAGGTAGAGAAGATACAGATAAAGGACGTAAAAAACTCCAGTAAATAATTCAAGCATTACAGCTCAATATGTCACAAAACTTTCATTTAGAGAAATGAAATTTCATTTCCTCTCTATCTAGAGAGGAAAACTTTCACCAAGACTCAGCTTCTACACCTCTCCTTCAAGGCTTAACAACACAACACAAAAGCAATACTGCCATTTCTTAAGCATATTACTTGCATTATGTGAGTAACTTAGACTCAAATTAGTAGTAATCGAAATTACCAAATATTTCATTCACTAAAATGGCTGTGCTTAATAGTGCTTATATCAGACTGACAATGCATATTTGTTCACTTGAACTCTCTGAGGAACATTTATCATACAAAAACATATATTAGGAAAAAGGAATATCATTTCAACTTTCTGATGCCCAAAGTACAGAATAACATAAAGGAGAATTCAAGTGGGGCTTTTGGGGAACATTTTTTGCAGGTTATAGAATAGTATCAGTTTTGTTTCAAAAAATTTCAACTGCAATTAGCATGCGATGTTAAAAAAGAACATGTGAAAGATGCTGACATAAATGTTCTGCTCTGAATTGTGCATTTCTTCAGCAGACTTCAGTGAAATGTGATATGGAAAAGTTACTTTAAGATGAAAAGGCCTTGAAATAAATAATACACGTAAATTCCGTGTTTTGCAGTAGTGGAAAATGTAAAAATATTTGCATTTTTAAAATATAAAACAGAACTATTAAGAGCATTTTGATTCTGTACGTAAAATTAATATAAACTATTTTCTCTCCTTTTCTACCATGAGTATTTATGTCTTCATCAAAATCTAGAGGAATATGCTCAGATATTAAACTGCTATTCTCCAGACAGAACAATGAATATGACACAATTAATTAATTATTCATTAGATTATGATATGATTAAAGGTGAACTAGAACAACAACAATCTATAAGGCTACCTGTTGTAAATCAACTGTTTTCCAGGAGAAAAAATAAAAATCAAAACCTTTCAACAATAATTACAAGAAACACGGTTTCAATGTCTGTAAATTAGAAAAACAGAATGCCAAAGAAAACACAAATATAAAATGACAAGATTACCATTAACTTCAAGATTATGTGGTATTTAAATACCTTTCAAATGTCATTTATTTACAATAATCTCTCTCATGTTATCACACCGAGTTAAGAGACCTGAGTCCTATTTTTCAGACTGTCTCACTTCTCTTGTGCCTCCATTTCTAGTTTCTTATCTGAAAATGAAGATGATACCCAAGTGCTACGTTTGCAAAGGTGTTACGAGGGTTAGATAAGTACCATCTATAAAGCCCTTCGAGATCCTTAGATGAAAAGCTCCGTAAGACACAAGAAAAGCTCTCTGTAACTGCAGTATTTTTACTGTAGTTCTTACTATGTTTATTTGTTTACTCTCCTCTAGAGAACATAATTCTGAAGAGATTTACATTTGAACTTTGAAGGGATTCTGTTATCTGTCTCTCGAATTGCTCTTAAGGGCTCTGTAGAGGAAAGGCAAATGCTCACAAAAGCACACTCAAATCTTTGCCAAGATCCCATTCTGCAAGATAGTCAGTGTTTCTTGAGCAGCACAGAACACTCTCAGCTGACTGCACTCACCACATTGCAAAATCTGGCCTTGGATTTCAGGTGCCAGCCTTCCTATGAACAAGAATCCCAGCACAAAATTAAATGTAATTCTACATTTCTTTCTCAGTTCCTTGTTAGCTGCTCATAGATCAGGTGGGCAGATACAGTTATTGAGTCCACTGCCTCAGTGCTCATCAGAATGCTGACATACTCAGCAAAGTAAAGAGCTTTTTTACTGTCATTGATGCTGCAAAAGAGAGAGTGCCCATGGGTCACTGCAAGTATTTTTATTTCATTGCTGGACATTATGGACAGATTGAACATCCAACTGCATTATCATAATGTTGTTTCTCCCTTTGATTTCTGAAAAAAATAAACTTAAGACAATTCAAACAGTTTCATATGGAATTTTAATGCTATTCCTGTCCTGAAGAATGAGAGCACAGGAAGCGGCACATGGATGAGAAGGAAGGATGGATAAGTAGGAAAGGAAAGTGGTAACAACTTAAACATAAGATTAAGAGAGCCAAAATTTTTCCTAAAATTATACATTTTTTTAGAACCTAGTCTGGTAGCCTTTGACCAGATATTTTATGAGGTGGCAATGGAAGACAAACGGCTTCCAAAAAAACTCAAAACTAAAACCAAAACCAAGCAAAAATACCCCTGTAATAAATGCATCAGTTATGGGGAAGGAAGCAAAATGTTGGTTTTGGTCTTCTGAGGGTATCTTAAAATACTTTGCATGGTGTGAAATCACTGCTTCAAGTTTTTCTTGAAGACAAAATTGCTCATTCCTGAGGTTCGATAAACCATCATAACTAAGAGGCATCATTTTCTCCTTCATTTCAAAGCAGAATGAAACTCTTTTGCAAAAAATTAATCGAACCTATAACAGACTTCTAATTTTACAGAAAAAAATGTAGATAATATTCTGAGTTTTCTCTTCAAAAATATCTTTTGAAAGAATGCTACACATCTTGGAAATACAGTTGCATCAGAAGATATCATCCATAATAAGAGCAGAGTCACAGGACACAGTGAATGTCCATTGCCTCAACGATCAGGGATGATGAGCAGCATACGCAGTGGCTTTTTGGAGTGGTTTAGTGTCGGGGTTTTTTCTTGTTTTTCCCTCCATTATCCACATTAGCAAGAGTATTTCTGTGACTTAGGGCTGCTCAAAAACCAGAAAATTTTCTTGCCACACTTCAGCTCAGTTTTAGGCCTTGAGGGTATTCACCAACAAGAGAAATTCTTTCTAGAACAATCCTGGTTAAACAATGATCTTATTTCAGGTCTGTACATTATTATGCTTTGTTTAAGGTTTGATGGATCAAGGATGTGTGAGAAAGTGGAGTATATGAAGCTTGCGTGAACGGCAGTAAAATTTAAAATTGTCGTAATTTAAGATTATTACTACTAGAAAAGTGTTTAAAAGTTGGGTTTCTAAAAAACCTTGTAAATTCATTATATTTAATATTTGCTTCAAGTTTCCCAATTTGCATCCTTAGATTCTCTCAGACTTACCTGAAAATCCACTACTTGGATGCAAGTTACTTTTTTTACATCTCCATTGGTCATTTTTTTCACATATAATCTCATTTCACTGTGAGAAAGGATAAGAGAATTTGAAAGCAAACAAACCAGAAAAAGGAAAAAAAAAGAATAAAGAAACCATTTGCTGGCTTTGTTTACTTCTTTGGGATATAGCTACTAGTGAATAAGAAATGTGGAATGTGAAGTCATTCCAGTCAAAAAACACTGTTCACTCAGTAAATCAGGAAGACACCATACACCTGTGTATCTCATGAGCACAAAAATGAAACTTCTCCGGGGAAAACTGGAAGTATTGCTAATTAGGTCCTTAAAATTAGAAACATTCATACTTATGGAGTTTATAGGTGGTTAAAATCTCCGATTTCAGAAAAATATATAGTTGGCAATAACAGAGTAATTACAGTCACTGCTTCAATATTGCTGTATAAATCATCATGATTTAACCTACAGTAGTAATAAAAATAAATGATATTGGGTATGGTTCATTACTGCTGATCTAATAAAATATAATGAATTTTTAAAAAACCTGAGTGTAATAGTTTCATAAAAATAACAATTTACCAATGGCTTCCTAACAACTTATGTGAATGTAATACATAAGAATTGTATTTTTCATAAAAATAACCTTCTGATGAGAAATCATTTTAATTTGATTCCATTCCTCATAGTATTTTTGTCCAACATGTGTCTTCCTCAGTGAGTGCCTCTTCTTAATTCAGATTTCCTTGATTTAGTAAATGAGACAGAAGGAGGAGTTTATTGACATAAATATTAAATGAAGGAGATTCATTCTGGAAAAAAGTTATATGGTCACGTGCAATATTACTTCTCAGAGCAGAAAACATAGAAAACTGTGCAATAAAATATCCCAAAGCAAGTTTCTTTCTCTACCTGTTCCTGTACAAGACTTATTTTCCTCTCCAAACCTGCATGGCAACTGCACTAAATCAATGCATGGTTCTTTTGAACAAGTCTCTCTCATTAACTAGACCTTTCTATCTGCTGTGATAGAAAATTTGAAGATATCTTCAGGTTCTATAATACCAGCTTTAGGCAAGACTACTCATTTAAATGTTTTCTTTAAACCCTGCATCAGATCAAGCTGCCTGAATACACCTGTTTGATCAATAGCACAGTGGCCATATCAGCTTATGAAGTGTAAGACCTGTGCCCAGATATAGCCAGCTGGGGGGCTTTGCACCAACTTCAAGCCATGATGTTTCGCTAAGACTGAAGCCCTCCACTTCTGGTGCTGGCAGGAGCAGGTCAGACTATCAATCCATAAAAAAACAGTGTTGAAGTTAAACCCTAAAGGTTTTCCCACTGACCATAGTCTCAGGAACTGGTAACAAAGTGCTCAGATGTTTCGCGTGTGTTGGAAAGCATTACGCAAACTGCCTTTCTGATCTTCCTTTATAAATAACATCATTGTTACAAGAAACAGCTTTTCCTTTATCTTAAGTATTCCAGAAGAACGTAATTACACTTTGAATATAGCTGGAAGCACTGTAGAAATGTCTCCAAAATATAAGTGTTAATTTCCAAAATTCAGTTGAAAAACCAGAAATCACAGATGGTAATTCAAGGCTTCGATGGGAGAGGATATGATGAATTACTTTGACACTAAGTAATCATTGCTAACTGGAAATGCAGATTCGGTAAACATTGCTAACATTATTAATTAAAAAAATTCAAACTAGTTGACAAATTTTTGATTAAATAAAAAGAATAGCCTCATGAGATAATGTTATGGAGAGATGCCAAAAATCTGCATGGGTCTGCAGGGGACAAAACCACCAAAGCACTTAGAATTAGTGGGAGACTTATATCTTGTAGGGGAATTGAATCTCTTGTTTCCTGCAAGAAAAGATTTAGAGAACCTTCGGATTAAGTTAAAGCAGAGGATCAGCCTGAGTTCTGTAACCATGGATTTCTGCATGTCTGGAACAGATTATTTCCCAGTCCCTCACTGACACCTAGTCAAGGATGAGGGAAAGATCAACAAACATCAGAAAGTGGAATAAAATCAAGTATTTAGGAGACCAGTGAGAAATCAAAGTCAATGTAACAGGCCAAACTGTGCAGAGCTCAGCAAAATCTCTCTCCTTGCCAGCAGATGGGCAGCAAATTCCTGATACACATTACTACAAGAAGCAGTTTCAGTCAATCTGCCATGATAAATGGTATCCCATTTTGATTTCTGGAAGCATGAAAACTCTCTGAATGTTCTATATGAGAAGGATACAAACATTCCATATTTACTGGAATATTCAAAGTTAAAAAAACATATACCCCATTCAAATGGCCATTGCCATAAATGCTGTGTATCACATATACCATATATAAAAAACGTTTGAATTGCAGTCAGCAAACAGAAGAAAAGGTGCAGAAAATTTCCTGAAAATAGTATTTTTGACTCATGGTGGAGTAGTTACTCTCTGCAAACTCTAAATTCCTTGATAGTGCTTGGTAAGGTTTTTAGAGGGAAGAAAGGGATGTTCAGGGACTGAGTAACTGTCACTTAGTAGCACGTGTCCCATTTGCACTTTTTCCTTTGGAAAAGATTATTAAGATATCAAAATTTATCAGTGGAATGCACCATTAAGTTGTGAAGGCTCATTCTCTCAAACACTGCTCTTACTGCAAACATGGACCGGGCATATACTGTAAAAATATTTTTCTATTAAATAATCTGAATTTGCACACGGTGAGAAATATCATGTATCTTTGCCGTAAACTACAAAAACCTTACAAAACCACAGCATAATCTGGGTATATGAACACCTACTTTGCTGTTTAACAGAGACAATAGGAGAGTTGGAAGCAACAGGATCAAGGGAATTAGAGGAAATGCTCATTAAAACAAATTTAAAAGGTCTAATGATTAAAATATTGATTAATTAGCCAAACATTGATTAACAGTCACACTTTATCAACTACAAAGGTTCTAATTACTGCACCATTATTCCACAGATTGACCTGCTCTCTCTTGTCACTTGCGATGAAGAACAATTTTTATTAAGTGGGTTTTGGATTTTTGACCTGTAAAATTTTAATAGGGAGTGCAAAGAGGGTGTCGTGTGTGGTTTGGCATTTTAGTCACTGAGGGACTCATAGTTACTGTCTCTAGTTAACCAAAGGCACAGAAGTGCAAGAGGGATGTGAGTACTCAGGGATTAAAGCCCTCCCACAATTTCCCAATCATAGGAGAGAGAGAGATGCATTCAAAACTGCTCTAAGACTTCAGTGAAAGGAGAAACTCTATGATCCTAAACTCTAATGATGAATAACAATAAAGTGTTGTTATTAACCAGCCAAATCCTGTTTGTAAAGATATACAATAATTTATTGGTGAAGTATAAAATTAAAATCTCTTCTAATTTCTGCACCTACTCCAAAGCAACCCAGTTTAGCCTGGAGAGTTAACCATTTCGCCATTCACAGAAAAAAATAAAACCAAATCAAACTGACAAAAACCAACACCACCAACAACAAAAAACAAACAAGCAAAACCCCAACAACAATAAATCATAGAGTAGCTCTAGAAGTTCATCTACCAAAACATTTCCTGCTAAAGCAGCCTAGATCTCAGAAACTGCCTCACACTTGAAAAGTATTTCCCAGAAAATTTATGGATGTCTCACACGAGACTATCTTGCTGATTTCAGTAACTGTCCATTTAAATCTGTTGATGTAGCGTTTAAACCTTGCTTCACAAAAGAGAGAGGCTAATACACACGCGGGGTTACACTCTCAATATAACTGTCTGAAAGTGATGGTCTGGATTTACTCCTGATGAGATCAGCTCTAAGGCCAGAAAGCAGATTTATAGTGTGAACATAAATGAGCATGGAGGAGGGGGACCTTTTTGATCATACATATGCTTGTCAGGCAAAAAGTGCTTAAGACCTCATTGCCAAATAAGAAAAACTAAGTCCCTTACAGCCAGTGGAATATGGCATGAGAAGGACAACTCCGAACCGATGCACCAGGCTGACAGCTTCAATAGCCAAGCCCTGGTAAAAGACCAGGAAAAAGAAATGATATCCAGGTGCTAACATAGAGTTTGAGCTTTATTTCCTTAGGACTAAACTTACTGGTTTCTCAGAATGGCAACAGTGTAGAACTACCTGTATCATTCTTCAGCAGCTTAAAGGAAAAAGAGGAACTGCTGCCATGCCAAGGTCTGAAACTACCTCAGCTTCTGCATATTGAGGAAATAAGTGCTTCATCCAGTTAGTGGTACTCAAGAGCAAGTGAAGGAATTAATGCTGTAGTAAACAGGTAGATGTCCTTGGCCTTTCCACTCCATCCTCCTGCTACTCTATTTTAACCAAAACAATTCCTTTACTTCTACCCTCCACATCAGCAAAATAAAAACGATTTCATTTCCATTATATACCATATGGTCTCTTGATCTGCCTTCTTGATTTTTTACACCAGAAAAGCTGTTATATTTATAATACAATTATAACTTAAATCCACAAAGACGGTTTACAGCATAATCAGACAGGTCTGCCTGAGTGTTATTTTGCTATGCCAAGGTTTATGGATTTTCTCAGGTTATTCAATGAGAGTGAAAAACAAGGAGAGGGGTGGGGGGGAAAGACTTTCTTGAGAATCCTTCTCCCTTCCTACATTCATACACACCCAAAATCAATATAGTAAGAAACTCCGTGTTAGGCCACCTAAAGGGTATTTTAGGCTAAAAGTCAGTAAATAAGTATCTTTCTTCTAGTTTACTCTTCAGACCCCCCCAGAGGGACACTCAGAGGTGCAGCAGTTTAATGCCTACCATAGTGCAAGTCAAATCTTGGACTTGCTTTCAGTTTTGCACATGGAGACCAGGCTGAGACAACGACACCAGAGAGGAGAATGGTCCCAAGGTGCCATAGAAAGTTCACCTCAACAAGACTTGGCTTGTTGCTGCTGGTCAACTCACTTTCTCCTGTTCCTTACAAGTCTTCTCAACCATTTTAACACCATGCTTGGGATTGTAACACCCTCTGAGAAAAACCAACATCTTTGTGAGGTTCACAGCACTACACAACCACTTCTGATTTGTCTTTTTCTCTTCAGGATACAGCTTGCCCAAGATATCTTGTAAGGAAGAGTTTTTGTGTATGTTTTTGCTTTTCTACTTTGAGAAGGTACTATTTGTCCTACCCGCAATGCAGTTCTTTTCACTAAGAACACAAGACTTTGATCCTAACTAGAAAGAAACATAATTAAACAAGGGTTTAACAAAGTGTCCCTTTGCCATTACAATGGGATTTGGTCCATAAGCTTGATTATACTGTAACAACACTGCAACTATTGCTTCAGTGCCATAGTGAATCTCCAGAGTCAAGTGTGTTCAAGATTAAAAACTGAAATCCCACATTTAATGAACTATTACCCACTACTTACTGGTAGCTCAGATATACAAGCCTGTAAAGAGCTTTTGCAAGATGTATTAGCATACTGAATGCATACCAAATTTACCATTATGCTAAGACACCAGCAAAACACAGAAAAACATGTGAGCAATCAGCAAGACAACCTATCCGCCCAACAGTGCTTCTGAAGAGAAATATTAGTTCTTGTTTGAGGGTTAAAGGGAGGGCTGTGAAAAGATTGCCTTAATAAGAAGGAACCTTTTGATCATCACTGATAGTGAAAAAAACCTTTAAGATTTAAATATATTTGCTTCATCTAAAGATTCTTGACTACTCTACTCTATGATGACCTTGACTGCTCACTGCTAAAATTTTACTTCCTTCGCTATCCCCCTTCCCCAACAATAGATTCTTTTCACTCTTCACCTCACGAATTTGTAAGATCATCTATTCTCCTAGCTCTTCTATTTAGCAGGTGCCTTCCTAATTATTTAAGTTCTCCCTTCCACCCCAAAAGCATACTAACAACGAAATGCTAGTGAGTAATGCATACAGTATTTAGGCACAACCTTTTTTATGTTTGAGCATTTAGTCTAAAAAGATCCCATTCTCATGTGATCCTTGGGTACTATTCTAATAGTGATGTCTTGGCACTATCAATGGTGATGCTTCTACAAATGTATTAATTTTCTATATTTAGATGTAACTCCTTATCCAACACCATTCAACTGTATCTGATTATGAACACCTGTCAGTGCCATTTCAGAAAAAAAGTGCAAGCAATACTGATTTACGCAATATTGATTTACACAATCTAAAAAGTAACAAAAATCCCACAAATATGCATTTCTTGCCATGTTTCACAAGATATCAGAGTGATTTCAGACAAATTGTGCTTAAAAACTTAAATTGAGATAGCTCTACTGGTTTGATCCAGAGCAATTATTTTACAGACAAATAAGAGAATCAGTGAATTGTCCAGCACTATTAGAAACTGTCTTTTAAATTCAGGTTTGCATTTCAGTCAGTGCTGTTTCCATCTCCTTTACAAAAGGGCTGCAAGAAAAAACCCTATAGACAGAGGCAATCTAAGTGCATGCTGTATACCACAAGACTGGTACAGGGTCCAGGACTTGCCCTCCAATCCAACAGCTATGGCTACAGCCTCCTTTCCCACCTCCCAAAAAGTGCTGCTTGGGGTGATAGATGACCAGCATATAGTTGAAAGCAAAATATCTCCAGTTCCTTTTCATATTCTTTATCTAACTCAATTTCTTCTACTAACCAGAAAATCAGACATGGAAAACTTTGTCTGGGGACGTTTATGACTGCTTTAATACAAAAATGGCAATTCTTTTTCCTGTGTACAGATGCACTATTTTAAATCAAAGATATTAACTTAGCAAATTAAGCTTCTGTTTCACATTCTAATTATTTAAATATCTCCACTTATGTTTCTCTGAAATTTGGTTCAAGCATGCTGTGCTATTCTTAATATCATTTTTCTTAATATTGTATTCACTTTCAGGTTTAGGAAATGTCTCAGGCATGATGAGGTATATTTAGTTGCTGGAAGGAAATAGTTCAATCCCTTTTGAAAAATAAGCACATGCAAAAGCAGCATTTGCACACGTCTTCAAATAGACCCTGGTGAAACATAGTCAGAGAATGAAGTTGATCCTTGTGCGTAGTGAGAACATAAAGCTCATGTACCACTTAAGTCTTTAAAACAGCGTTTAAGAAGGAGTTGAGCATAATTTTTTTCAGGCACTCATCATGGGGTAAAATTTACTAACAGAAGGCTTGAATAACTTGAGCAGAGGGCAGTAAGGGCCACACAAAAGGAAGGAGTAGGGAATCATGCCTCAACATGGTAACTGTTGGTAAAGGTCAGCTTCCTACTGACAATAAAGTGCAGTCACTGTATTTATCTGGCAGATCCCTGTGACAATGGCTGGTAATCTACAGATAGCTTTTTAGAAAGGTTTGAGCAGTGGCCTTCACTCAGCATAACTATTATTCTCTAAAAAGTTTCTGTGTTCAGTTCTCATGTGCCTCGAACAATACAGCACAGAAAGAACATTAGGAGCCCATAAAATGATATGCAGTAAAAATATAAGCTCCAAAATAAGTTTTTAAGAAAATACATGTTTTAATTTTCAAGTTCTGTGGCTGGTACTGCCTAAAATCTTATTTTCTATGTTGTCAGTGGGGAGCTTACCCTGGAGGCAAAATTGTATAATCACTCAGAAGAGACACTGCAATCATCTGCCCAAAAATATATGCAAGAACCGACAGAAAACAAATAACAAGAGGAGTAAAGAAAACACAGACTGATCAAACCATATTCTGGTGTAGACAAAAATGGGCAATGGTTAGGCTGTTTGCCACCGTAAGCTAAATGTCATCCTTCTTTTGACTTATGCCACGGTTGTTTTGCTCACAGTTGACTTAAGACATCTTTAACTTTGAACTCTCTAGCTTTTATCTGTTTGCATTATAATCTCAGTGTTATTCAGGCTTATTTTTTTAGCATGTACGTGCACCCACCCAACCAGATACACACATGGAAAGAGAAAAATAAGGAATTTTTTATCCTTACAGTATTTTGGCAGCATAATGGGAATAGACAGCAACTACTTTGTGTTACAAATTTGAATGTGAAATTTCAGAAAACCTCCTTGCATTAAAAATGAATTAACTGTGTGATTATTAATTGTGCATATTCCAATCCCTTTGTGCTGTACTGAATGTTTCTTGAATCTCATTTGAATCCTTTGGCTAAGTAATGTGTCAAGGGGGGTACTAGCCTGAATGCCTGGGTTATTTAAAAAGCAGGACAGCACTTCCAGATTAGAATACCAATGAGTGGGGTTAAAAAGGCTCTACTGTAGTTGGAGGGCAGCTCTCAGTCTGAGTAGTACCTGAAAAGGACCTCTATGGACTAATTTTCAGAATCACATTGTAATGTGGGCTCATGTCAATCATCAGAACAGACAGCTTCATCCCATGATATAAACTAGTTATACATTCAAGAGCTGCCAGAGGATCTTCATTAAAAAGGGACTTAGCATTAAAAGAAGAAGGTTGTTTTATTATAATACTTCAAACACAGTTTTTTGTTTTATATGTTCTCAGAAATCTTTTTTGTTCTTCTTCACACTATCAAAAAAAGTGCCTCAGAAGTAGCAAAAACATTAAATATTCCAATTTTTAATGGGAATCAAGGTAGCTTTCTGGTTTAAGGCATTAAAATCATATACATTTTTCTAAATATATTCATGTCTTTGAATAACAAAAAGAAGTCTCTAGATGTAATAGGAGGATGTTTTTAATCTTTTGTGAGAAGGGATTTGCAGAGCTGACTACTCAAGGTACAATATCTACTGGCAAAGTATATCAGTGAGAGCTTTATACATATAAATTTGTATAAAAGCTTTGGGCTATCCACAAGCTTGCAGATACCAGTTAGATATTACAATCCATGTCATTAAAATTTAATATGATTGTGCTAAGAAGAAAACATTATTAATATCCATGTAAGTAAATCATTGACACAGTAATCTAGTATTTCAAGAAACCTTAACAGGGGTTTATCAAAAAATAAATAGATAACTGTATCTATTTACCTATATGCGTATCATTTCAAAGAACCTGATTTAAATATAATTTCACAAATCATGCAGCTTCTTCAAAGTAGCTGAGAGTATCTTGATCTAAAATTGCTGTTGCCTACCTCCTTCATACCACGATAGTTTATAGGAATCTAACTGAAATGAGGTGTTCCTTTTCGAGCAGAATACAGTGTCCAATCTAATATGTTTTCTGCTTTACTTTTAAGCTACAGTACTCATAGTCTGCATTATTTTCTGTCCTGAAAAATTATCTCCATTTGCAGCCTTTTTCCTTCTTTTAAAATCAGCCCAACAATCTTTAAAAATAAGACACATTCTTAGTAATAGTAATTCTGAGCTTTTCATTGCACAGCTCTTTCCATCTTCTATTATTACCTTCACAATTATTAGCTAATTAATTATTAACAAGTTAATGAGTTTTTCTATTGCCCTCATTACCATAATATCTAACACCTCTCAAAAATTTCAAAATTCCACTTCCAAACTGCCTGTGAAGCAGGAAATATTGTGTCCCCCCCAATTTTATAGATGAGAGACAGAGGCACAAAGGATTTAATTCCCATATTCACATTTTGTAAGGATGATAACATTAAAAGCTAATAGGAATGCTTTTAAAACAAAGTTATTTTAGCCATCTTTGGCAAGGAGATTAAGAAACCTAGCACAAAGAGACTTAGGTAAATTTAACAAGGTTACAGAGGAATCAAACTATTAATTAAAACTGAGATGTGCTTGTCTACTATTTCTCCGGACAGACTACTAGACATTCCATGTTTATTTTTCACGTAAATCAGTTATGATGGGTTACAACGGTAACAGTACATGATACGATAACACTATATATATTGCATTTTTCAGTGATCCTCTTCAGATATTTCTCTGGAAGCAGTATCATTAAAAATTAGTTTCAAGAGCTTAGTAAACCCTCCCGGTGAGTGAGCTCTAGCAAACTCACATGAACCCAGCGATATCTTAATTAAAGTCTTTCTGATGCTTGAAGATAAAACAGACATAACAATTCTTGCTCTTTCGCTATCTTAAAAGAACTCTTTTGAGGCCACCTTCTCTCTCTCTCTCTGCCACGCTGAAGCCTTGAATTACACATAAACACGCACAAAACATCCACCTCAAAAAAATCTCTACAGAATGAGAGCATGACAATTACTTTGAAGTGCTAGCACCTTTGCTAGCCCCTGTCCTTGGAGCAGTTAGCGGTTCAATCTTTGATTTGGCCTTTATCCCTGCCTAACAGGTAAATGGCATTCCAGTCTTAAGCCCAAAATACGCACATTTGGAGGACTTGTACAGCACAGATCAAATCACTGGCACAGGGCTCTTTAGAGCACTATAGAACCAAGAAATTAAGGGAACAATCAAAGCCTGTGTTGCTGCAGCAAATTATATATAAAGAAGTACACAGTGGCAATGAACAGGACCATAAAGGATTTGCATACAAAAAATTCTCTGTAGGACTGCAGCTGCTGCCAACCATCCGTTGGGCATCCATACCTCTTGCTAAACTTGTGAAATCTCCATACTCTGCACCTCCCAAAATCAAGACTTAGATTAACATCATCTTGTATTCAGCATGCTTTCGAACTGGTACAATAGCTGACAATATCAATCTTGTTTACATTATTTGGCTCTACAGAGGGTATTGCAAGATGCTTCATGTCTCAGAGCATGAAGAATTCTTTTTAAAAACAAGGTCTCCTGCAGGGCTAGTCCAACTTTCTATCTCTGCTTTTTTTTTAAAAAAATAAACTACTATGCATTGTATAGTTTTATATCCCTTGCAGGGATTTCCAGAGCTTATTCTGGAAAATGACGCTTATTTATTACAAATTGAATTTTTATTTTTGGTAAATCATGCAGATGTGTGACAGATTCCCATCAAATTATGCATCTGATTACCCTCGACACCTCAGTTGAGGTGCAACATATTCTGTGCATTGTCTTCCTTTATGCCCATGCTCACCTTGTCCATCTCTTTGCCATTTTCAATATGCTGATTACACCAACTCAGAGGCTTCAGCACTTTTAAAAATATATAAATCCTTTAGCAGGTGGCTTCCAAAGAGGCAGCAGTACTCATAAATTCAAGATTAAACACTATTCTTTTTAATTTATATTTTGTTTACATTTACATTGTAATATATTTACCCTGAAGATAAAACTTACAATGTCATTCACCTGTCATCCATGAACCATGTGCTGCAGTCTCTCTACTTATGGAAAGAGATGAGGTGCAAGTATATAAGGTAACTATTTTGGACCCAGCGAACCATTCTGGAGACAAAGGAATTAGTATTTTTTATGGCACCAGATTATATGAAATTGTCTTCTAATTTTACCTGTCTGTGTCTTAACATTTTCAGGGTTATATTTAGCAGTTTATATTGAAACCTGCAGTCAAAAACATGTGTAAAAATATATTATAGAAAAAAAAGCTATGCAATCCATCAAGTCTCAGACTGCAAGTAGAGGGAGCACTTAGAGAGACTTGAAGGAAAAGAGGTTATCAGAATTCTTTGGAAGGGATTTATTGACACCACTCAGAGTGCAGCACTGGAAAAGGCCTACATGTTAATAGAAAAGAAAAATCCTCAACTGCTCATCTGTGCAACACTGATTTACCTAAGGTTTGACTAAGCTGATGGGTTTCACAGACAGACTGTTACACGACAGCCACAAACCACAGGTTCCCTGGAGTGCATCAATGCCCAGTAAGGAATGCTTTGCTACGGAGAACAAAAACTTCTTTGAGGGAAATAGAGGCAAAAAGTGAATCCAAAACAACCAAAACAGTTACAGGAAACAGCTTGAGGTAAAAAATCTGACAGGCTTGTTAGGTCCTGCCAAGTCTTAGCTAGCATTTTGTTCTGCCCAAAAAAGGATTGAGAAAGGGATAAAGATGCTGTAATATCCATGTTATAGTAGCAGACATTAATCAATTTTACAATGGCAACATTATTAAAATCAACCACTTTTTATTTCTTATTGCAAATAAAAGCAGCTTTTCTCAAAACAGCCTCAAAGAATGTGGCAAGCTGACCCATTCATGAAATGAGGGTCCTAGTTCTCAGGCAGCTGAAAATTCTTAACCCTCTTCAACAGGAGCTAAAAAGATACATATAATATCATATGACTACTACTTAACTAACATTTTGTACTGTAGAATGTAGAGCGATCCTCATTTCATTTATGAGATCAAGAGATTGCTGTTAGAATTATCTTCATACCACATGAAATTAGCAGAAAAAATATGACTAAACCACTAATATCCAATTACGCAAAAGTTCAAAAGTAAAATATATTGAGGTAGAATTGATCTTAAATTTTTATGCCTGAATTAAATTTTCATTAAGAAAACAAAACCTCAAATCACACATCTTCTCAGAAAACCCACTGAAGTTTCCAAAGACATGTACTTTCTAAAGAGTGATATACACTTCAGTAGCTGCAAATATCTTTAAGTAAGGAGCCCATTTTGTCTACAAATGGCTTAAAGGGTTTTTGAGAAACATTAGGAAATTAATCATCTGAATGAAGCTGTTTTAAGAAAAAAAGGGGGGGGAATGTTGTGCATATTTTTACATTGTTGTTCTACTTCACACTATGTAGGGAGTATTGAGTTTCTGCCATGATTCCTCATTTATTTGAATTTAATAAGTTTTAGTGTTCTTGATATTATGCTTTACGACTCTGAGCCTATTGATGCATTTCCACCAAATCCTTTTCTGTGTCCTCTTTTGGAAAAATCTTTAGAAAAGCTGTGACAGCAAATGGGCAGGGGGTGGGAGCAGGGAGGGGGATAGAGGAGAGAAAAAAAAAGAAAGGAAAAAAAAAAGAAAAACCAGTCTTGCAGATCTTAGACTATTTTTTTTCAAAGGCCTGTAGCCATCACCACACCAGAGAACCTCACACAGATTTTTATTTTTTTTTTTCAGAAAATGTTTTAACACCAGGATTTGATGTCTAGTCTCTGCTTCACAGGCATATCTCTTTAAAGGAGACTTTCCTCTCTATCATTAATGTGTAAGTCAGTCAGTCAGACCTTTTTAATAAGCAGTTGAAGAGCCACTGTCTTTAGCACACGAAACTAACAAAAGCCTCATTAGTCAAATGAACAAAGAATAGTTTGAATATCAATGTATTATTTTAGAGGAAGGCCTCCAAGAGAATCTCAGTGCAATCCTTTTTACTGGAGTTTCTCCTGTACAAATTTTAATGTTCTGGACCCTACCCATGAAAAATTGATAGGCAAAGAAAGCTGTTAAAAGATGACATCCATCGCGTGTCATTTTTGCAATGTGCCACTGCATGTGACAATAATACAAGAAGTAGATAACAGGCCTTTTTTTAAAAGAAAACAAAACTTGTCCAACACAATTGGTTTTTTCTGCTCTGTCAGTAATCTGTTGCATAAATAACCTTGCATCAATTAACAAGGTTATTTAAGTAACCTCTGAGCAGAAGAATAGGGCATCAAAAATATATAAAATTCAATGAAAACCTTCTATTCATGTCACAAGCAAAAGTAAAATCTCTACTGGGAATGTCTATAAAAAATTTGGGAGAAAAGTTACAAATGTTCTGTATAAAGATTTCACGAAACTAAATTCAGAGACAACAGCAAGTCAGATTCTTAATTATTTATTAAAAGAAAGGAGAAAAATCTGAGCAATTACTCCACAGAGGTAGTGCACAATGTGTTTTGTTCATACACTAGAAGGTATCATTTATCCACTTTTGCTGAGAAATGCTCACAAAACACGCTGGAAGTACTATACAGCGTAAACATAAAGAAGGTTCCTACAGAACCAAACAACTTGGTACCACAAGCTTTCCTTTTACAGCTCTTAGACTTACCATGCAAATACAGATAACTCAATGATAATGCATTCTTTCTTATTGGAATGGCATAATTAAAAGAGCTAGATGGATCCATCCTTTTTCCAGCCAGAGGTGGTACAATAATTGGTTCTTATCAATCTTGTAGTAAATGGCAGACCTGTGGGGTACCTGGCATACCTGTCTATCAAAATCCTGCAGAATGTAATCAGCATGTTTCTCTCAAAATGCAGTGCAATATTCTGTCTCAAAACAACGTTGTGAGTAACTTCATACAGAAAGTGAAGAGAAAAAGCTGCAAATAGACACTAAATTTTATGTCAGATAATAATTATAACTAAACATTTAAAACACTTGGGGAAATGAATGCATAATAATTATTCATCCAGACATGTTGTTAGGCACTAAAATTACAAGTGCTTTCGACCTCCAAATTGTGCCTTTAAGGCATATTAACATAGGTTGAAGGTGTTTGTCTTGATGCTATGACATGGTACAGCAAAGATTAGTACCAAATCTTGCAGGTACAGGGTGAAGCTAGATGAAATCTGCTGCCATATCTGACTATTACAGCAATTCCATAGCAAGACTCAGACACAGAGAAAAGAGCAAGTGGGAAAAAAAATTCTGAAGCGATTCTAGAAACAAATAGTAAGAATGGGAAATTACAGAGTTCTTTCTTAAAGTAACAAAAGTGTTGACTAGAGGACTTTCAGACAAAACACATTGGAATTAAGGAATACTTCTGATACAGAATTGCAGAAAAACCTGCCCTATAAAGGTCAAGAAAATATAGCACTAGAGGTGGTTAGAGAACTAGCTTGGATATCTGACACAAAGGTTACTTGTGGGGATGTAGGGAGTTGATAAGTGGGATGCCGTGAGCATTAGAATTTGCACTGTTGGGTTTGTTTGGGGCTTTTTTCTTCTCCTTTCTGTATTGATGACCTGGCAGAAGAAATGTGAAGAAAGGTGAGACAGTTTTTTGCTGACACAAAAATGGGCTGGGGGAGTGAGTCAATACAAAAGTGAAAAGCAATATAGGTCAGAAAGTCTTAGGACAAACTAGGAGTCCGAATGGATAAAAGTGAGCTCCAAAAGTCAACCTAAAAATCATAAAATAATGAAGCAGGAGAAGAGAAACAGGAGAGAAAAATTAATTTTCTTTTCACAGACCTCAACAGGGATATGATAAAATACAACATACTGCCTTCTATAGCATTATATGCATTATTGGTCATGTTGTTGTGATTCACCACAGTTAAAAGGCAAAACAAATTCTGAAATGGTTAAACAGCAGAGGTGAGTAAAGGAAAGCACTCCATAACTAGGAAGCAATTCAGCCACTGGGATAACACCAGTAAGTCATGGTGTCAGAAAAGAAAGAATAGTTTAGAGTTGCTGAGTATACAACAAAGGAGAGCAACTTTACATGGTAAGACTGGGATGTGGAAAGCTTGATTATTTATAAAGCTAAGGGAAATTTTGTGGCTTTTTTCAAAAGTGAAGGCGATTATGAAGAAACTCTATTAAGGTACACACAATCCTGAAGGGAACAGAAAGGAGAGATGCTGCAGGCTATCTGAGCTTGTGTTAAATAGAAGTACAAGGGGTTATGAACTTAAGCTGGGGGGAGAATTGGACACTAAAAGAATTTAGGTAGAGTTTCCTTGCACTGCTGCCCTTAGTGAAATAACCTACCAAGGCCAGACACTGGTAATAAGCAATATACAAAAAGAAATATTGGACAAGTATATTGTGGTGTGACTGTCCATTTAAAGCAGTATGGCAGCTCCATAAGGGTTTTCTGCCCTCAGTTTGTCAGAAAGTCTCCCAGCTTTGCAAAAGTTTTAAGGCACTTAGTACCCTTTTGGGAAAAATATAATTAAATGGGATAAAATGCTTGAATTCTGAGTATGCGACTCGAAAGTATGAGCGTACGGTAAGAATACTGCCATGCACCATATAATACAAACCATAGAATAAATTATATTTTATATTAACTTAATTGCTGATGGTATGTATCAGGATGGAAAGTACAAGGGACTGAGATCTGGTTCTTAGAAAGGGAACAACTTAGGGATTGACATGCTAAAAAAAATTAAAAGTCATTTACATGCATATTCCTTAGGAAAAACAATTCTGAGGTTAGGAATACAACCCTCAGTTTCCTTATCCATATTTTCCTAGGTATCCCTCTCATAACTACCAGGAGTAGGACAGACAGAATCTATTCACAAGGTGCTAACAATACATAATTACCTTAAACCTAAGAGGGAACGTTAGCTGTTCTAGAAACAAATATTAGATCCTTCTCTAAGTTTCCTCCCTCCCAAAGATGAGCCTTTTTAACATCTCAGTTTTATGCAAAGCTCTGTAGAATCATACAGTCATTTAGGTTGTAAAAGACTTCTACGATCATCAAGCCCAACCACTAACCTAACACTGACAAGTCCACCACTAAACCATGTCCCCAAGTGCCACATCTACATGTCTTTTGAATACCTCCCTGGATTGTGAAAAACACTTTCCTGGACAGTCTGTTCCAGTGCTTGACAAACATTTCCATGAAGAGATTTTTCCTAACATCCAATTAAACCCACCTTGGCACAACTTTGAGTCCATTTACTCTTCTCCTATTTGTTTTTACTTGGGAAAAGAGACTAACCCCTGCCTGGCTACAACCTCCCTAAAGGGGGTTGTAGAGAGCAGTAAGGTCTCTCCAAGCCTTCTTTTCTCCAGACTAAACAATCCCAGCTCCCTCAGCTGCTCCTCACAGGACTTGTGCTCCAGACCCTTTCCCAGCTCCATTGCCGTTCTCTGGACACGCTCCTGCACCTCCATGTCTTTCCTGTAGTGAGGTGCCCAGAACTGGACACAGCACTTGAGGTTTGGCCCCACCAGTGCCCCCTCACCGGAGGAGCAATTACTGCCCTGGTCCTGCTGGCCACAATATTCCTGATAAAGGCCAGGCTGCCACTGGCCTTCTTGACCACCTGGGCACACTCTGGCTGATGTTCAGCCACCGTCAGCCAGCAGCTTTCCAGCTGCTTACCCTGAGATGTGAATACAGTGTCCTCCAAAGCTGGCAGCTAGGCATTAATGTGGATTTCACACTGCCCTACTGGTAATGTTTGTAATATCCTCTTGTCTAAATATCCTCACATAGCCAGCACTGGAGACTGATGAAAGATAAGGTACATAGATCTTTGGGGCTAACACAGTACCGCTGCTCTTATGTTCTCACATATGCCAGAGAATTCCTTTGGTTTTACTATAGAATTCAGAAATCAAACACATTTTTAGCATTGCACTTCATGAACTTCTAACAGCATTATACAGGGATCGAACATAATGTTGGTGGATTTTAAAATCAGAGAACTTGATCTGTTCAAGAGAGCATTTTTCGAACAGGACTAACAATTCAGAAACATAATTTTAGACCAAAAGCCAGGTTAACAAGAAAGCACCTGTCCTTTATGGCCTTTATTTAAAATAGAACAATGTAATCCCAGAACACCGCTGCCTGAAAAACATCTACAGCAGAAACTTTTTAAAATAATTTTAAAACAAAAAATGATCATAAATGATCTTTGTGCCCATATTAAACAATGTAGGCATTCAAATTAAGCTTTGTTACTGACTTCAGTAAAACTATTGTTTGTTACAGGTAAAATCATCTGCTGTGAAATACCATGTTTCACGACCACCTACAAAATTGTGTGTTTAGAGAGTATTAAGTCTGAGCTTTAGAATTCATATGCTTCAAGTTAACATGAAAAGTTTAAGTTCTTACAGTTGGACACACTTCATTATCGTTATAGTAGTGCATTAATTATTTGCTCCTAACGAATGACAAACTGTCAGGTTTGATACAATGCAAAGCTGAAGAGAAGTGACTATATTTTCTCAACTACCAACTACAAAACAAACCCCACCAAGTTTTGAAACGGAAAATGCACTCTCTAAACATTTCAAAGCATTGAAAAATTGTCTTTGTCTATTATCTCATTGATAAATTCTGAATGGCAAAGCTGTCAGGAGACCACTGAAGAGACTTCTTGAACCTTCCAGCAGTTTACCTCCTTGATCGCAAAATACTCTCATTTCCTAAGTCAATTTGGTTAGAAACTCACATTGCTAACAAGTCATTTGGAAGGAGGTCTTGTTTGAAAGGGGCTTAAAAATACACTATGTGAACATATGCGCTCTATTAAGTAATAAAAACATACACCATACACAGTTAAACTTATACCATGTCTGTTTTGTTGTCTGTTTAACAAAAAAAAAAAAAATACTTGGACCAGTTTTAAGGGATCTCTCAAAATGTGTTCAGTTGTAAATGTAATTAACAAACTGGACTAGTCTTTCTATAACTTCAAGCCTTTAACTCCATCCCCTTGATATACATAACCACACTGATGATTCTTTGCACACTCCATTTCTTACTATTGAGAAGAAATTGCTTAAGTAAGAAGGTCTTAAAAAAAAAAAAAAAAAAAAAAATTTATTAGAACCTGGACTAAGATCTCAAATTCATTTCACACAGACCACATCACAGATCTGTGTAATGGCTACTTTAGTTCTCTATAGACAAACTCAAACATATTGAAAATTATAATTTATCTAAGCACTCCTTTACCATCGAATTTACCTCCGCCATATCAAGCAGAGCTCAGAATTAAAAAGGTTTAGTTACAAAAATACCAAGAGCAGAAAGCTGACACATGCTATGCATATTGTAATGAATGACCTACTTTAAAACATGCATATATGTTAGTTCCTACACCATTTTACTGGTTATTCTCTACAAAAATTTGAGTCCTTAACTTATCAAGGAGGAAGCCAAAAGGCATGTGTTCATTTTCAAGGAAGCTATAGATGGATGGCTGGTGCATATTTTTGTAAAACAGAGAGAACAAAGGAGAGCTGAAGGAAATGGAAGAAGACTCATCTTAAAAAATGTCCACATTGCTGAATTACAGCACCACAATTCTCCAGCACTCAGATATGCGTAGGTGACAGTCTTTTTTTCCTGCAGGAAAAAAAAAAAAACACCTAAAAACAAAACACCCCAAAGCAAAATAAACAAAATATCCCAAACTATCCCAACCAACCAACAAACCACCAAATGTACTTGTGTTTCAGATGTCAAAAACTACTTATCTTCACAGTTCATGTAACTTTTGGGGTAAGTTTGGCTGTCCACTCAGGGCATACCTTCCAGAAACTGAGTTTTTATTACTATCAGATTTTTAAATAGATGTAATCTAAAATATTACATTTTTTAAATGGTGTAGCTTTTTGAGACAGTGTTTCAGACTGATGAGTCCATTATGCAATTGTGCAGCTTGGCAGGTACTATCAGGATGAACTTTGAAAAGCAGAGTTTAAAACTGTACTTTCAAATTTATTTCACAGTTTAGCTTTGAGAGAAAGTGTTTTTCTCTATAGGAATTCTCAGACAGCTATGCTGAGCAAACTAGGTGCTTCTTCCTTTCAAGTTAAACCCTTTAGATTACTTTAACACAGTTCTTTGTGGTTTAATTTATCATATGTCCTGGCACCATTTATCACTAAATGCAGAATGATGAAGAAATGGCTCTATTAAAATGGAATAACTACTGAATTAAAAAGCTGTTAAATGAGTTGGAGTGCAGACTCCTGTTAACAATATGTGGGAAGAGTGTTTGGCTGAAATAAATTACTTTCACAGTAATAATTTGAGAAGTGCACCTTTGGAGAAACATGTTCAAAAATTCACATCTTGATTTCCTGACTAAAATCACATTCATCACTAATAATATTTTTAAATTAGCTTCGTAGCTAAGGTGGAGAAAAAATTAGTCTCAAATACTTTGGTTCAAAACCAAAATACTTTTTATTAAAACAGCTATGAATGGCAGTTTTAAAAATACACATGCAAAGTAAAACAGCTGATTCCAATTAAGATATCTTTCTCATGCTTACCCTTAACTTCAAAAAAAAAAACTTTCACAATCTTTCAATGTAGTCTGCCATATAAACTTGTAAATAATATATAGCCCTGTAGTTCAGAGTAGTCTGTATTGTAACTCTGAAAATTGTAAACAGTCAACTACCTAATGAGTCAAGATATACTTTCATTTTATTGATTGAAATAGAAAATGCAGGTAAGAGAAAGTACTGAATAGATACTCAGTAAGTTCATGATAATTGACATAAGATGTTTCAGATATAAAGCATTTTTTTCATATTCTAAAAAAATGTTGGATTCAACAATTTATAGTTTGTTATTAACAAACAACAGCCCATTTCCAAACAACTATTTAGCGCTGTAGATCACTGCATTCTTACTCTTGTGCTTAATCAACACAATCCTTGTGGTTAACAGCAGCATTTACTCAACCCTTATTAGGAAATTATTTAGCTCAATAAAAGGAAGTATCCATCTATCACTCAGGGCCCTCTCATGCACTGATTGATTTCACTGGAAGCAAAAATAATTTCCCAGAACTCACGTGCATCATCTTGTGCCTTTGAAACGACCTGCTAAGGGATATCTTAGTCACGGAGTGGCATCTTTATGGCTTTAAGAGCAGATTTTATTTCTATGAATTGTTACTAAAAAGCTGCATCCTGACTCAGTCTATTTTCAGGCTCTACTGTGGCACAGAATACAAAAATAGTTATAACACACATCCCTGTCAACTTTGCCAACACCATGTGTGGACAAATATCATGCGTGAGATGCCAGTGCAAAGGCATGTCATGATTACTTACTCCCAGACATTATAGAAAAAGCTAGCCATCCTACAAAAGAAAAAATCATAATGGCCAGAAGGGCCACTGTATTTAGTACAAGCCAATAGATCTACACTGAAATGACAGAACATGTTACCTGAACATTAGACAGTTTTATAGACCAGAAAGTAATATAGTGATTGCAAGATACACACAGTATTCCTAAAGGAAACCCAAATGGAGGGCCCAAATGGAGGGCGCTTCTCCTCAAAAACTGAAAATGACTGTTAAGTTTACCTCAAACAATTGTGTATTTTATTATCAGAAATACATGGGCCATAAAAAACACAAGGATTCTTCTTTCATTTCAGACTTGGTTGGTGGAAAAACTCATTTTTACCTCTACAGACTGTGATTGCCAGGCCTGTTGTGAAATCCAGGGCAGAACTATATACATTGACCCTTACACTTGCCCTCCATAGTCATCTGCATATATACCATCTTGCTTCCTTTTGCATGTACAAGAACAGAAGGAGTAAGAATAGTAGTGCAGTGACCCACTTTCATACATCCTTCTTTAGCTTTAATATACCGCAATTTTTCCCCCCTACGCTAACTGAAGGCCCCTTCATGGTTGTATACATTCATCTTGTTCCCTCCTTTGTATACACACGATACTGTGTTCATCTGGTCCAGCACAGCAGCTAAGTCCACCTGCCCTTGCTCCTTTGTCAGCTAAAGCTCCATCAATCTGTCTAGGTGGGAATTAATACAGAAGAAAAAAAAAAATCATAGTTTCTTTCATAGTTAACTTCACCAGTGATGAAATTAAAAGGGCCTTGAGGCTTTGGGCTTTTTTAAGGGTTTTTTTGTGTGTGGTTTTGTTGTTGTTGGGTCAAGGTTTTTTTCCGAAAATTATAAAACTGGCAAGTTAAGAAGTGAATGTTACCTTCAGCTGAAAACTGTATTTAAGTATGAAAGATACACTCCATACAGTCTTTTCTGCCCTGTTACCATGGATAAAATGAAGTATGAATTTAATCTCAAGTGGTTTTGGTTTTTTTAACAAGTAATCTGCATAGAATTTATCTTATTTTCCTTTACAATAGTAAGCAGTTGCATAATAAAATACATTAATTATGAAATATATCTGATAAAACAATTGCTTCTTAGAGGTTTTACCACATCTGTAACATAGCAAATGTATCTTTATTGGTACTCAAGTTATACCATACAGCATAGCCACCCTCAAAAATGTGTAGGAAATTAAGGGGTTTATTACTTGGAATGATATTTTAAACAAACGTGCGAGAGTCTCTGTTCCACAAGTAACAGAATCACTGAATAATTAGGGGTGGAAGAGACAGGCAAGATCATCTAGTCCAACCATCAACCCAGCACCACTATAATCACTCCTAACCAATATCCCAAGTGCCAGATCCAGGCACCTCCTGAACACTTCCAGAAAAGGTGATATTTACCTCCTCCCTGGGCAACTTATTCCAACGCCTAACGACTCTTTCAGTGAAAGGGTGATTTCCTAATATCTAATCTGAACCTCCTCTGGGAAAAAAACTTCAGAAATTGTCAACTCTTTATTGCAAAATTTAATCTAGACATAGAGACTTCAAAGGAATTTGGTTTCCTTCTTGTAAGATGAGAAAAGGTGGCCAGGCAGAGAAGAAACCTCTCCTCAGTGCACAGCTGAGGACAAAGATGAGGGAGGATCCAAGATCTGACTGTGAGGAGCCAGTCTGCTCCCAAGGCTCCAAGGAAGGGCTGCCATCCCCTCTGCACTGTGCACAGGAGTGTGAGATCTTGGCCAGCCCTGAACTATAGATCAGGACCCACAAGTTCAGCGCTCATGCAGCCACACAGCAAGTTCTGATGCCCTTCACTTGAAATAAATATTAAATAAAATAGAAAAAAATTTGCTGCTTTACCTGTTCTCTTACATTTGGCTCTGGAGATTCCTACAGATTCAAAATGGATTTAGGGAATAATTATAAAAATTTAAATGGCTGTCATTCATCAACACCGAAAACAGAACTCTCAAGTCCTAAACCCTGTTTAGCACAAACGCTTCAAATGGAGGAGCTCTTACAAACGCTCTGCTGGGCATAATCAAATGTCTTAAGCAGGAATAAACAGACTAAGCTACTGAACTGAGGTAAGAGCAAAATGGGAAAATGCCCAGTTTTAGAGCAGGCAGTAGTTTTAAGCTAAATTCATTGAAGAGCATAAATTAATTAAAAAGAAGAAACAACCCTGAGTATTTTACCAACTTTCTATTTCTTTAAACTTTCCCTTATAAGTATTTTTTTTAAAATACATACAACATTTCACTTGCACTAAATTCTTTTTTCAGAGGTTTCAGCCATTTTTGTGTTTCTTTTTTTTCATAGATCTAACCACACTTCTCAATGTTTGGGAAAAAACAACCCAAACAATAACTTCCAAAGAAACATGTAATTCATTGACAGAGAATCCAAACAAACCCGAACAGCTCAGAAAGAACGCAGCTTTTTAATAGTTAATATTCCATCCATTTAATATCTCTAATTATTTTCTCTCTGCAGCTTTGATGGGTAGTTATAGCCTGGAATAAAAACACTGTGGTAAGGACGACTGCACAGCAAGGTTAAGTGCCTTCTTGTCTTCAGTACCAATAATTACCTTTAAAAAAAAAAAAGCTGTTTTCAGGTTTGACAGTTAATTTACTAATGAGTACGTGGACCCAATTTATAATAAAGCAATATTGACCAGAAATAATCTCGCATTGGTACTCATTCGAATTATTTTATTGTTCAAGTCTCCTATTAAATAAATTGGAAAAGATTAATTTTGCAAGATGGATTGTCAGAGGCTGCTGCATAAACTAGATACATGTCAGCACTAAGTTTAATTATTGATCACAATACAATAGTGCTGAGTATTCCAATCCCCAAACAGCTTCCAGTAACTATCAGCAGATTCCAAATATAGAAACTGAAGGGAAAAAATTTGATTGCAGATGACTACATTTTAAAATAAATAAATAATTCATTAGCACCCAATAAAAAATTAATTTTATAGTACAATTCAGATCACTCACTAGATCATATAACAAGTAATCAGAAAATAAAAGTGCCTCCTTTCATGTGACAAACTCTAATGAAGCAGCATAATGTGCTTTTGATCAGGGAATTCCTATGATTCGCCAGTTCTGGAAGAGAAATTATAGTTGGAAATGGAGGTTGGTTGGAGCAGGGTCCCTCATTACAACCTGTCTTGTAGCAAAACAAATGTAAATATTGCAGGATGTACAGTAAAAGACTGTACTTACAGAAATATATAACAGGAAAGATGTGAGGATGCATCTTTGGAAAGAAACCCATTTTCCAGCTGTAATTAAGTTCTCTAACTGCGGAAAGCAGTCTAACAGGACAATTCCAATGCTTTCTACAAGTAGTCAGTAGTGCATAGTTTTTCTTTTAATTTTAGAAAGTTCAGCAAATGAACATGAGGAATGCCTGTCTATTTGAGATTTTGTACCTAGTCCTTAAAAATCTCTCAGAAAAAAAAAAGGTGGGTGAAGTTACAGCCTGATGAAACTCAGAGTTACTTTGTGAAGAGTTCTAATTCCAGGGTAGCAAGTGATGATGAGAGTTCTCTTAGATACAGGAATCAGCAGGTATAAGTGTATAAAAATGTACATAGAGATATATAGATACGTATGTATAGTAGCAGGAAAGATGGAAACAGCATACAATTGATTTTTTTAACACAATGTCAGATATTAATATAGTATTGGTATGGTCATTGTAAAGCAATTTTCACAGTTTGATTCTGTACAATTACTGTTTAAATTTATAGATTTTATTAACTTTCATATAAATAATATTAATGAAACCACTGTTTTTCTAGTGAATTTTAGCATGCATCCCAAAAACTTTTCAACTTCATCTGACCTTTTAAACAATAATTTCAGAGTATGAATCTGCTTTATTTACAGCAAAACTAATTTTCCAAGCCAGGATCCAATATCACAGAGAGTCCAAGTCCACTTTAACATTATCATCATAAACATAGTAGAAACAACTCCAAGGTAATTTGAAGATTATTCAAAAAATAAACAAGCCGTTCCAAGATTTTTTTCTTTAAAGCAGCTACAAAGTTTTAAATTTTACTCACTATTACACACAACGTTAACTCATAAATCTGGACTTCATCCAACACCTGCTGAAGTTAATAAAATTGCCCCCTTGACTTAACCATGTGCTGGATCATGTCCTTTGTGACAATTATAACACACTTACCAAATGTTACATCCCCAGACCAGGAGCATTTTTAATTGAGCTTTAAGAGTTTTTATTAAACTCTTGCTATATTCCAAAAGACCAAACACAGCTTGCCACTGAGCCCTTCTCCTGGAGAGACTCCCAGGAGCACTAAACTCTTCTGATGAGTCTAAAGGAATGCTTGGCACACTCACTGGTTTTCACAAGGTCTGTGACTGCCTTTGGCAGCCATTGAGCACCTTTCAGCATAACCTGCTCTAGCATTGTTATGCCAGTTTAGGAGTATTCCACCAGCTCAGAGAAATTAATTCCTTGAAAAAAAAAAAACAAACCTAAGCTATTACAAACTTCCTTAATATATGCTCTACAGCCGTTTGAGGTGTAAAAACTACATTCTACCAGCCCTTACACCCACAGCCACTTTTATCTGTGGAAAGACATGGGTTCTCAGCCATTCCGTATGCTACTGAAGCCTGGATACAAAGTAGACAAAATTCTTTCAATTGTGGGCTATTAGCAGCAGAAGATATTCCAGTCCTTTCAATTCCCTTTTCCAGTTACAGCAGGTTGTAGGCACAGTGGCAAATGTCAGCATTAAAAAAAAAACAAACAAACAAAAAACCGACAACAAAATAAAACAAAAAAGCACACACGAAAGCAACCCAACCACTTCAAAATCGGGTTACAGAAGATGAAGGCTACAGAATTAAGAGAATCTTTTACATATGCCTAGGCATTCAGGAAAATTATTTTTAATTACAAATGATGTTAAATACAAACGGTATTTCTTAAGCTGCCTTCTCTACAAAACATGATTTCTCAGACTAGGTAGTCAGCTGAAATAGATTAAAGCATCACTTCTGTCATCTCACCCCTAACACTTCTGTGAAGACCTAAGCGCTTACTTAATTTTAAGCATATATGAAGTCCAGTGGGGAAAAAAAAAAAGGCTCTCACTTGCTCAAAGGTTTTGTATGAATCTTTGCCATATTAGAAGCAAAGTCTTTTGAAGTCCCAGTAGCATTTTCCAAAAACCACAAAACAACTTTTAGAGAAGCATTTTTCACCTTAACTCAGTTCACTTAGTGTACACACAAGGGAAGTCTGTTTATATCCCAAGAGATTCACAACACACAAAATAATTATTCACTGACAAGACTGTAATCTAAACCTCACAGATGAAGGCAGATGTTTTCAGCAGGAACTATATGGGGGAAAACAATCAGTCCACAATCAATATTATTCTTTCATATTATTATTATTTCAATAATGCCTAGAGGCTGACAAATGTAAGGGAAGTACCATGACAAGTTTGTGTTTACAAACCACACTATGATACTCAGGCCTGGAAAATCTCCACGGCAGTTGTGCCACCCAGCTGCTTATTCATCTGTCTGCCTCCCTCTGATTGTGAATGGATGTCTCTAACACAGTAAAAACCCCTAGCTTTCCTCCACACTAGTCACGGGAACCGAATTTTTAGTTTTCATCATCCCAGTAGGTCCTGTGAGATTTGATCCTGCAAATGAAGGAGCTTTGCTTCATGGCACTTACTGCCTGCCCATTGGGCTAGAGCATCAGGAGGGCTGTGAAACTTCTGACAGATAAATATTTTTGTTGGTACAGATAAAAACTGGACTGGTACTGCCCTCCAGCAGCCTGGCTGCCAAGTCTGGGAGGCAATAGTGCCATGGGCTGGAAAGTTATTTTTAACCTTCTTCATTAGGTTTAGAGGAAAAAAGATCTGAACTACAAATCAAATAATGAGCGTTTAGCAACTACTGGACAATAACCTACAAACGAAGATATGCCACCTCCCCAGAAAGGGGATTTTGCCATTTGTTGAGGTTCTGAGCCTTGTCACTGCCTTAGAAGCATATGGAAAGACTGTACCCTAAACATGGCAGCAAGCCCAGTGTAAAGTGGCAAAGGGGGAGACCTGCAGCCAGTATTGCAGCATGAGGGGAGTCCCCAGCCTGCCTCGGGCAGTGCTGGCAAGAAAGAGATATCATTACTGATCATGAATTCTAGTATGGAAGGTTATCAACCCTTTATTCCTGCAGTAAATACAGATTTAAATACACAACTAATGTTTATCAGAAATCAGATTCAAAAATCACTGCATGAATTTCATGCTAAAACCTGTAAATGTCTAATCTAAATTTGAAAATTTGTTCATTTATAAAAGATGTAAAATATCAGCAGTTGTACAGAACAGATAAAAACAAGTCAAAATATAAATCTGTTCAAAATCAGTTTAACATTATGAGAATTTACTTTTACATTAGGTTCAAGTTTTATTTTAAGCGCAGAAAGAAAGACCCAGATTTAAACTGCTTTTTCTCTACAAGCCATCCAGAAATGCATACTATTAATGTGTGAAAAAATAACAGTAATTACTTGTAAATATCCTGTAAACATTTTATTCTTCTTCACTATGAAAAGCAAGAACTTCAAATACTTTCACATAAAATTAAATGGTCAAAATTTAAGCCCATACAGCTCAAACCTGAAAGCCAGTGTTGACTTTTATCATTGCTCTCACTCAAAACAAAGCACCTTTAAGGAAAAAAGAATGAAAGTGGTCACTTTCACCTTTACCATAATCAAGGGCATCAAATGAATGGCTTTGCAGGGGCTCCAAGACTGGTAAAATTGGCCTCACCAAGTTTTTTTTATTCTCTATATCTCTTTATTTTTTCCTTCAAATATGAACAAACTAAAAAATCCTACATGGAGGAAAATGATGAAATCAACCCAGAGAGAGTCATGGAGAGCAGCTCAGAGTTAAATAATGGAACAGCTTTGTGGTTACCATTCACAGAGCTCTCGGAGTCGGGGCTATCAGGCAATGAAGTAGAATAATGAAGCTACTCCTTCAGATAAGAGATCGGCTTTATAAATATGATCTTTTGTACAGCAGCTGTAGAACTGTACACTTGAAAATAAGCTCGTCATATCTCTGACAGCAGGTGAAGTGGCTCAGGTTTGTGTATGCTTATGAGTTTCTGGGAATATTAGTAAGTTTACAGAAATAAAAACAGAACAAAGAAATTCTTCAGGAGAAAAAGCTTCCCGGTGCATAAGAGCTGGTGGCTGAAGGCACACATACATGGTCAGCAGCCAGGTTTATGCATGTGGCTTGGAGAGCAGGGTTCACAACCATCATTTCTAAAAGCACAGAGCACGTTTTTGCTTACAGGGTAGAAACATCCCTTCTATAACAGCAGCATAGGAGTATATCCTCTTTCCAAGCCAGCACTGGGCTAACAGGGCAGTACCTAATGAAATACATAAATAGATCTGACATCCTGTCCATGGGGGACCACTGGACAGTACCAAAGCCATAAAATATCATATTATGTGCTCAAACACAATGTGTATATGCAGCACTGAAAAATTTGCCACGTGTTAATACCAGAACAATATTTGCATGCATACTGAGCAGTGTGTTTTATTTCCAGTTGTCTTATAAATAAATTTGTAAGAAATAGTGAGAAGCAGTTCTTGAAAATTTTGATGTGCATTAATATGTAGCTCTTTAAAATCTTATCACACAAAGTTAATTGAACAATTGTTTATTTCTTTTTTCAGGGCAAGGGAGTATTTATTTTCTGGTGTGGTGAGTTAATTTTTATAGTTTAAAAAAATAAATTATTGCATTCTCCAAGTTTCTGATACATGTTTTTTTGCTTTTCTTAAAAGACTACTTTGGTTCTTCTATTGCTAACTGCCACAAAAAAAAAATTATCAAAAAACCTTTTGCATTATTGTGATTAAAAAAAAATTTTCTAGCCACTGCCAGTCAAGTAAGTTCATCACAGTGATTCTCAGTTCATAGACTGAATACTCAGTTTTAGCACAAGAAGGTTTTGCTTCTTCTGTCACCACAACTCTGAAATCAATGTTGCTGCAAGTGGCCAAAGCAATGTGAACAGCAAAGCCACCAGCACTGCCTACAGATAAGATGGGTGCTAGTGAGGCTCGAAGGAGCATCAACAGAAGTGTGTGCCATGGGTAAAGGGCTCTAAAAAAGCTTTAAAAAATTAGGAATACAACAACCAATTTTGCAGACACAAAGAGGAGAATTTTATGCATCAAGTCTAAAAAATTTGAGGCTTCAGAGATGGGAAAACAACAGGCAGTTGGAAAAATACACTACATGACTGCATGGGAAGGATAGATGTGGTCCAAGGGCTGGATATTAGAGCAAAGGAGACACAGATCATGTCTTTTTCTCTACCTTTCATTTACTGACTGATTTTTAGAAAAGAAACAGGCTATTCTTATGTGTACTGATTTCTTCTCTTGCCCACCTCACCTATTTGGATGACAAATTCTCTGGGACAAAGATTGCTCTTTCTTGAGTATTTGTGCGAAACACAGCAGAGTGAAATTTCAGTGTCTTCACAGAGTCTCTGAAGTACAACTATAGTATAAATGATACAAAATGTGAATTATACAATAGTTACATTATATTTACAGTTTACAAATCTGTTTATTTTTGCCTAAGAGCCCGAAAATGTTTACTGACCGAGTAAATTTTAGATCTTAGTGCAATAAATACGATCTACTCCACTGAATAAATAAATTTTAATTTCTATCACAATACAAAACACAGAGTATGTTTTATACATATAAGGAACAATTTCAAAGGCTCCCTTGACTTTCACTTGAAGACTCTTGTGCATCCCCTGAGTCTCTAAAAGTGTTCTCTATCTAGTTTTGAAGAAAGACAGAGAAATCACGGCTGAAGAAAACAACTGTGAAAACACCTCTATAATACTGCAGCATTTTCTGTTATTTCAGTGCTTCATCACACTCTCCAATATTTTGATCATGTACTTCTTAACATTTTAAATAAATTGATACAAAGCAACAAAACCTCAGAAGTAATTACAGTCACTAAATAATTATGAGATCATTGCACCATTCAGCAATTCTGAGAACAGTCAAATGACCTTGCAGAACAGATCTCCTCTAGCAGAGAGCAAGTGCATGGAAAAAAGACAAATAAAGAGGAAAAAGAGCCAGACCAAAAATAAAATTAAAAAAAAAAAAAAGGAGCATACCAAATTTGAGTGCATCCCCTGCATATGCTTCCTCCCCCTGCCTCTGAGTTAATGTTAACTGGCAGAATCATAGAATGGCTTGGGTTGGAGCGAACAAAGATTTTCTAGTTCAAACCTCCATGCCATGGGTTGCTCAGAGCCCCATTCAACCCGGCCTTGAACACTTTTATGTATGGGCATCCACAGCTACTCTGGGCAACTTCTTCCAGTGCCTCACACCCTCACAGTAAAGAATTTCTTCCTAATATCTAACCTAATCTACTCTCTTTCAGTTTAAAAGCAATTCACCCACATTCTGTCACCACGTCTCCCTGCAAAAATCTTTCTTGCAGGCTCCCTTCAGGCAGTGGAAGGCTGAAATTACAACAGAAGAGAGGAACAAAATTATGTAGTGGAATCTACAGCCCCTATCTTTTCTACCTTACTTTCTACTGGAAGGTTTTGTCTAACTGGATTCATCCAGATTCCCGCCCTTTTCCCTGTGCCTATCAACACTTCTTTTCTCTTTCCCTATAGTCACTCTGGATTTCATCTCTTCTCCTCCTAAATATTCTTGTTTATTTCATTCTTCTCTCTTTCCCCCTCTCCCCAGTCCTTTTAGGACATTTGACCCATAATCTTTTTCCTTACTCTTCTCTGCTCTTTCATAGTCCCTTTCAAAGTGAGCTGAAGCTACAGCATGGGTGCTGAACAGGTGTTTTCCAAGGCTGCCTTTCCCTCTCCTATGCAAAAAAGTATTCACAGCAACGAGAGGAAAGGAGACAAGAAAAAAACAAGCCAAGACAAACAATAAAACCCTACAAAGTAAAAAAAAAATTAAAGAAAGTGCAGATAAAAGGGAAACAGGTGCAGGCCAGAGGGAAACAAGAGAAGGCAGAGCTGACAAGAGAAGGAATTTAGATGAAGCCAAGAGGATTTAGAGAAAGAAATCAAGAAATGAAAGCCAAAAGCCCTTGCTCACAATCACGTCAGAGGAAAACATAAAGAAGTTGAAACAAAAGGAGACCAAACAAGAAAAATTACTCTAATTTTAGGCAAAAATTAATTAATTAATTAATTAAATAAAAACCAGCACAACAACCAGAAACAGAAAGAACAGTGAGAAGAGAGAAAAGACATGACAGAAAATACTGGAAGTAAAAACAGGTATTGTTAAAAAACTGAGCAAGAATTAAAACAAAATAAAGAATAAAGAATAATTTTAAACTACATTAAATGCAAATACTATTTTCCCACATTTATCTTCCTATTTCTTTTTTCATCTGGAAGGTCAAAGAAGGAGAAAGGAAGGAGTACAACAAGGAACCTGGAAAAAGATGTGGGAGCAGTCTTCTCTCACATCTCTGATCACCACCCTGAGTCTGTATTGACCCATATGGTCACTAAAAGGGCAAGGGTTGAGGGGCACAGATGGATTGGAAAAACAAGGTTCCAAATGTGGTGATAAGGTCTTTTTGCTTTTAAATTTTGAAAAAGAGCTGCCATTCTTAATGTTTGTAGTTTAGCATGCATCCTACATGCATCAAATTATCACATCTTTTTTTGACAGAAATACTTTTCAGAAACAACTGGAGAACAAAACTTCTTTTCTACATTAAGCAGCTTTTTCTAGCTCTGAAATTTGACACAAGTTTGTTTTAAAGGTTAACCATATTTTAATTAATACTTGGGATTAATTCTGAAAGGAAAGGGGAAGCAACAATCTGTCTTTCCACTTATCAGTGGAAATGGTGACATAAAACCAGAAAGAAACTCACCCCCAGAATAGAACATGTTATAACAGGAAGAAGTTGAAAGAAAGCTGTTTTCTTATACTGACAGAACTTTCAAGATTTTTTTCCCCTGTATCAACTGTTTCTGATTCAATAACCAGAAATATAAAAAATACTTCTTTTCATAAAAGGCAACAAATGCAAGCATTCCTTGTTTTAACAATCTGAAATATACAGCTTGGGTTTGCTTTTTTTATGCTATAATTGGCTTGTCTTTTTAAATGATACAAAAATTTTAACCCAAACTGAAATCATTCTTGACAAAAAAAGACACTTTCTCCACACCAAAGCAAGAACAAGACATTACACCTGATCCTTTGTCAAAAATCAGTCTGTATTCAGCAAAATGCAATCTTCCAACAAATTTTAAATATGGTTTTTGGTGAAGAAAAATCTTTTTTTGATTACTACTTCACCTCATGTGAAAATTTCTAACAGTTACTTACTAGAGTAGATGAAGGTGCTCTGAAGAGGAGTGCCATACACTTCAGCACACAAGAGTTCATCCTGCAACAGGTCAGTTTATCTATCTGCTAAGGGAGAGTGTGTTTGCAGGTCATTTGCAGGCACCTAAATGCAGAACACCCACCTTCCCTACCGCAAAAATATGCTTCTGTTCCCGAAGGCTGCAGTGATGCAATCTGACATTAACTTAAACTGTCTACCATACATACAGAAGCAGTTCAATATATTTCAACTCTAAGTAACATAGTTTTAACAAATTCATAATCCATCAGTCATTTTCTGCCATAGAGACACTGTATTCTCTAGCCTTTCTTTTATATTCTGTCCCTCATCCTTACTGCACTCAATTCGCTCGGTTTATCTTTTTATATTTATTATATGTGAGAAATATTCAAACAAGGAAAAAATAAAGACACTTTTAGCAATGATCTCTATTCTTTACATAATGTTCTGAAAGGTTCCACATGACAATGCTGGCAGATGTTGATGCAGGCAACGTTTTAGCTAAGCCAATGATTGACAGGTACACCATTATTTCTGCAATCTGGACTGACTGTTACACAGAGTAAATGCTAATTCTTATCCATTCAGTTGTTTCTTCACATTATTCATTTTTTCCCTCCAGTGTAGAAATGACTTGTTTGTTGCACTCCTAATCCTGTGCCTTTGTGCCAATGGACACCAGACTGCAATGAACACACCTGGACAACTATTCTCTGATGAGGCTACAGAAATGGTAGCCACTATAGCAAATGCCTGCTAGTAAAAGCCATGATTTGTGACTCCTGGGGAGCCAAAGAACAATTCTCCTACCTTCAATTAATTGAGATATACCTAGAGATTTTGTGTGCTTATGTAGGTATCTCATTTTATCAAGACTGCTTTGCATGCAAAAAAGATGCCTGACAATATAAACCTGTACTCTAGCCTGTTTTAAATCAGGTCCTCCACAAAATGCGTGCTCAGGAGATGGAAGACTTTTACTGGATTTAATTGGATGTTAGCTTCTGAGCATTCCAAGGAGTGAATTGTGGGAGACTTTGATGCCATGGCACAGCACATTGGATTAGCACTGAACGGAGAGCACATTCTGAGCACGATCCAAAAAATGCAATTGCTACAGGAATATACCTTGGGACAATCAAAAGCAAATCTAAAGAGGTTTTGATCTGAGAATATTTTTCATCTTAAGTTCTGCCCTCAACAAAAAAAGTGGTGAGTAGATGATCCCATTACATTCCATTCCTCATTTCTAAATTTTGGCATCTGAAAATGGTAAACTGGACTGACACAGGTCATGGACCTGGGTAGTTTGCACCTCCCACTGCTACTGTTCGGAGCTTGGGTTTGTTGTGTTTTATTCTACAGGTAAAGAGGAATGTAACAAATTCAACAGACTGGAAACAAATCTATGAAGATAACATTTCTTGTGGTATTCTGGTCCAATCATTGTAACTGTAGCTCTAAGAAAAATCTGTCCCTTTTACCTACCACGTAGAAAGCCCAATTTTCAATTATTTTAATGAATCAAGTACTTTATGTTTTCACCATATGACATTTATCATGGAAATAGAGGCGATTCCAACTTCTGTCAGATCTGATTTAAACATACAATGTCTATGAGGTTAAGAGATATTGCAAAAGGAAATCAGTGGCAGATTGCCAAAAAGTATTTGCAATATTAGGAAATACATCCATGTACTGGCAATCTGAACATTACAATCTTCTAAAGTTCATTTGCTTACTAAACCATAAGAAAAATATCAGTGCATACTCCTGAATGAAAATATTTTCAGTAGAAATATTGGTGAGTTGTTCTGTGACACCCCTTCACGGATTCTGATTTTGCTCCTCAATCCAAGAACATGCTACTTGTACACCAATAAAGTATGGTTTGATGTTTAGGGTAGCATACCAGTTAACAGGTTTCAAAATTAGATAAACTGTATTACCCCTTTTGATATGTTTTGAAATATCTCTTCAAAATATTTGCCTATGACTAGAAATAATTGATAAAGCAAGCTGAAAAACTTTGCATGGGGTATATTTAGCAGTGATTATATTTGCTCCCAAAGCATAGATCCAGCAAACTGTAGATTTAACAAGTGGATGAAATTTTGGACTGAGTAATTCATCAAAAAAGTTTCCAGCATAGTGTGTACAAAAATCACATAAACCTCAGATAAACAGACTTCAAAATGAGATGGTCTAGGCAGCATTCCAGAGCCTAACTGTAGTGCCATGAACCTGAAGTGGCTCTGAAGAGATTCTCTGACCAGCAGTGAAATCTGTAACAATCCTTTGAGAAACTCTGATTTGGTGGGGTATGAAAAGAGCAGCCTGGCAGATAGCAAGTTGATATGACCACAAAGCAAATTTCTACGTACGCTGAAAGACAACAAAGAGTACAGATTTAAAAGGCAAAGAATATTTATTAGCGTAACCTGCATTTTAAATATCTGCCAGGTGTGAGAGGGTTTGATAGCTGGTGTTACTAGAGTAGGCATCCTCAATCCAGCTTTAGAAGCTGAGATCAAGAATTGCAGTAGCACAAACTGTATTGTTGGCTTGCCCCTGAAACACATGCGATTGTTACAGTTCTTGTTTCTCTTATCTTTAAAAGTAATTCTGGCAGTAAGAAAAAAAACAGTCGCTGAAAAAAGAGAAATTCCTCTCCTAAATGAGCCTTGAAGAGCTTGCCTAAAGATAGGAGTCTTTCAATAGGTATGTCTTCTACAACAATTTTTCCAGCAAAGTTCTCAGAAATAAAAATAAAAGCAACTCTGCTAGATGAGTGACCATCTAAAGTTGCCAAGGAATGAAGCAATGCATGACTGCTACAAAAAGCCATCACAGCTATGGTCATCTTGGTGGCACCATGCCCCAAGCAAAGGGGTGTCTCTATATTTGTGGAATCCACAGCTGAGACCCAGTCCATCAATAATTCTATAGCTTTGAAATAAATGAAAGTCAGCTTGAAAGCTTTCAGACGATCTCTTAATAAGGAGACCACTCTGCTCTGAAATGATGTCTCCTGGGCTTCTAATGGAGCCAATATCTGCTGAATATTTCATAGTCCAGACCTCTTTTAAGGGAGGAACAGAGTCAGGTACCTCTTTACCTTGTTTCTGAATTTCTCAGGTGTTGGTTCAAGGTGGCAAAATGAACTTCCCTAGAAGGGAAATCTCACTTCTTCATCTTTGAATTTTTGATATAAAAGCATTGCAATATGTACAGCTGGTAACAAACTGTATTTGATACCACTGTTCTTAGCAGTTTCCTAATTGCTAGCTGTGATTTAGGCAACTAAAACTGCAAGAGGGATGTGTCTCAGTTCTGGCAATTAGCCCTGTTTTTGGGACAGAGATCTGTACTTGAATTTTTGTACAAGAACCACAGGTAATATATTTAAACCATTTCATCAACATTAGATACACCATCCGATCGTCAAGCAAATGAGAGAGAGTAACCAAACTTTGCCAGCGTCCTTCACCATAAGAAAGTGGTATTTCACAGGTTTTTTGTAGAATGTGCAAAGCTTGAGAGCTCCCCTTCTGTAGGGAACAGTATGGCAATGCCCAGAGCACCTGCAGACAGAGAAAGAGGACATATCTGCTGGAGATGGTGATGCAGTCACCTTTGCTACTTTATGCGATTCTAGTTAAACATTCTTTATTCTCAGTGCTTCAGCATGACTGTCAACCAGTCACTAATATAACCCTCACATTCTGTGTTACTTGTCCCTGGATTTTCAGTCCAGGAAAGGAAATCAGATTTCAAATGAAGTTTAAAGTATGATGTGGAAAAAATAGAGTCCCCAGCATGAGCCTTATGGTGCATAACAACAGACCCCTTAATTCCTCACAGCTCTTAACCTTTTGATACCCTACTTTGAACTTCTGTAAAACTAGGATGCTGACCTGCTTCGTGGGTGGGTGATTATAACACTGAATTAATATTTGTAAACTACTGTGATACATTTGAATGAAAAATTTAGAACTGTAAAGAATTATGATTATGATGAACCTCCAATTCTTTTTTAAGTTGTCCATCTGTCATTATAAACCAACTTGAAGTAGGCTATTATTCAAAAAGCTTAAAATTAGTTCCATAATACTAGTTATCAAGACAGACCACTGTTTTAACTTAGCAAGTAGTGAAAGGAAAAAAAAAAGCTTCACTTATATTTTAAAGACCTTTTCTATTTATATGGCTTTTATACCACGATAAATGGTACAGCTGTTCTGTAAGATACCCCTGTATTGTTATAGAGAAGAACTTCAGATTTAACCTGACCTACTCAGAATGGATATCTACACTACAGTATGTCATGAGACCTTTGTGATACTTCTTTGATAATTTTTCGCAGACCTCCATTAGAAACATGGAAAAGCTACTTCAAGAGTGCACACTTACAGCGTACTGTTTACCTATACACTCATAAGATCAAAACCCCTGGTCTTACTGTTTTTGTTAACAAGGAGCACTAAAAGTCTTCCCACATACTGAGTTTTGGTTTCCATTTTACAATCTGAGATGACAGACGGCACAAAAATGATGAGAAAACTGTGGGGAGGCTTCCAGAAGATTGATTCTCTCATCAGCTGATTCTTTTCTAGTTAGTCTTTTATTGACTACAAAGGTATAGCCAATGCAGAAAAGGAAAACCAGACTGCCCTGTTTAATCCTGAGGGCATTGGCAAAAGGTGATCACTTTTTGAGAAAACTGAGGCCTACAAGGAAATCAGCACACTGTATGAGCCGTTAAGCTGATTTAAACACACAGGGGATGCCTGGGGTTGAGCTCAAGATCTCTGAGGTGTGAGATGAGAGTGAAGCCATTGCACAGACTAATATTACTGAGCTTTAGTAGCAGGTGGCATAGTTGATCAGCCAGGAACCTGTCATTTGGAGAATAGACCAATAGATCTGAGAGAGATGAAAAATCCTCCCTTTCTCCCCCCTCTTCCTTACCAAGAATAAAAATATTGCGATTATGAAGTTTAGCAATTACCATCTAAAACTTATCACAATTTATGGAGTTATAAGCAATAGGGAAAAGCCAAAATATAGTTACAGAACACACACTAGCAGAACATGTAAAAAAAAATTAAAAGCAATTGTAGCCATGATTGCAATAACACTGTCTGCAATTCTAACACATACGATTCCAAGAAAAACTATGATCAGATGACAAAAAAGAAATATGCAATGCCCCAGCATAGCAATATTTACTTTGCATTAAAATCTGTACTTTGTGAGAAACACGTTCTGTAGCTCTTACACTGTGTGCATGCTTATAGCAACTGTAGGGAACTTGCAATGGTTTCTGGTATGTGCTTCTCCAGCAAACAAGAGCCACCATTGAATGGATAAAATTGAATGCAAAATTTTCACTGTGCTTTCTGCATATATCACATTATTCAAAACTCAGTTTTCCTGCCCTTTTTTCCCCATTTTATCTGAACTCTCCTCCAGATTTTCAGATTAAAACCTATTACTGCTATTTGGCAAGCAATATGGTACCTAAGCAAGGTAGGCAAAAAAAGAAAAAATCTTTCGCATTCCGTAGGCCCAGATTTCAGGCGTCTTTTGCACAAACAGATCTGTAGACACACTTCTGATAAACAAACTACCTGTTCATGGATTAGCTGGTTTTAAAATTTCAGCATACAAGCCTATATAATGGTGTTTCTTAACAAGTGGCTAATGTTAATAACCAAAATAATTGTGAATACTTTGTAGCTCATATTTCAAAGACCAGCATCTACATATACTAGGAGAACTTGTATAATTTGTAACTATCTTCACATTCAAAAACACAACATCACAAATCAAATAAGCAGTAAGTGTAAAACCCAAGGTTAAATATTTTGAATATATATTCCTTTTTCTGGGGATACGTAATTTAAACTCTCTCAAACAGAACAAATGTGGACACTATACTGACATCTGGTACAGCAGGTACAAATGCACAATAATTGCAGACTCATTTTTAACTCAGTAAGTTAGCATGAGTGAGACAAATCGCATGCAAGACAGATTATCCCATGAAAGCAAGTTGCCCTCTAGACTGGATTTAACAAGGTACATAAAGGACTATCTTCTAAAACTGTCAAAATTTAAAAAAACCCAACCATAGCATAGCTTTCTTGGATAATGTTGTGGAATATTGTAATTCTACATGATAGAGGTGTCCGTACAGCACCTACCACTAACCAACTGCTGACATAACATGGCTGCAAGACTGAAAATTTTGTAAATGGTGAGATTTCTGTCACTACTCTTGAATGTCAAGTTACTCAATTCTACAATCAAACATGAAAGCAAAGTCATTTACCGTAACTTTAGTTAGCTTAATAAATTAAGCACTGCTTTTACAACTGAAAATACACACATTTTATTCTGAATTGAATTTTGACTGCTTTCATAATGGGTATTATCTTAAAGTCTTCATACAGAAAGAACCAATCTTCAATCTTGTAAGTAAGGTGCCAAGCACACTTCCAGGCTGGGAGAAATACACTTATTTCAAATTACTATCAGTACAAAAATAAATAGCATTAACCATGAGTCTACAACACCTTTGACTTGATAGGAACTACCTTCACTCATGAAACTAGAATAAAACTTAGAAACTAAGAATGCAAGAACTACCAGAAAGAACACCCATGTTTTGAATCCATCTCCAGAGCTGCTGCTTTTTTGGGTCTTAGAGTCAGCAGTAAAGCACTTTTTAGAAGCTGCTTATGGAATCACTGATTTCTGGAAGGATGTCAGTGTGGAGCCCTAACTAGAAACAGTTTTGCACATATTGTACCAGTGCATCATACTACTAAATGCTTCAGATAAACCGAAAGCAGAACACATGTCGCACAAGATGTCATTACCAACTTGCTAAAAGAAGGATTCACATGAAACTACGTGCCATCAATATGCTGCTTCCCAAAAATAGTAATTTGTGGATACGTAGTTGAGACCATGACTGAAGATTTTTCTTTTCGTACATTTAAATCTGAATCAAGCAAACAGCAAAAAATTTACGTTTACAAAGGGTGGGAGTGGCTGACTTCTTTTATTTCCTCTCACTTCTTTAAAATTAACTCAAATGACCATATGTTTGGACTCTATATTACACCATGACTAGCTCGGTGCCAACGTAGCTTTTTAGACACACACAAAGAAACATTTTCTGACAACAATATTAGAAACAGACTCTTCAAAAGATACTTTTTCTGACAACAATATTAGAAACAGACTCTTCAAAAGATAAGGGATATAAAACTTAATTGATTTCTAGCTATTATCTTCCTTACAAGATGCAATCTTTTTTTACACCATCCAGGCTAAATCAGACCCGAAACCTTCCAAAAGAATGAAGGCTTCATGAAATCTGCGAAGTTGACAGATAAACCGAATTGTATCAGAGGCATAACCCAAGTACATGCACCCAAAAGACCTTGGCAAATCCGTATGGTATTTCACACAAAATAATTTGATTTTGAGTGGGAAATTGGGACAAGACAAACAATGCAACTTTCATTGATATTCTCCTTAACTTTCCCCCAGCTAAAAGTTGTCTTCCAATTGATTTCTATAGTTGGTACTACGCTAGCGTGTTTACGAACCTCATATTGTGATTAACCACCTAAGTGAACTTTGCAAAGAAAAAGGACACTCTTATTCCTAAGACTGTAGCATGTAAGTGCTACTTCATGGAGGAACAGGTTACTGATCCAGTCTGGTACACCATGTGCTATGCACACTTCTTCCTTTATGGTGCATGTCATTTGCATTTGTTACAGACAGTTACTGGAGAACTTGGGTTTTTGTCTCATATCTTCACCACTAGATTCCCTTTCAGTCACTGACATGCAGCTCAGGATAGCATTCTTCTTGTTGACACTGTGGAATAAACAATACATAAAGCACATAGATGACTTTAAAATTTGCATTTCAAAAGTGGAACATAGTCCTTCAGTATCAGACCAGGAGAAACCTATACTCTTCCTTTGAGATTTTCCTTAGCCATCAGCTATTTTCTTCCAACTCCTTCCATACAAAGAATTTACAGAAATTCTGTGTTTGCAGATTCTGCCATTAGTGATCACAGATTACTTGAGTATATATATATATGATGGCAAACCTATATCTGCACATACTCTGGTTATTAAAGTGAAGTTGAAGGATTACTTCCATTTCCACTGCTGCATTTTGAGATTCATACTCACCCATTCCCCGGCGCATAATGCCCTTTTTAGAAGATTAAGAAAAACCCTTCCTGATCATTGCTCAGTCCTCAGAACAGAGGTGTTAGAACAAAATTCTCCACCCTCTAACCTTGATCTTAGTGTATGTTTTATCCTACCCCTTCATGGCAATGACACTAACATTAAAAGAGAACAAAAAAAAGAGCAGTAGCAGAAAGAATGTTGAAGAACTTAATGATATAAAGATCGTTAAAAGCGACAAAACAGACTACTTTTTTCCCCCAGGAAATACGACAATTATTTCAGCAGACTCAAGATGTTAACTTCATTTTATACCATTGAAGGTGATGGCAAAATGCACATCTTCAACAATGATAACAATAGAGACACATGTATATATACAAAGTACTTATATTTTCGTAAAGCAAGATTTACCCCTAACTCAGTAAACATCATGTTAACTTTACTCCTCTTCCCAACACAAACTTATAAAAACAGGTGAATGCCACATCCTTTTCTTGCCTTTGTAAAAGAACAGTACATCAATTTTGAGGCGTAAAACAACTTGTAATTTTTTTATGTTTTTTTAATTCTGTGTTTGACTGGTCACTGATGACCCCTCCTTGCCACAGCACAAGTTGCTGAGGCTGTGAAAGCGTGCTGGAGTAACCAGCCAATGACATTATAGAACAATGAGAAGGTCAAAGTTGCATTGCATATTGCTGTCCTTCTTCCAGCACTGCACACAGCATCCAAACGGGAAAAATTAACCCTTTAGTCATATTTCTTCTTACTGAAGTAAAATAGAACAGGATGTCCTGCTAAGCCAGAGCAAGCAAAGTAGGGTAAAATTCTTGGGGAAAAGCAGATATAATTAGGGTATTGCTTGCCCCCTCATTCCGCCTTTTGTGTCAGAAAAAAAAAAATGTTGCTAGTGAGGAGGACATGGAAGCGTCTTTTGTTATCTAAAGAAACGAAATATAGTTTTCATCCCACTAGGGGTTTCCACAGTAAATGGAGGTTTTCTTTCTTTCAGTCTTATTTTAACAGTTCTCGGACTGACAAGCTGTTGTAAGCATCAAGTTATCTTCTATTGGAACTGCGTTAAGGAAGAAGTCCTATCTTTATCCCTCAAGACAAAAAGAATTAATTTTAACGCAAAAGCAGAAAAAGATGCAAGTATGGAAAAACATCAAATAGTGATTTTCAACACAGGCATAGCAAGAGCTTATAAAAATGCAATGCTTAAAATATTTTCATATTCACACATGAGAATATACATAGAGATATACATAAATAAATTGTGTATCATATATGCATATGTTTGTGTATATTTCATACGTTCAAATAAAGTGATTGCTGTGCTTTTCTACTTAAATTCCAGGCATCTGATATTAGTTTCTTAAGTTAATGAGCCTTCACCTTATCTTGCTGCCCATATTGTATATGTTTTGCAAGCTGCCAGCTGTGCATCAGAGCTGCCTCAAAATGTCCATGTTTGCTTATAAGCAAAAAAAATTGAACAAGAACTTCCTAAGAACCCTGAAATTTATGAAGTAATGAAAGAAATGCCCCTTATTTTTCACACTTATCCTATTCTCATTTTGCAATTTTTTTTTAATAAAAGAAAAATGCCCAGAGTTATCTGTGCTTTCACTGGAAGGAGAAAAATAAATTTTAGTCTCACAGTTTCACAGGTCTGATGGAAAGATTTCCTCCTCCATGACATAAGCAACAGTGATTCAAGCCATGCAGGTGCTGGCTGGCTGGTAGGGCACTTCAGCTGAGGAAGTGAAGTTGAACTCCCCACCTGAATAGAGAAGCCAACAAAGGACAGTGGGAGCCAGAAAAAGAGAAAGTGATTAATATAGAACACACCCCAGAGAAATGTCTTTTTTCAATTCTCCTTAGGCTTAGGCTCTTTCATATTATTCCTGACTACTATGATCAGCACTATATATGGGTTTTTTTGAGTTACAACAGAATCAAGAAGAAAGAACAACTATTTGCATAGATTTAAAATGACAGCACTCTTCCTACTGTTAACAGGATTTACAAATTCAGAGGGTTTCCCACACACCTAAATGGAAAATTTTGGCTTAATTCATATTTGAGTCAACAGGAGCTCTTCATTCAATCCAGATTTCTATTTGAGACAGAGAATTCAATAATCATTGCCACTTCTCAAAATTTGATTTGCCTGGTAATATATTTCATTTTTTATACAAAGATAAAATATTGCAAGTATTCCATCATTATAAATTCTTATGGCACAGGATAAGAGAGTGGGTTTTATGTTCAATCTATACTTTGTAGTAATGGTTTTATGTGAATTGTTTATTCAAACATGGATAGGTTAAAAAGAATTGAAAGAAACCAGCAAGCACTTGAGAAGGATATTAACAATATGGTCAAATGCTCTAAGAATGAACAATAAACTTGTAAGCCTTCTTTCCAAATTAAAAAAAAAGCCAAAAAACCAAAAAACCACACAAGCAATCCTCCTCTCCTCTCCCCCCTCAAAGAAACCCAAAACAAACAAACAAACAAAACAAACAAACAAAAAACCGCAACCAACCAAACACCTTAACAAAAACAGAGCTTACTTATTAGTTATAACAAATAAAATCACTCCTACATGTCACTTACTCACTGGGAAAAATGCTACCACTACTCCAGCTGCAGAGAAGGCCATATGTGAGGTATTTTGCTTTAGTTGTGTGGGGTGGGGGGGGAATCATCTGAAATAAAGGCAAAAGGATAATTAGGTAAAGAAAAAATGTGCTTGCCCTTTGTGCACTAACTTTATTATTATATTATTATAATTTATTATTATATTATTATAACTCAGATATCTGTCATCGATTTCCAGTAAGAAGAAAATTGAGAACTCTGGTCCTTTGTTTTCATTACTCTGAAGATACCAAGCATCAGACGACCCACTGGACTTTAGTTTGGATTAGGCCATAAGTGCAGAATTTAGTTTCTCACGGCTTTAGCTGTGATATGCAGAATGAGAAAGAGATAGTGGGATACACTTGCTTTTGCATTAAGTCCTCCTTGGTGCCTGCAACTTCATGAGTAAAGCTGATTGTCCTTTATGTACTACAATTCCTCAAGAAAAGCAGAAAATATTTTTAATCATGGTGGTGCCCACTAGATAAACTTCTCTGAATGAGACTCTACATTGCCTGCTCAAGGATGAGACAGATGAGAAAGGGGCAGTTGCCCATGTAGGTTGGTCCAGTGCCAGAGCTGGATGACATGGCTAAAACATAATAAAACAAAACCACGGTTAACCTCACAGTAATTTTAGCAATATTAGAGAGCCTTCAAGAAGAGGTGCAGTGATGCTAAGTGGAGGTGATCGCATTTTAATTTCTTTCTTTAATCAAACGTATCCAAATCCATCATCCCTGAATAGCAAAACGTATCAACAGCCAAACAGAAGATCATGCACAAAAGACAAAAGATCACATTTCTCAAAGTCTGAGAGGCTTTATGCATACTCGTGCCACATTCTTCAATCTTCAAAGGAGGTCATTCATATAAATTCAGTAAAGACAGTAATGTGTGAATCTGATGCTACCCTGACCCCTCTTCCACCTTCGAAAGCAAGTCTAAAAGCTTAAACAGTAAAATTCAAGCAAAAAGGCACCTCCACTGCTGCCAAAGAGATAGATAGCCTATGCCTGAACTCAATTTACAAAACAGAGACATCACTGTATGTTAGCCACTTTAATAGATTCAAGTTTATTTTCAGAATATACATCTACCCCTTCAACGAACTGCAAAGCACAAACAGAATGAAAACGCTGACAGAGACAGCAACCTATAAGTAAAACAGGCAATGGAAAGAAAAATATTAACAAATAATAGCAATTATTTTCATAGCAAATGAGGAGTTTTACCTTCAGAATTTGCCACAGCAGGAACAAAAATAATGCTTGTAAATCTACTAATCCAGAAGGAAAAAAAAAATATTGGACGTGTTCATGCACAATATATTGCAGAAACCTGTCAGGAGCTCTGATATAGTCACCCTCAGGTCTAATCCCATTATATCAGATGAAACACTACAAGCATTCATACAAGACCAACTCTACCCAAGAAACATCAAGAAAAACCTATAGTAGCGTAGGTGTCTGTTCTTAAGCGTTGCGAGAACACTAACAAGCTGCAAAGCAATCTAGGAATCTAGAAATGGCAGTAAATAGGATTGCTCTTAGTTTATGAGCCTTTCTCATAGAGCAGTTCCCAGTCACTGAGAGTTAAAAAACTGGGTCATCCAGCAGTGCTCGTGCTACATGTGAAGAGGCAGGAGGCCATGAAGGCTGAGGAAGCTAAAACACACCAAAAAAATAGTGACAAACATCATATTTAGCCACCTTTCGAGAGGATGCGCAATAGCTGGGAAATAGTTCTAAGCCATAAGCATTGCTAGAAGGCAACATATAACAAATGCAAGGAAAACCTTTCTGGCTGGTTACCAAAACTGTGGAAACAGCAGCAACAAATTGTTCTTGATACTAAGCAATCCACTCCCCTTACAAAATATTTTAAAAGTCTCCGGCTGATGGGTTTTTTGCCTGGAATTGATTTTTCTTCTTTTTTCCTTGGAATTAGTTGTAAATTAAATTCAAGGTAGAGAATCTTTTCAAAGAAAATCTTTTTGATGCTTCTTTGTGACATAAAAGAATCTGTTCAACATATTCTAATCTGCTTAATTTTGAAGGTAGCTACTTAATATTCTTAGAGATCATTTCACGAATAGAACAGAATAACGAATATAGAATTTAGAAAGATCATTTCTATTCTCCCTACTGCCAGAAATAAGCAAAGTGCAAAAGGATAGAATGGTGAGTCATATTTCCTTCCATTCACTCAATAAATCAAGTGCAGAGATTAAAACACACAAAAATATTAAGACTAAACTTGAAAGAATATTGATGAAAATATCTCCAGAAAACAGAGAGGAAGCAAGTGCTTTATATTATAGTAAATGGATGCTACCAGCAAACCTGGCTAGAAATATTTTATCAGTGTTGTATAGAAATGGTAGTGGAACAAGATAGAATAAAAAAATGCAACATTAAAAGAACAAAAAGATTTATATAAGACTTAAATATTTTAATTCCTGTTATATTCTGTTTGTTAAAGAAGCTCAAGAAAGAATAAGTTTATATTTTCCTAAAGTCAATTACCAGTTTGGCACTGGTACATCATCATTTTAAGTTGACTTAACTAACACAAAAAGTTTAAAGTACAATATCCCCCAGCAGTCTGCATATTCTTTGAGGACTTAACCCTACACAAAAGTCTAGTAAAAGTTTTCTCTCCCATTTTGGACCACCAAGTCAGGCATATATACATAAAAAATTTCATGCAGACTTGCTGCACAAATATAAATTTCTCCTACAAAATTTATGTCTATCTAGCACTTACCAAAACATCATCTCTTTTTCATTTTTCTTACTTTCCCAAATTAGAAGAAATCGCTTTAGAAAAAACTAGGAAGACGCAAAGAGAGATATCAGAGAAAACTCCAGTCTAATGTGCTGAAATCTTAGAAATCAAGTTCAATGAAATTAGAATGAGCTCTAAGGCATAAGAGGTGAAACAGTTTATTCCACTAAATCCAGGATGACAGGAAAAGAATCATGAGGATAGACAAGATGAGTAGAATCATTTTTCTGTTGGAACACAGCACAAATGAAAGGACTCTTCAAAGAACATTTTTTTTAACATTGTAAGTTTCTTCTTGGAAGTACTGGTTCTGCTTGGAAATGTATCCTTTCCTCTAGATTAATCAAGCTTCTCTAAAGTAAGCCTTCAATGTACTAATATACTGGGGGGGGAGGGGAGAAAAAGTTTTGATGTTTTCTATCAGCAACAAAAAAAGATAAGTCACTAGTCTCCTATCTGTAGTGAGCCATTTCCTGCTTCTTTCATTTGCCAAGCAGTTTTCCAGACTTATAAGACGAGCATCCAAATCTTTGAAACATAATACCTCAACAATGCAGGATATATTTTAATTCTGGCATTCAATTGGGAATGTGTACTCAGAAAAGAAGAATAAAACTGTCACTATCGCATAAGGTTCCCTCATGTTCCTACAGGCAGGACACTGTCTAGAACAAGTTCTTTGTTGTACAGCATCATGGAAGTTTAGAAGGTGGAGAAAAGCAGTCTATTTTGTTCTCAAACTCTATCTAAATGCAGAATTTTTAGGACAAACTTAAGAATCTCCAAAATTAAATTTTAGTATTTCTGTAAGAAGGTACACTACAAAATTTAGCTGCCTTATGTGAAATATTGTTGGGGATACTTATTAACTAAGTAACTGCAAATTATACAAATTTTAACCTCAATGTTGTGATGTATGAAGGCAATAGCATTGCACTGCATTCAAGAACCTAAAGAGCCTGAAGAAAAAAGCCTTGATGACTAACAGAATGCTTTCTTGCAATTTTAACTAACAGGGAAGCCAGCTACATGCAGCTCAGAAACAGTACTTGCAATGGAATTCTGCAAAAAAATTATGCATCCCTCAAAAAATGGAAAAGCTCATATCCAGATCTACTACTCATTATGCAGTTAGTATAGTACTCCATCAAGGATTACCAACGTCTGTGGATACCAAAATCAGATATTTACAGAAATGCTAAATTTTTAAAATAGAGACTTCGCAGATGTAAACAAGAGCAAACATCTTCTGCAAGTCAACAATGCAAAATTTTCATTTGGTTTGGCTGAATTGCAACCCAATACTTGCGGACAGGCTTATTCACATCCAGGTATTCTATAAATAGGAATTACTAAATCCTAGGATTACATAATTCAAAATGTATTTCCTATGTTGTGTTTCAAATATAATCATGTGTTTTGTTGCATATTATTTAAAATAATTCTCTTGGATTTCACTAACATTTCGATACTCTTTCATTGATTATTTGAAGGTGAAATTATTGCTCACAGGAGTTGCTCAATACTTCCTAAAAGGAAGAAGGGAGGAAAAAAAAGTAGATTTTTCTTTTCCATGAAAATTTCTCATTTTTCTCATATCCTAATACTTCTAGCAATGGATCAAGTCAGCAGGCCAGTATTCTGCAGTAAGAGAGAGAGCAAGCATCATTTTCTGCTCTTGACAAGCTCCCCCTTAAATGTGCCTCTTAGATGTAATGCCCTATGTCACTGCCTAGCTCTGTGCAGCTTCTGTTTCCATGGCTGCTTTTAAAGGTTTTAAAGCCTCCTTTTCACCTGGAAATGTAAATTGGGAAATTCTATCAGGAGGATTGCCTAGTAAGTAGTTTTAATCAAAAACTAAATTTTAGGGGATACATTTATAGCAAGCTTGCCTTAATGCAACCCACAAAATTGCAAACACATCAGTTTTGCACACATAAAAATGACGTTTGTGCAAATAAACAGGGCAGTTTGCAAACATTAACTCGACCAATCATCTGGTTTGTGTGTACAAATTCAGATTTGCATTGTGTGTAATGCCTGAGTTGGCAAATTTCCAGCCAGAAGTATAGAAACTTCAGTAAGTTCAGACTGTAGTCAGACTGTTGAGTAAAAGCCAAAACATTTCAAAACCAGTCTACATTAAAGAACAAAAAAAATTCCACCAAAAAATGACATAAGGTTCAATAGGACTTACCAGTCCAACAATACCCCATTGTGAATCCATACCTTCCAGAACTTTCAGAAATTAGGATCTCAAGCAGGACTTGAAACAAACACATTCAAGAGTTAAAATAAATAATTCTGCACAAGATTGCCTATCATGTTGGCTGAAAAACACCATTGAACTCTGACACGTTTAATGCATAACTGGTTTGTAGTGCAAGGCATAGCAAAATTTAACGGACTATGGTATGAAACCGGCCCTGAAATCCTTATGCCTCTAGAATACCAAAGTAGGAGAAAACCTGAATTGGTTTCTGGCTGAGCTGAAATAAAGAGGACTTCGGATCTAGAAGTGGCATTTTGTGAGTGGCTTTCTAGATAGCTTTTAGAGGGTTGGTACAGACCTGTGAGGCCCTGTATGGCTTATGACAAAGTTACATCTTAAGAATCCCAAGTTTAAGCAACCACAAAAATTACACCTGTGTAAACAGTGTCCAGAGGCAGCTCCTCACATGCTGGCTTCCACAGTGCCTTCAAGCACTTCCTCTCCAACCTGAGCTTCTTTTAACACCTAAATCAAACTGACAGGGCTAGATCACTACCATGACACCAGTCTTTTAGTAGTCATACGCGCATCACACACATATCCAGCACCCACAGGCTGATGCATGAACAGGCACACAAAAAAATAATTTAAAAAGAAAAAAAAAAAGAAACAAAATCTGAAAACCAACAACACTGCACAACAGCAAGGTACAGTCTTCTGTAAGACTTCTTTAAGTCTTCAAAAAATCTCTGAACCCACACCAGTCTTCTGACCCTAGTGGCCACAGTGATGCTGCTTGGGTAATAGCAGCAGTGTGAGTCAGACACGAGTGATGCAGCATCTATTGGAGGAATCAGTTCAGGAGGAGAGCTGCAGCTTAGAAAGATGCTGGAACTTTTCATGCACTCACTCCGCATCAACTGTTCAAATAGCCGCAAAGGATGTGCTCTTAAGTCTCATGGCATTTGGCCAAAAGCAGCAGGGTTCTAAATCAGCAGCAATAAGAGAGAGTAAACTTTTCTCCAACACGGGCACTGATGTCAAAAAAACAGCCAGTCCTCTAGGATAAGAGAGATAATTTCAGTGGCATATGTCTCAGCTAATTCTGATCTTTCAAGCACTGGCTAAAGTCATTGGGCAATATCTGTGGAAATCTAACCTTTCAAGGACACATGCATAGGGAAACAGATGGCTTGCAACAGACTGTTTAATCCCAAATCAAATAACAGCATCAGCATTTCAGAATGACTGCTTATACAGACACTTCTGTTAGAGAGTGTGGCCTGCAGACAGGCAACTTATGCAACAAGATGCCCAGAGAAGCTTATGTGATATATTAATAAAACACAGAAATTCAATATTTTAAGAAATAATTTTCCATAAGTATGATATGGTTATAAACAAATCATCTGGTCTTTTCTAGGACAAATACCTTCATTTTATACAACAACTTCTGTCAGTATAAATAATACTTAAAAATAAATAAGATATAAGCATTTTACTTATACATACCCCCTCCACAAAAAGTCATTATGCGTCAAAACTAGTCATTTTTGTCATGTTCTGAAGCCAATTAAAAAAAAAAAATCAGTTGATAGAAAGTGATCAAAGAACAAAGCAAAAAAAGGGTTTGTTCAACATTTAAAAGAATTTCATGTCACAACATGGCACACTAGGAAGTGTGAGCATAAGAATAGCTCAAGAAGCAATATACTCGAGAAAAACAACAGCTTCATTCTCACGTGAAACTCAGTATCTCTTACATTACTGAATGTTTCTAAGATTACACACCAAGAGAATTAGCTGCTTGCTCACATGAATATCAAGAGAAGAAAAGTATTCATTTAACATCCTAATATTTGATATTCATATTGAAATGTTTAGAAATATTTTCTTTATTTGACTACCAAAAAAAAAGATGAAATCGTCAAAGACCCCTTAGTCATCTGTTTGCTGTATAACTGCTCACCAGCGAAGCCAATTCACCCTGGGAGGTATAAGCACCTCACCAGCTGCACACAATAGCACCAGGCTCTGTACCTTCCTTTACTCAATACACTTTCAGTTCTAAATATTCACCATTATGAGAAGCATCTCATGCTTTAAATATTACCAGTATAACCACAACTCTTATCTTCAACATGAAGTCAGCTTGTTGCCCAGTAGAAATTTCAAGAAGCTACAAAACGTTTTAAAAGCTGGCAAATAGGACTTACAACTATGTTATGCTGCTGAATTTCAACTTGCTTGTTGTTGAGCAGAAAAAGGAATGGATCTTATCCCCAAAACCCTATGCCTTCAATTTAAGGTGCAGGGAACTGCTTTGTTTATCTCGAGATCAAATCCATAACTTACTGTGTTAGAATTTAATTAAGGCACAAAGAAGTGTGTGTGATACGCGCCTCGGATGACCGTTTTAGTCAGCTAGAAGACATAATCCAAATATCTTTAAAACAGCTTAGTGCACAAGGAATCCAGTGTCTGGCAGCCACCAAGCGACGGAATTCCCATCCTTTTAATAAGCATTGAACCCATTTGTCCAGCTGCAATGATTGCAGTGATTCCATGATGCCAACAAAGTATTGTAGCATACCACATATAAAACAGACATCCATTCATAATTTTTGGAGATTGTATAATAACTGGCAAGAACAAGGTCTAATCCCTGAATTGTGGAAATACTTTATCGACCTAAACCTCCCCTTTTAAGGGTTATATTTTCTTCTCCCTGTTCCTTCCTGAAAACTACTGCATGGTGTTACTGAGTCATCTCAAAAGCAGGAACACATCAGCAGTGAACAAGTCATATATAAATAATGTAGATCAATAGTTTTCAACATGTGGTCTGCAGACTCTTTGGGTTCACACGACCTTGCCGTGAAAAGGAAGCCTACCGCAGTAAGTTAACTTTTGCTGCACAGAGATACATGCCTCTGCTGAAAAGTACTTGGGGATCAACAAATCAAAAAGGTTATAAGCCAGTGATGTAAGTAATCTGTTAGCAGTTTTAATGCTTTGTAGATTTCAAATGCCATTTCCGTTTACTATTTAAACAAAATGTAGTGATTTAGGGCCTGGCTAATTTGTACAACAGAGATACTGAAAAATCAGAGTATGATTCTACCACACTCCCAATGGAGGAAACATCAAGTGATTTAGCTAAATAATGTTTTGATTAAGTAAAAACCTAAAATTTTGTACCTGTTCTAGTTTTGCACAGCCTTCATAGCATAGCTCCCTTGTTATGTTAGTTTTTTATTCATGTTTACTGACAAAAAAAACAGCAGAGCAAGAAAAAAAGTAGTTTATCACAGCTAGGAATACGATATTATCTTTGAAGAAATCAGTAGAATTAATCTCTAACAAAAAGCATACAGAATCAGTGAATATTTAACAGTGAGGCTGTTAAATATAGACAACACTGACAAATAAGCAGGCTATATTTGTTTGAAGAGCTTATAGGTTCCCCCCCACATCCCCGCTCCTGCCTACAACTATTGAAAAGATGTCCTTATCTCAAGTACTTTTCACATATCAGAGAAGTGGTAAATTTCACAAAGCCTGCACTAATGTTTTGCATTTCCACTCTAAGTGAAATGCACTTCAGTAAGTAAACATGAGTCTTCAAATAAAACTGTTGCTAGAGACAATGAAAAAAACAAAAACAAAAAACAATGCCATTTCAAAATACATTGATAAGTAAATAATTCTAAAAGCATGGGATAATGCTGCCAAACACTGAAGTGCCAAGGCACGCAACGCTGAGAATAGAGTTAGTCCCATTTTAGTGCTGATTTGGGTTTTGCTTTTGTGGGTTCCCTGCCCCCACAAATCCTCATGGTGCTTGACAAACATAAAACAAGATATTTGTATTCTAATATTTTGTAATTCTGTAGATAATTAAGTGAATCAATGGAGAATAACCACATCTCTCTTACAGTCTGAGAGCACACTAAACAGCATGCACATATTCTTTCTCAAATGTGTCACACAGCTGAGGGATGGGAGTGGTGGTGGGGTGACTTACTTAAGAAATGTTTTGCCTTATTTTGCAAGCCCTGAAATTCATAGTCTGTTGGGTTTGAGCACCTCAGGATTTCTATTCTCAGAATTTATTAGAAATTCATAGAGAAAGTAACTTCTCTTACTGGAGTACAGCACAGGGGGTCACCATCAAGAGCCACAGCCTCTGTATTCTAGTCACTAATTTAAAAATATGTCTTGACTTCGCAAATGATGTATGCACATGCCTAACTTCACATGCTGCCAGATAGTCTCACTAGATTCAGCAGGGCCATCTACAGCAAGTTAAAAGCTAGCAAGCTTTTAAGGCTTGGTGTTGTAAAGATCTACATATTCTTTAAGATGATGCAAATGAAAAAAAAACAAACAATGTGGTTAGTGTTAATTCATTCATTAGAATATTAATTTGTCTCCTAACCTCTATCTACCCTTTCTCCACCAGAACTTATCTGCTGTCAAAAAACTTAGACAATGAATATTTTAAAATGAAGTTATTTGAAAATCTCTGCATAATCTTTCCAAAGAGTGGAGGAAAATCTTGTGATGGCAGTGTCTTACCAGAGACCAAGAACAGTCTGGACCGGTTCAGTGATTGCATGCTGTTTTCTGGAAAAAGCACCTTAGATCCTGGGTTTCACTTCTGATCCATCCCTCCGAATGGCACTCTTACTACTGACCTTTTCACTGTAAAGTTCCTGATAAATTCTATGTGGTCAGCAGGCAGGAAAGAACAGCCGTTAGAGTAAGATTAATTTTAAACATATTAAAAAAAAATATACCAAAGGAGATGACAAATGCAGTTTTCTGAGCACCAATCCATGTTGTTCTCTCACGTAGACATGTCCTGCATCACACTCCTGCATGCTGCCTCAGCTACTGCTTCTGAGACCCCAGCATATTCAGCCCTTGGCAAGACAACGCACTGCAGTTGTCTGTATTTGTACCTCAGCAAGGTCCTCAACTGTAAAATTACTGGTTAATCAAAGATGATAAAAACAAGATGTAATGTGTGTCCTAGGGTAGAGAGAAGTCAGGCAGAACACCTTTGTATCGTACTATCTTAAAATCCAGTGGTCAGATGCCCTGAATCAAGGCAGAGGTCAGTCTTCCAGCAAGTTTGAATTTTTTAATCTGGTCTCTCAGATTTTTAATTTCATCTGTCTTCCTGATTCCAAGTTTGAGCCGGTTTTTCATCCTTATGCTTATTTCTTCCAGACAATCTATATTTTAACAGACTATTTCAAGTATAAACATTTGTATGTTTATCAACAAAACCTTCTAAATATACCAGCCAGTCATCTACACTCTGGTCTGTCAGTCAGATTCAGATTCTCAAAATTCACTTCAATCAGATTTTTCCATTTCTTTTCAGTCTTTCATCAAATTATATTTGAATGGACTCTGTAGATCATATGGATTAAGTTGAGCTATATGTGAGGAGCAAGAAAAAGACAGGAAATTTGTCTAATATCACTCTTTCTGCTAAAGTAGGAGTACATTTGAGAAAAGTCCAGCAATCTACAACTGCTGAGAATGTCCTTATTCTATTAAAAACTTTAAAATATTTGCAAATAACAACAAAATGCTAACAGCTACTCTTATTTCACCAAATCAGTGAGACTCTCACCAACCTAGGCTGACTATTAATGCTTCCAAATAACTTGTCCCCGCGTTTCTTTGGTCTGAGAAACCAGGGGAAATGACTCAAGGAACATGTAAAACAAAAAACTGTGGACTGAGATACTTAATCCTGCAAATACTTGTAATAGCATAGGATTTCTCATCCTAAAAATACTTGTGTAATTATAATTTTTTTTAAAAATACACTTTCCATAAAAGTTCTTTTCAAATCTTAACTTACATATAACTGAACTTCAGTTCTATTAAATGTTGGTTGGCAAAATTCTCTATGGCCATACTGCTCCTGCCTGTAGCATAGTTTCTATAATTCAGCCTATTCTAGATTTTTTCCAATAAATTTACTTTCAGCATTGACAAATTCAACTGCTGTGTACTATTTTCAGCTGCCTGGAATTATGTGTACCATTGACTTTCAGCTTCCTCAGAAAACACATTCTCTTTTTTAGCTTCTGCCATAGTAATATTTTTCTGGTTACCAGTAGGTGTTAAGACAGTAATTAAAATTAAATTAAAGTAATATTTTGGGTCTCTATATCCTTTTAAATAGCAAAGTGTCTTGGGGCGCAGAAATATAATAAGAATAACACAGGAATGCTTTGCATTCAGGTTGCTTATTTTTCTAAAATTGTTTATTTAATGCTTCTCCCGCACCCCTTGTATTGTTCTTGCCAAGACATATGCATTTCTATTCACTCTATTTTCCAGTGGAACTTTTACAAAGCTAACACATACAGTATGCACTAAGAGCCACTCCTAAGCTGCAGGCAGAATAAAACAAATCCAAAAAGTAAATGTACCTTTGCAGAAAACTGTTGAGTAGATTTAACTTACAACAATAAACAATAAATAACAAAGTCTTTCTGAAAGCTAGAGAAGCACATGTGTCCTCTTCATTGATTTTATCACTTCATCACACACAACAAATCTGTGTCAACATGAGTGGCAAGTCTCTAAGGTAAAAGATGTACAAGTCAAGGCCATAAAAGCAGACCACATGCTTAGGAATTTGTCTATTGTAACCATAATGAGGTGGCCTGCTGTCTCTAAGGAGACAATTCATGATACAGCATATACCCAGAGAGACGTGAAAGACTATTTTATGAATCCAATACAGTCAGCTGTAAGTCAATGAAGATTCAACGTCTTAAAGAGACAGAGGAAGAAAGAATTCATGTGAAAAGTAGTGTCCCAAATAACCTGATCATATGCAGCTGGATATTGCCATGCACCAATACCATAACCTACTGGAATCAGCACAGCTATTCACGCAAGTAAAGATTAATCACATGCTCCTTCAAGAAGAGGCCTTAGATGCATAACACGATCTACCTCATTTACATAAATAACGTTTTTCAGCACTCTATTAATCCTGACAGTACTTCAGAGAGGTTGCCAGTATTAAAACCCATTTTCTGGAGCATTCTGAGAAACAAAATGGCAAAGCAATTTCTTCATATTTGTACTATGCCTTACTACTACCCCACAATACAAAACTCACTTTGGGTGACCAAGCTATGCTACGACCACTGTAGAAAGCATATAGCATTAAACTGCAAAAGGAAGCTGCAGCCTAAAAACAACTGAAAATTAGGGTAACTGCCTGCTGGCTAAAGCATTATTTACAGAAATCTGCTCAAAGAAGCATAAACTCCCCGTTTCATTGCCATGATCGCTAATAATGAAGAAAAAGATCTTCATGTAGACTTTCCAATAATCTGAAATGATATATCGCGTGTTTAACGGAGCAGGAGGGAGACAGAGAACTGAAACTAGCATTTTAACAAATCTTTTACTTCGGACACAAGAAAACAGGAAGGGAAGAAGAGCTGTTTATAAGAGAACTGCAGAATAAAGAATAGATAAGTGTAGGGTGTTTGACTATCCAGTGGGAAGGGAACACACAGAAAATAACATCATTTCTTGCTTTCTACCACAGACAAAAGGACTCTTTCTTAAAAGAAAGACAATACTGAAAGGATTTTTAAATCATTCTTTTTCCTACAGGAAGTTATGCAGTAATAAAGGAGTTCCATACACACATTTGGAGATTTTGTTTCAAACCATGTGAATAGAGTGCATGGGCATGGGACTCTCACTGAAGTTTACATGAAGTATTCAATAACTTTAGTTAGCTTCCTATTTTCTTTTTTCCGCCCACTGGTAGAGTGTTACATGAAACAACATTTTTGACTCTTTAGTAGTCATTCATGTAAGCACATTTAGTCATAAAGGTTATTTCCAAATGCTTTCTTTCACATATGCAGCTGAGAGAAGTAATGCCAATATCAACATAGTTGATTGTGGATTTATAGCCTATAAATGTGAGGGCATATGGTGAGACTCTAAAATGAATATCGAATGTTCACAGAGCCTCACACAGATCATGAAGTGAAGTGTAAAATAGGACACAAGTGACTTAGATACAGCCATTTAGCATCTGCTCCAGCTGTATTAATTCAGGTTGGACATTATACAGTAGCATGATACAGACACAGACAAGCAACTGCACACATAAGACAGCTTGATTATGTCCTAGCCAAAAATGAACTATCATGCAGCAGACCTGGGTTACCAGACAGACATTCCCTCTCCATTATGCTAGTATTATGTGAAACAAAAATGAGTCTTTTAGTTCTGTCACTCCTGACTGTTATCCATAGTCCTCTTTCCTTCCTTACAAGTAGCAGAAAAGTTGTTTTCTAGGCATCACACCTAACATGATGTATGAATCAACAGTAACTCAGTGTACTTTCTCTTGAGAGATACAGCTGTTTGATCATAAAACGAAAAGCAACACAGCCAAGAGAAGGTACCTTAAACCCCTGGAATTTTATCCATTTCACCTAGACACTAAAACTGTGTCTTTGACAAGCGCAATCACTTTCTTGGAAAAGGACACATTGACAGCAAATCCAATTTGAAGATCTAGAGCCTTCACATCAGAAACAATCATCACTCAAAATATACAGGGGAAGGAGAGGAGAGGCTGCTTTCTGATGTGGTTTCACCTTAAGGCTCATTACAAAGAGACTAGAAGCAAAGGAAGAATTGATTTCATGATGCAAAGGTAGCACTGTCAGTACTGGTGTTGACAGAGAGTGGACAGTAATCATTAACATAATTTACATGAACTGTCTGGGGGTCTGTCTTTCCATAGCTTACAAAACTGGATGGCATACAGTAATGCTAAACAGAAGTGCTGGTTCTTGAGGTGACCATTTAGTATGCTGCATGTTTGTTCACATTAGTCTCTGTAGTCCAAGCAGATGGATGTCAGTCTGTCTCCCTCTCACACACAAACCACCACATTAGCAAGGCAGAAAAAAAATTATTTTAATTTAATGCTAAAAGTTTACTCTTGCCACCTGTTTTTACCATTACCAATTAAACTTGATTGTTTTCATATTACAGGTAGTTAATAACTTGATTGCTTTGGATCTGCTCTCTCAAATTACCTAAATTTGGGGACTGAGTAATTCATCAAGTCAAAATGAGTATAAATAAAAATGTAGAGAAGAATTTATGGAACTCCAAAATGCAGGACAAGTACTGCTAGGCTTGACTAAAGAATTTCTCTTTGTCTTGCAACAACCAGCTTTTTGCTTTCCTTCTCCAGCCTCTTTTTACCTCCTATTCTTTTGTTTCACTGTTCTCCAATTTTCTCCTTTTTGGTTCTATTATTTTAGTTTTTGAATAGTTGCAAAGTTCCCACTCTTGTTTCTTCATCCAGCACAAGTTAAATGGTTCCATTTTTCAGCACTAAATGAGCTGATACAAAGTCAGTCCACAGTGTTGTCACAATTTAAGGGATTAGTAACAAAACAAACAAGAGAAGACTGTCACAAGTGGTGCTGCCTAGCCCTGTGGATATATGGCAGACCCTTGTGAACATCACAGTCAGCTTTAAAACTAAAGAATCACTGTTAATCTGAAACACAAGAACACACTTTCCCTGCTGAAAGAAATGCTGTCTTCTTCACTAATTTTTGTCCACCTGCTCTCCGTGTTCTGACTAATACTGGCCAGGCTGCAGATACACAAAACACCATCTTCTGTAGATTCCAGGTACAAGGTTACTTTACTTCTTGGCTATAATCTAATAATAGAATTCAATCCTCAGCTATCTCTAGCCTTTAACAGAGACTTTCAAAGAGCCATCAGAACAAAGTAACTTAAATGCCAGTGTCAGGGAAAAATGCAGGTTTTCACTGAATATTAATGAAAAGAGTAAACACTTTTCCAATAAGAATTAGCAATATCAGTAGATTTTCTACTATCTTCCAGGTTGTTTTTGAATATTTGATCTACAAATCAAATCTAATCTATTTGATTAATGAAAAACTTTGAATTGCAGAAGTTTCATGACTCTTATTGTGAATTAAATTTTATCCTATTAAATAATGGAATTTTTTACTTGTTAAGCTGATGTTCAAACATTTCAGACTAGCTTATTACAGAGCAGAAAAGGTATCACATGACTTCAATGAACAATCATGCAATATGAAAGAGAGCATAAGGCTCAAGTGAACAATTTACAAAAAACAAATTTGTTCACAGTCACTTTTTTCCTACTCTCCTGTCCATCTGCAAATACTGTGTTTGTTAATCTATTTATTGCAGAGTATACTATTGAATAGTACAATGTCAATATAGAATACTTCTATAAACTTAATCATCTTGTTTAATAGATTCACATTTAGCTATGAAAGGTAGTTTTTCTCTACATACAGAAATTTCATTAAAAAACCGAGTAGAGTTCGAGTGCCATGGATTTTACATTACAAAATTATGAAGATGTTGAAAGCTTCAATGTTGTTTGCTTAGCACTGCATCTTCATTATATCCAATATTGTTAAAAGCAAGTTTTGCTCTCTAATTAAGTTCCATCTTTGGCTGTCCCATTGCTTTTGCTCATGGCTACATACCAATTTGTATATTATAAAGAATCTCCTATTGATTCTACAAAGTTGACAATTTGCCTAATGGAGGGCAAGAATAATTTGCGACTGTGACTTCCCTTCCTTTCCAAAGTGTGCCTCTACAGAATTTGCAGATGACGTATGAGCTGTGCACATTAGGTTCAAAATGAAAACATTTGTCAGCCAGATATCTAATGGCCCATTTCATGGTGAATAGATGATGTTCAAAATATGCCAATTTTCATGGCTCTTTTAATTACAGCATTGATGGATATGGTTTAGTTTACCTCATATATTTACCTAACAGGTACAAAAGGCCTGAAATCTTCTTTACTTTCATATTCACCTTGCAAAGCTTAAATTTGTGGAAGCTAATCAGATGTATTTCCTTTCCAATGAAACTGAGACCTAAAAGGTTGTAACTGCAGTACCTAAAATTTGAAATATTAGACTGAATTGAATAACTAAAATCAAAGGGCTGGATTAAATGCAGAGAAAAGAAAGAAATTTTCTTTCACCTGTTTAGAAAGGCAGACTCATCAGCTACCCGATGCAAATATAAGCCAGCATCCATTTAGTTTTCAGCACTACTGAGTACCATATTAAAAAACCCACACCTCTAGTTCTAGTTACTTTTTTCCACACATTTCTATACATAAAGAGGACTTTAAGTGAATTTGACACTACTGTAGAATTTCCTAGATTGGATGCTATTTATTAATTTCTGAAAGCAGCATGCTGGAAAAAAATGTTTATAGAGAGATAAGAAGAGAATTCACAGCCCTTGCCCAACTGAGCACAATCAAGCTGCTATGCTGCTTAAGCAAATTTAAAATCTCAGCATTTGTTTCATTATCTATAAAGTATCTTCACAAAGATTCAACTATTTGTGTTTCTCTCTGTCTTACAAAAAACATTTCAAAAATGGAAACACAGAGATAGAGATTTCATATTGTGTTAGATGCTGTCAAAGAGGTCTCTTTTTCTCTCTCTTTCTCTGTTGTTTCCAGCCATCCTTCTCTCCATTCTCCTTTGTTTGCTAAAGTAGCTTACTGACTGTAATAAAGGGAGCCCAAGTGTCAGCTTGAGACTGCCATGAAAACTAACATTCACATAAACCATTTTCTCCACTTTTGTTAAGCTCCTTATCAAAAGAACTCTCCATCTCTCTCGCTCTCTTTTACTCTCTCTCGTCTTCTGTCCTTTTTAGGATATCTTTCTAATTTTATTGAGACTCCTCTGTTAAGGTACAGCACTATAGTTCAGTAACTATAGGAAAGTGAACCCAAAAGAGCCAGCTTGAGACTACCACAAACCATTTTCACTTCTTATGTTAACATTTCATCTCAAAGGACTCTTTTCTCTCTCTGTCAGTTGCAAGGCATCTCTTTGTCTCTATTGTGCTTACTGCGCTAAGGTGCCTCATTGACTGGAGTGAAGTGAACTCAAGCGTGCCAACTTAAGGCTGGCACACATTTTTTAATTTGGTTGAAGTTGACAGCCTAAAGGACTCAGTTTCGGAGCAGCAACACTCCTTTCCTCCCCCACCTCATGCGCACTCCACTAAGGTAACTCCAAGATATATTTGCTATATTAATATTTTCTATACTATGTATCGAATCTGACAGAATTTAATTGATCATAATCCTGCAGATCATTCAAAGATACTCCTTTTATTCCTCACCACCTTGTACAGAACATGGGATACTAAAATGTGAATACCAAATTGCCAAACACAAGCAGCGCTATACCTGCCAAAAAGCTCAGGAAAACTTAGAAGTAAGGCCTGCTTTAAAAAGAAATAGCTCTGAAAATTAGAGACTAGGAAAAATTTAAAGAAAACAAACATCCAAACTTCCCACCTTAGCCTGTGAATTTTCATGCCAACTGAAATAATAAGTATAGATTTCTAAACTGAGTCCAGATCACTTTGGTTTGACCTTTTTACAATATCTCTCATTCCCTTGAGGATATACTTTTGGTGACAATCTAATGATTAAATATAAAAAAGGTATGATTAAATGAAGTATGGCAACCAAACTCGTATTCCTGAGTGGAAGGATGTAAGTTGAAAGGCAAGGACCAAAACTCGCTAGACTGCAAATTCCCAGAACGGAATTTAAGTCAGCTGCTGTCGGCACTTAGAACCAGCAAACTTTCAGTATCTAAAGGTTTCACTGTAATAAAAAAGACAGAAGAAAGAATCGAGCATGCAATATTTTCCACCTAGTTTTTCGTTTTCAGTGATGTCCTTCACTTACCTTCCATGTCTTTCACAATTCCTGACAATATTCAGTTAGCTCAATTTAACATTCTTATCTCTCTTCTGTATTGCTTAAATTAAGTCATGTAGTTCTGAATTGGAAATCAAAAATGGACATTTTTGATAACACGCAGTATATCCTTCAGTTTGTCATAGCCAAGACCCTACACTTTGCAGCAAGGAAAATCTATATGTCTTAAATTCAAAATGTAGTAAAAAAAAAAAGCGTGCTTATTTTTGCACAAATCAGAGATTAGTAATGAAGTTACCCAGAAAAATCTGCACTACTTACTTTCAATTTTTCTTTTTTGAATAGCTGTGGATCACACTAGAATTGCAGGAACATGCCTAATGTTGACAAAACCTACTCCAAGTAACAAATGATCTTAAAAACATGCCCATTAATTGTGAACACAGCAGAAATCTTGTACAGATGTTTCATAAGCTTGCATATGCAGTTTTTCTCCAAAATAGAAAAAAATTTAAAAAATAAAAACCCAAACAAATAAACAAAAAACATTAAAAACTCCAAACAAACAAACAAAAAAAACCCACCAACCAAAATCAAAACGTTTTTAAAAAACCCTTAGCTGCTGGAGAAAATAAAAAAATATTGTGATTTCACGGCAGACAAAATTTAATACCACTTCCTGTCCATTATGCCAAAATACAGCATTGAGCACAGAAGTCATTTCACTTCTAACATTTCCAGTAAAAGCCTTAATCTTGGTTGCTACACTTGGGGTCTTTCCTGCTCCTGAATATACGACTGTGCAGCAGTGCCAGATTCACTGAACATCACCCCAAGACAGGAGCATTCAAACAGGTGGGTTCTTCTATATCAAAAGAGCTCTGTTTTTCCATAGTACATTTGGGATTCATTCTACTTCTCTTCTTGTTTCTGAAACTTCAGAATTCAGTCAAGTCTATACTTTTAGTTTTACATTCCTACAGCTAAGAGACAGAAAACATGCCAGTTACCCTACAGAAAAAGAATCAGGAAAAAGGTGTAAGTTTAGAGCACAGAATCTAAAAATTAATAAGAAATAGGAGTAAATATGGATTCTAAACTTTCAGAGAGCTTGATTTTCACACCATGCTCTAATTGAAAACAGTCTTTGACACATCAGTGCTTATTAATGAAATGAAGTACTACAAGGTCCTGAATAGTCAAGGTCAGGGATGCATAAAAAAGCAAACAAAACCCAAGAACACCCACACCCAGCCATGACCAAATAGTGAATAACGACAGGGCTGGTGATGATTTTGTAGAAAACCTAACATGAACCAGGTATATAAAAACATATGTTTTAGCACAGAATTTCAAGAACGTAGCTAATGTTGCAAAGAACCACTTGCAAATAGTAAATGAACTGTAAAAAACTCACGTCACCTAATTGTAAACATAATAGACATTTTATCTCAATATTTCATTAATTTCAATAAATGGTTTAAGTCTATTTCTTATATGGTTACCAAAATACCCAAAGTCATTAGTCTGCAGGAAATTCCTAAAAGTTAATTTATTACTAATTAATAAGAGTCACAATTTCTGCTAGGTCCATGGGCATTCTGCCGATGCTCTTGGTAGAATCACCTTTTCTTTAGTGCTTGGGGAGACTGTTAGAAGCAGAGACAGGTGTTTTCTGATTTCAGAGTAAAGGAATATTTACTTCACATTGCACCAGCTAAAAAGCCAAGTTTCACAAGCTGTGACCAGCTAAATTAACTATGGATATTCCTTGTGACAAAGTAAATCAGTCTCCTGGGTGAAATGACTGGATGTGCTATAAGCAATAGCTTGCATAGATTCACAGGACACAAGAAGCTTTCTGAGAACTTTCTGGGCCCCTTTTCCTCTTAAAATCAGTTAATAATCTATTATTTGCTAGCAGGAAACTCACCAAAATGTTAAAATGCTCTAAGCCTGCAAACCTGTCTCTGGCAAACGGCAAAATAAATACAACTGGCCAATTTCAATCAGATTTCTTTGGCAATTTTCAAAGATGAAAAGAAGTGTGACACGAGCACTCTGCCAGGCCTCGTGTGTCTCTGAATATTGTGTAAACAAAAGCACTTCAGCGCATCCCCAATCAAAGTCATACCAGCTGTTGTTCTTCCTGCACTTACTCTCCGCAGTAAAAAGGAAGATAAAAATTGCACTGCCTGGACAAGAAAGGAAAAAAAAGAAAAAAATGCAGGCAAAACAACACACATCAGGAAAAGAAAGAGATATTAATGGCTATTTCAAGAAGAAAAATTTTCTTTTCAGCAGGCATTTTGATACCCTCATAAAAAAAGGCCATGATGATGATGATGCCATAAAAAATAAAACTGTATCAAGCTAGGACTTTCATTTCCTTTTGACTCGTGCAATTTTACCAGATTTGTGTAAAGTTCACAGCACTTCAAGAAACAACAGAAAGACACATTAACTCTGCAGTAGTTCATAGAAACTTTCTATGAGATAGAAAATGTATTCATGTTGAAAATATTGAGTCACTAAGCCCTCAGACTGCATTCCAAAAGTCTACCAGAAACATTTCAATCAAGAAGTGAGTATGTGACAGCCAGGCCATTTGGGCTAAAAAGCATTGTGCAGAATTATGGCGGGTGAATCTAGTGCCCTCTAAATGACCTCATATTATGGCCATGGTATTAAGTCATGGAGAAACCTGTAAGTAAGGTGAATAATTTTTCTTCTCTTAAAAATAAAATTTAAAAAAAGAAAGGAAAGGGAAAACTCTCAAGTTCCCAGTAAGAATGCTAAATTACCCCCTCTCCCAATGGAATGCTTCACTTTCATTTCCAAGTAGCAGTAAGCCTATTGACCCCCACAGTGTTATCCTTTTCACTGCTCTTACAGTACTTTCTTTAATCTCTTGGATCAAAGATTGGTCAATAAAAATCATCTCTTCTTTTGTGGGGAGCAAACAAACTGCACCAAGACCTATGATAATTTTAAATCTTCACTAAAATCCCTGAGAAACAAAACAAAATAAAATAACTAAACAAAACACCACACCACATATATGTGATGTTAACTTTGCAACTGGAAATGCTTGTGTTCTTTCTGTTCTATATTAAATATTTTGAAGGGTTTTATTTTGAATAAGATGTCATTGTTTTATACTTTTTCATACATGTTGTATTAAGTAGTTTTAGGCCTTGAAAAACTGAAGCTAAATTATATTTACACACCATTATACACTATTTCCAATCAACTAGTTTAAGTCCTAATTGTAGAAAAACCTCTGGGCCCTCCACAAAGATTAAAAGATTGCACACTGTTTTCACAACAGAAATACTTGGTGAGACAGTTTTCAACAAACAGCTTCCAGAATATACGGCATCCAAAGGCTTTTTGTTACACCTTAGGTATCAAATCCAAGGAGAATCTGAGCCACAGGAAAAAAAAATAACAGGAAAAACAAAATAAAAGCAAACACCCCAGTAGAATTTTTTGCTGTGGGAAAAAAAAAGCCTAAAACAAAACCTAAACATCCAGAGGTATTATCTCCATGCTACTTTACCTTATAACTTAACTCATTTTTTAATTCTTTTCCGACTTTAACCTGTGCCTCCTGTGTACAGCATCCATATTCTGACCTTATTATTCAGAGTATCTCTAATATCCATCAGCTTCCCTGTCATCTAAACTGAAAGGAAGTGATTTCTGTTTAGCTGAAACTCCTTGAAGTCACTCACAATCACTGATCGCTTCATCTTCATCTACTCTGGATTCCCTGATGAATATCAAGCATTTCCCTCTTCCTGAGTCTCGAAAAAAACACACAGATGGTGGATGGTCTTTTTGATCTGGCTGTGACACAGGTACAACTTTGAATGTTTTCACCAGGTCCCCCAAGATAGTGCTTGAAAGTCTTGACATTACTTACAGCATGCCTTGTAGACAATCTCTTGCTATCACAATTATATTGTCACCTCCAAAATGCCCTCCTCCTTCCCTTAGGAGTTGTTCAAACCCACATTGCTAGTAAGAAGTCTCCCCATTTCACCCACTGTATTTGCCTGGCCCTCAGGACAGGTTGTCTGCAAAGCTGCTGAGATATTCCTGGTCAAGCATTCCTCACAGAATCACCAGTAACTCTAGTTTAAAATAACGTGTATTTGCCCAGAACATTTTAGTCATAATAACAGAGAATTTCCATCATTCTGGGCTACATCTTTTCAAAGCAGAGATCCCAGACTTGGACCTTAAGTTCAGGCAGGCTCGAACCAAGTCTTAACTGTGCTATAAATAACATCCTTGTTTAGTAACAATTTCCTACTTTATTTTGGAGCTCAATGCCATTTTTTAGGTCATATTGAAAATGGATCGGAAGATTCAAAGGTGAAGGGTAATGCTTTCTTATTTTTTCTATATGGCACCTTGCATGCACTCTGAAGTGATGTAAAATAACACATCAGGCTAAATACCACCCATAATTACTGAACTATAATTATTTTCTCACACATTTATTGCGAGGTCAGGAGTTATTCTACTAGAGCTTTTGAAAAAAATAGACCCTTGCCTCCAAATCCAGATCACTCAACTCCAGATGCCAAGGCTGAGAGAACAGTTTGTGTCCCCACATCCTAACGCTGCATTAAAGATTATGGAGGTGCACTTGGCATATCAGATTTGGCCTCTCAAGCTCCAGGGAGAGCCAAAGATATTTGGAAGACAGACAAAGCTTAGGCGAATCTAGAGCAGCCTAAAACATAAAGGGCAACCTTGCATTTGCTGCATGAACAAATTCTGCATGATTTTACTTAAAACTTTGAGCATACAAGCAACAGATAGTCCAAACTCTGAACAGTTGTGTCTGTCCCCACTGTCCCTGCCACCACCCCCAATCAGGGAAAACATTTTTTCATTTAGAATATAGATGAAAAAAGTAGTTTTTAAAAAACTTAGGAATGAACAGGTTATTACTGAAGGAACAACCTTTTTTTTCCTATGGTGTAGAAAGGGAGCCTGCTGGATGTTTCCATAGTAGTGTCAGTGATATTAGTGCACAGAGAGGCTAACAAAAGGCAGCCATGCTGCCTGCTGCAGCACTAAAAATGGAGAAAAATACAGTAAGGTGAAGGGAAAAAAAGGTAGAATAAACTAATTTCAAGATCAATTTTAACAGCAGATTTAGAAATATGAAAGTAGAAGTTGATACTTTTATGACAGACTAAGCTGACATTGATTCAGTTACACTGTTAGAGTAACCTCAAAAAATATTTCTTTGTTTAAAGGGACTTCATCATGATTCAAAAAATATAATACATATAATACATACACATAATTTATATATAGTTTTTCCTAAATTTCAGTGCATCTGACATATATATCACATGCAGCATCTATTGATACATTCTTACAGTTACACCATTTTTAATATTTCCCATAAATGATAATAGTAATTAATTTAAAATATCATGGTTTTATTTTGTTTTTTTAAATAAAACACTCTCATACTAAAAACAGATACTTCATATAGAAAATAGGTTGCTGTTCTCTAAAACTGACTCTAATGTTAGTTGAATATTAATAAAATCCATAAACCATTAGTACATTATAGCTGCTTTGTTCTGAATTACACAGACCTTTTATGTTTATTCCTCAGTGAAAATGCATTAAAAAAAATGAAATCCTCTCTAATTGTGCTCTCTGAAGATAGCTGGTAAAATCATTTCTAGCAGCAATAAATCAATTGTAGTATTAAAATGACCTGCCAGGTGCATCTTCTGGGTATCAGACTAATTAAGGGAATGTATTAATTGCAACTATTCATCAACACTACCAAAGTTAGATAACCCTTACAATGAATCTTTTTACCATATTATCCAGCAATGAAACTGCAGTTTGACAAAATACAGGGGATTGAACAACAACAACAAAAAAGCTTAAAAAAAAAAAATCTGTGCACAGCTTTTTTACTTTGTTCCCAATTCTTTGCTGGTAAATCAACCGAACACAAGCAGTCACAACTATATGTACGTACGTAGTTTGTGCTTAGACATCTCTGTCTCAAGAGAGAGTTTTACAAGGTTTCAGATACTAATGCAAGTTTTTTCTCTCCCCCCAAATCTAATTCAGATATAAATGCATATGCATTTTCTGTAGCTTATGAGCCAAATGTGACCCAAATTTGGATCATCAGGCCTTCACTGGAAACAACCATTTACTTCTGTAAGTAAGCTTAATAGTATCTTCATTATTTTTCCATCAGGACATATTTATGACTTTATACATTCTTATAAAAGCAAATCACAAAATTCCAGTCTACTGGTTTGTATGGTTTGCTGATTCCCCCACAGTCTTATTTCCTGGGCTAAAAATAAAAACTGTTCTTCACAAGTTCTGGGGTTTTTTATCATCGCCTTCTACAAACAAAAAATCAGGATCGCACAGTAACTTCATACATTTCAGGCAAAACACTGAAAGTTGCAGGATGAAGTAAAATACTCCTACAATACCAATTTCTTTGCCATGCTTTTTGTTAGAGAAGATTAAGAAAGGGCTGCAATTATAGGCAGAGGGGCAAAAAACCTACATGCATGAATTCAATTAGCAAAATACACAGAGAGCAGTAAATACACAGATCCAAAAGACATGAGGAAAAAATTTGGCCCACAATACCAAAGTTCACATTCCTCTCCCCAGTGTGTCGCAAACACTTCTAAGAGATTGGTTCTTGTTGACTCAGTCTATTTAGATCTTGCAGGTATTTCTAAGTGACCCTGGTGTCTAAGCACCAAAAATAATTAGATATAACTGTGTCAACCCTCACAACTATCACCATCATTCTGTCCCAGGTGAACCAGAGATTATAAGTAGCACCTGTGGATTCATAGAAAGACATTCTTGTACCTGGGTAAAATTTACCTTCTCTCCTGGCTCTATATCCATAGATTGGCAATGAGATAAGGAAATTGGTCATACTTATAAAACCAGTGCACGCACACTTATATTAGAACAATTATGTCTTGGTTTTATTCAAAAGAAAAGGGACTGGGGGAAACTTCACAACTCTGGGGCTCCTGTCTGGGCTTTTTTAAGATTACTCTGAGTCATACTTCTGCAGAAAACACAGAGAATTATGCACATTGTCTCGAAGGCCACAGTACCAGATACTGGCGAAAGTAGCAAGTGAGACTCAGACATCAGCATTACAGTGCAGGTGCACTGGTAGCAGCTCCCCAGATGACTTTAACACAAGTTCCCAGCAGCAGGCACTGGGGTTCACGGCAGGCAGCCTGTTCAGCACCCACAGCCACGCACACCACAGTCAGGATGCTTCTCTTAACATGCATCTCTGCAAACACACTGCAGTCCTGACCTCCAACACTGCTTATTGTGGGTTTGAATGTTTCTTGAACAGCTACTGCCAAGAATTGTCAAAATGAATTAAATTGAAAGGAAATAGTCCTACAGTGAAAAACACTTGATTCATTTTTATTTATGACTCACAATAAGAATATACACCTTCCTACTTTTAAAGACTGTCAAATATAGAAATCTTAAAATTATATAGATGCTTCACAATCAGCAATGAATTTTAAAACCAGCCACCTGTCTCCAGCTCGTGTCAATATGTCTGAAGAAATGCTCTCGATTGCCTTTGGTATTCAAAGAGTTAGAAATAGAAGTTCACAAGTAAGATATTGTTCCTGTCTCTCCCTTCACTACCCAGACTGCTTTCTGATCTTCCTTTTGTCCTCAATCCTTTCCTTATCCCTTTCACCTCTCTTTCTCACTCTCACTCCGTCCCCTTGATCCATCAGACACAGCCAAGCTATCTGACACCAATGCCTTAAAGTAATTTTGGACAGAGGCAAAATGCCCTAGAATCCTTAGTAATCCTCCTCAGATCCATGTACTGAGCCCCGGGTTGGCTCTTTTATAGCCACAAACAGTCTTTCAGCTAGGTAGCCTGGAAACTGAAAGCTGTTTCAGTAACAGAGGAAGGACAACAAGTCCTGAAAGAAAATTAGCCTTCTCAGGAAGAAGGAGAGAAAAAAAAATCCACATTTTTTTGAGTGTTAACATTGATATAACCTAGGATGAATGAACTGATCAATAAACAAAGGAATTCTCTAACTGTAGAAGGTAAATGGGGGGCAGTCAGTTATGAAGGCAGGATCTGTCCTCTCATTCCAGCTGCATACACTCCACATCCTGCTACAAGACAATGGTTATAATAACCAGTGGTTATGTGAATTATTGAAACAGCTACAGTGTTCTGTAGGCCTGTAGAAAAATGTCTTTCACCCTTTACCTTATCATTCCCTACTGAGTCAAAGTATAGTTTTTGACATACCGGAGAGTGGGATTTTTCTTTGTCCTTTTCCAGTACAACTAAATCGAAAGCCATATGGAATTCAGAGAAGTAAATAAAAAATAAAACACAAAAATCAATAAACTACTGCCAAAACCCTCTGGATCATACTAAAGTCAGTGTTAAGTTACCTTTCATGACTAAGCAAGAATACAGAAAAACTGAAAAGACTGCGTGTACCACAAGAGCTGCTTTCCCCCAGGCTTGGTGTGTACCAGCACTCACACTCCCCTGATACAAAAGGTAGATTGCAGTGACAGACTGTGGGTCCTAAAGCTATCTCACCTTTGAGAGGAAAAAAATATTTGACAAAATTGTTCTTCTCAGTGTGGGAACATAACAGATCCTACTCTTCACAGCCTAATATAAGTCCCTGTCATCTCACAACTTTCTAATCTTTTCATAGAATAAGAGAATCATTTATGTTGGAATATGCAGATACACTACATGAGCCAACCTTTCCTAGCAAAAAAAACCAAACAGTTGAATACAGCTAAGGAAAATAACACATGACCAAAAGCAATTAAGGATTACGGCTAAGTTGCGAGTATTTTTATTGAAAGAATGTGGAGATTTTCAGAAAGGAATATGAAGGAGTAAATAGAAGGAAAAAGGAGGAAACCCGAGATCCAAAATCTGCTTCTGTCTTCCAAGGCCCATCAGACTCGGCAAGCAGCAGGACACGGAGCCAGATACCATCCTCTCCATATCTCAGGGTAAGGGCTTAATTCTTCCTCAGCTCTGCCTTGTTGTTCCTGTGGTAAATCCCCAGGGACAATGGATGTCAGAAGACTTGCATTAGACTTACTCTAGCATAATGACGAGCAGAACCCAGCATCTAATTGCAGCAAATACAGTCAAGGCGAACTAATGCATCTATCTGCCAATGAGAATAGATTAGATTTTTGCAAGTTACAAAACAAAAGTTTAGCCATTCTCTGCTATTAAAGTTACCAGCCATTCCTAAATCTATTAATTGGTATTTTTCTGCAACAAAACAAAGAAAAAAAGATACAGTATGAGACTTCTTTTTAAGAAAAGAAAAAAGACAATTCATCACTGAAGGAAGTGTAATATACCTCTTACTTAGAGCTACAAATACAGAGTTGGCCAGCCCTTCTCCTTCCCCCAAAGAAGCAATTTACAACAGTGAGAGAACGTAAGTCAGGGGATCAAACACAAGAGAAGTTTAAAAGCAGGTTTTGGCTGCAGTACTGATGCAACCTAATGGGGGCAAGAACGACTTAATGCCACACAAATCCATTTTTCTGGTAGGGCCATAAGGCTCTGAGACAGCCTGACAGCTGATTCCACCTCTCTGGGATGTCAGTAGGCAATGCTCTTTAGAAAAGAACAGCCCAGACTTAAGAAGCTTTACTCACTCTTACTTCCTCATGATGAATTACAGTATGTGCCACATCAAGAGGCAAAGACTTTCAGCATTGCCATGTCCAGTGCTCCTATCATTAAGCTCTTAAAACAGACTAGGTTTTTAAAATAAAATTCCTGATTCTAAACTCCTTTTTTGCTTAAAAATAAAAAAAAAGAAGGAAAAATAAAAATAAAAAGACTGGGCAATATAAGCTTAGCTCACACTACCACAAAAGCCACGAGACTAAACAAGTTCATGATTTTGGAAATAACTGATTTTTGACATCTTTAGTCTGGCAATAACAGCTATTTGAGAACCTAAAATGAGGGAGATAATTTTCTATTCATGTCTGTATGCTCCCTCATAATTAATGGAAAAAAATAATGAAGAAGAGCATGTGAGTTTCAGTTTTGCTTTATTTTGCCAAAATAGGAATTGTCAAGAAGAACCCTGACCTTAACTTTTGTGGATGACTGACTACAAAACACATTTGCTTAGTCTGCTTTAACATCAGTCATTAGCTTCTTTCTCCAGTTCTGTAGTATCAAGGTAAAATTCTACTCATAACCACTCCAAACATCTGCCAATATAAATGGCACATAAGTACTTGATTTCCAAGGGTCAGTGCTTTGTGATAGGCCAAAAATTAAGTATTGCCATTTTAGCTCTTGACTACAGTCTGTTCAGTGAAGATACACATATGAAGACATATCTATAATCTTTTGCATGCACCAATATACTCTGTTTCCTTAAGAAGGCATTTGGCCTTATACACTTTGTCTACAGCAGCAGCAGATCCTCTAAAAAGCAATATCAAAATCCATATTCATAATCTGCAATTTTTCTGATTGCATTGGTACACCAGCTTCCAGCCATTAGCATCTACCTTAGCAAGAAAAGAAAAAAGCATCCCTCTAAAAACCTATCGATTCTAAAAATATTTCCTCCTAACCATGTTTATTCCAAAAGGTTGTTGTTCTCTTTATTATTCTTCTATACAGTTATACTTTCAAAGGAGCAGATGCTTTCCTCCAAGGTTTATATTCGGTTTTGACTTTTACTTATGGCAGTGCTTTATCCTTAATATAGCTGCAAAATATACCACATTTTGCCCTATTTTCACATTTTTATTCTGTAGTTGCTCTTTTTCTCCAAAAAGTGTCATACTCCATAGAATTTTTTTAAACAAATGCATGAAGTCTTACAAACTTTTAATTCATTAAAAAATGTGATTGTCAGGTCTCACAAATACAAATATAAGACAACTGTTACTCTGGTGAAAAAAAAAATCTGTTCTTAATAATGAACCATTATTTAATGCTATTACATAGATGAAATTTTCTTTAAAAACCATTTTATTTAAGCATATTTAAGATGGCTGGACCCATTTAGCAAAACAGCTATCTGTCTTCCAGTGCACATGTAGCTGCGAAAAACTATTGTTCAGGACTTCAGTGGCCTTGCCCAGTGCATGAGTCAAGCTGATTTTTGCTGAATCAGGGTCTTAGTTCTAAATTACACCAATTTTTCTTTTTGCACTTCAGATTTCCTCTTTAAAAAAATAGGAGGGGGTGGTTGTGGTGGTAAGGCAATTTGTTTACCTGTTCAGAAGTACTGGAATATTAGAACATCTGTCATTTAATTAAAAAAAAATAAAAAGGAAAGGAAGACATCTACCTTTATCAGAAATTTTCAGTAGAGTTGCTCTTGTTAAGAGTCATGAGGCTTATAAATAAAATGGAAATGTATAATTTACATGATGAAGAATAATAAGACAACTAATAGATTAGCAGCATGCTTACTTCCCTATGCTAGAAAATATTTACAGCATCATTCTGTATTGTTAATTTTCACTGCTATGATAATAGAAAATTATCTGCAAAAGGCCTCAGTACAAATCCATTCATATTGTTTGTTACTTTGGAGAAGAGTATATCAGAATAATCATGTCAGACAACTAAGAGTTTCTATAATGGCAAACGGAATTTTGAAATATTCTGGGCCACAGGTGCTAAGAGATTACGGCAATTTTGAACATTCTATATTTTCTTATTAAATCCTTAAAGACTTTTGGTGTTTATATTTGCCAATTCCTACAAAAATACCTTTTTATGATGAAAAAATTAGTATTTTGCTAAAGACAATGTGTACAATGACAATGGTATTAATCCATTTTAAAACTCAGCTTAACCCAGTATATTCTACTACTAAACCAATATATTGCCACTGAAGTAAATTATCATTCTCGCAGCACTTTTTAGTTGACACGATACTGTCATTAACAATCTAGCTTCCACGTTAATGTATCACTAGAGACACAGGTATCTCTTCAGTTGTATGTACCCATATACCCATACATTTCATTCAAACTACAATTAAACGTAACTAGGTTTGTATTCCGGCCTTTCATCCTTTTCTTCCTCATTTTTCTCAGTAGACCAAACAATCGAGAATTGCATATTTCATCTATTGCAGTGCCTCAATAATTATGATGGAGCTATAAAGGAAATTATACACTCTGCGGATGATTAAATCAGCCTAAACATTCTACTCTCATGATTCATTGTGGCATGAATGAAGACACCATATTCTCAGCCTTATATCTGTCCTGCTAATTTTTCTTAGCCTCTTTTTTTTTCGTCTGGTACTTTTGACCCTTCTTTTGCTCCCCCCCTAGCCTACCCCCTATCATCTGTCTCTCTCCTTTTATCTTCTAATTAGGCCACTTCTGGGTTTTTCCTCTTTTTTCCTGTCCTTCTTGCTCCAGGTATACTTCTGTCCCTGCTCTCACCTCTTTTCCACATTATCTGTTTCTAAGTACAATACCAGTGCCACGTTTTTTCCCCTTTCTGATTTGTGAAACTCATTCTTTCCTCTGTCCCTGCCCAGGCTTCCTACCCCCTATGGGGAAAAGCCTATGCTTTTCCTTTCTCCTCTATTATGAGGTATGGTCTCTCTTGTATTTCAAGCTCTAAAGTTCACTGAGCTTTTGGGAAGAGAAAACTACAGCTGTGGTGAAACAACATAGGTGAGTCCAGAACTACTGCTGTCAATTCAATTCAGTTAGAACCTTTATTCTGAAGTAATAGTATAATTGCCCTAATTACTGGAGAATTAAAAATAAAATAAAAATACTATAACAAAACCACCCAAAAAATCCCCCGAACCAAAACAAAAACCAACCAAAAAACCCCAGAACAAAACAAAAACCACAACAGGACAATCTCCTGGGGAAATGCACTTAGAGAAATCCTTTCGCCATGAATTTCACCAAGTGCTTATGCTAGGTGGTTGCTTTTTAGAGGATTATAGCACAGTACAGCTCAACAGAAATTGCTAGACTTAAGTGATCTATACTGAAGCATCTCTGCTAACAAAACTGCACTAACATAATCCAAGTGAAGAGCTAGTTCTTCAAGTATATAGTTGTATGCTATAACCCTCTTGTGTAACATACACCCTCTACATCTATTCAGTCCAGCTTTTCTGACACCTAATGTTTCAAATCTAGGAGAATTTTGTTATATTATTTTGTTTGCAGTACTCCATGAAGTGTAAGAAGACTAAATAAAGTGATGATCAATTGGCAGTCATTTGCCAAGACCTTAGATAAAAGCACAGCAAGGAAGAAATGCCATAATTGTATATTCTGTCTCATACTTGGTCTGTCTTGAAGTATGCTGCATTAAGGTTCTTGTAGTATTATCAGTACTTAGATTCTTTTGTAAGCCAAAATTACACACCTGTACAACGCACCTTACTAAACACCTTCTTTTTCTTGCAACTAAATACAGGCGCTTCTATAAATCTTTCCTGATTAGGGTTCTACATTTTAATTTTCTTGTAGCCTTCTCATTCATATTTTATAAAGCCATTCCTATTTCTATTCTCGTATTAAGCATATGATCTTCTTTCTAGACATCTTTTCTGCAGAACACCCATTGCTACAAAACCCTATATTTCCCTATATCTCGCTACAAAAAAAAAAGGACAACAAGATTTCTCTGGAAAATTATGTTATCATAAATCATTATTAGATTAATGAATTCTTTTAAATGTTGCCTTTAGGCAAAACATAAAGAAAGCTATGGGAAGAAGTTTAGAAATAGGCTTTTGCAAAATAATCTGTAAAGTCAAATAGAGTTTGGTTGGATTAATCACTCCACGATTTGGTATATTTTTCTTGACTGACTAAAAATATATTACTGTGCAATATTGGGTAGGCATTCATATATTCAGACATAAGTGGTGAGTTCTCAAAATGGTTAAACACCTTAAGAAGTCATAACAATCACATGGAATCCTTTAAAAAGAGGTTACTTGATCCTAAGGCATAAAAGGCTAATTTGAGCATTTAATTTTAAGCATTCAATGTTAGAAGTTTTGAAGTGTAGAAATTATGGTAAACTTCACAGAGAAGACATACGTGTGTATAAATACATTAACGACCACACAAAAACCACTGCAGTCAGTATCAGTTTGCCACTCTTCATATTCAGTAGAAACATAGCTGAAAGCAATTCAGAAGAGTTAAACTGCAAAATGTGAGAAAGAATGAAGACCCCAGTCTTTGCTAACAAATTGCCTAAGTCAGCATAGCCTGAATCAAGAAACAATAACCAATGCACAAATTCTGGAAGCTTTTTATTAAAGACTGAGAATTAAATACATGGAATGTTTGACTTCTTCCAAATGGTATGAACTGGATGAATTTTTGCAATCACCTGTAAATTAGAAGCAGAATTTGTAATCTTGCATCGCAGTGGTCAGGTTGATGCAATTCTACTGCCCAGTTTAGAAAAACTCCTTAGAAAGCACAAACTCTACAAAAAAATTATTTTCCATTGACTTCCACTGTATTTTTTCGAGTCACTTTAAGATAAATAGTGCTGTGATAAGAGGAAAAAAAGCATTAGCACTAGCATTTCAGTAAAACTATTTTATTCTGAGAAGTTCTGCAGAAATCACACTATGCCAGTGATATTTAATTGTAACATAAAAATTAAACACCATTTACTTGGTATAAAATTGGGATAGTATGTAAATTAAGTAAGTTTCAATTCATGTCTTCTTACTCACATCTGTTGGCAGTTTAAATAGTTTTAGTGTCATTAATTGTTATAAAAGTGCAAGATTTGCTGTATGCTTGCCACTTAGGACCAAAGGCACAAAAGTCTAATTGAACTAAGTAATTAGTAATTTGTCATTTCCTATTGTCAGCAATTACTTTCCATTAGAAATCCTCACTGAAAATTCTAATTTGAAGTGAGGTTTGCATTTTATTGCTGTCCATCCAAATTAATTTAAAATTGACAGCTACATTTTCATTTAAAAATTTAAAGATATTAAATATGCTTGAAGATACTGAGACATATTGTACCCCATGTGTAGTTGTGATAACATATCTGGAGTCAGAATGAGAAGCAAAATCCAGAACACTTCTTTCTTTTCTTCAATTACAAAGTATGTACCAGCATTACATAGTAGGCCACATCAAACTCTTGCTCATGTGAGTAGTGCCCTTAATTGGCAATTTAAATGGGTAACACAAACAGAGTATGACACACAAAATTCCATAAGGATTCATTGGATTTCTTACTCTCTTTTACACAAGGAAACAGAAACACTTGAATTTGAAAATGCACATAAGAACAATGGAAGTGAGTATTTTCACGCTTTGTCCTAGAGGCTTTTCCCTGTGGTTTTACTGCAAAAGAATTTTTAGTTTGTTATTTTGCAGACTTATTAAAGCCATCAGCAGTGTTCAGTTGTGAAGGCTCATTGTGTAGCACGAGGCAGTGCTTGGGAGGGCAGGAGTGCTGCAGGTTCCTTGGAAATGCACAGGGCTGATTAGCCATGAGGAGGTAGAGATTTATAATTAAGATGTGTCAAATGGGTATGCACCATAATTTCAGGGCTCATAACATGGAACTGCCTAGCTAGCAGCAACTTGGTGCCTGGTGAAATGCTTGTGCTGCCCAGTAAAACCCAGTCCTGAAACTAGGGGACGACTTGATGTGCCAAGAGGCAAACTGGTTCAACTTTCTTGACAGAAAGTCAAAAGTAATAATAGCATAAATTCATCACTGTCCCAGAGATCTTTTGTAAGCAAGTTACAAACCTGAACACAAAAGAGCACAGAGGTTTATTTTTCTAATGTGAAAAATGCTCAGACCCTGAAATAAGATCATGCTTAGTTCCAGCTGACGAGCATTTCAACATAAAGCTAACAGTTTAGCAGAGGTTCATACTAAATGTGCTCAGAAGATACCAGCTGGACATCAGTTGCTAGTCACTTGTAAGTAAGCCTCTCAAAGTCACATACAGAGCATAAGATTCTACAATAAGTTTTCACCATAAAATGGGTGAGAGAATTTGATGTTTAGGAGTTGGATTAATTTACAGATTTTAAAAACTATTAGAAGCAGAAGACAACAGAATTGCACAATATTTTGTCTAATAATGGAACAGTTATTAAAGGTATTATCAAGCCTATCTTCATTTCAACTGCGGTATTACAGTATACTGCCGTCTTTCTTTACTTAGTTTATGTGTTTATAAACACATAAACTTAGTTATACTTTTACCTTTAAATCTTGCAATGGTGATGAATTTCCCTTAAATAGTTATTCTACATTCATATTTCCTGAAAGCATACATCTTTTACTGAAACTGTCTCTGATAAATGGTTAATACACATCACAAATAACTAGCACTCTAGATTAAGCACACGTTAATTACTGTTAATTTGGAACATAATTCCTATGAAGACACATACCCACATGCTTACACAAAGTTCATCACAATTAATGCTGTGATAGACAAAAGTGAAGATTTCTAATGATTTGTCATTAATAAATAGCAGGCATTGTCCACAATACTTTCATAGCTGGAATCTCAAACAGACAGTATCCTAGGCCTCTTTCTTAAACTGATTGAATAGATTTGTTACCTCTTCAGTGTAGAAAAATGTTTAAAAAAAGAAAACAAAACACAAAAAAAAAAAAAACCCACAAAAAAACCAGAACACACACACACAAGAAAACCCCAACCAAACAAAAAAAGCCCCCCACAAAACCAAAAAACCACACCAGAAGGAGAAAATGTCATCTGGACCCTCAACACAAGTCCTCTGGACCGGCAGAAACCCTAGACCAGCACCCCCCCGCCCCCACTCCATGGCAATCAGTTTTACTTCATACTGTACTGGTAGGAGCTGATAATAATTAGATATTTGATATATATTAAAAAAACCCCTGATCTCCAAATGCGTAGACTGTTTCCTAATTATGTGATTCCTAATTCCATGGGGTGTTCAAAGCTAGGGTTTAGAGATATTTTCAGAATAATAAAGATAGTGGGTATATTGCAAACCATTATTCTGCCATTTCTGCAGCTGTGTTTAATTGCCAATAAGGCAGTGGACAAAACAGAGAATTAAATTAAAAGTTCAATAAATACAGATCAATATTCTTGTAAATACCAAGTCTATAAAATGATCTCTTTAAATGTAGTTATACTACAGGTACCATGTAGATAATCTGCATTTGAATTTCATGTGCTGCTTAAAGTCTAGTTAAATTTCTTCCCAGTAAAAACATTTTTTAATCTAGCAATGCTGTCAAAAAAGGAAAAATTATTATAAACCTGTCTTTATTCTTAGATTGTTGCTGTGCTCTGATTTCACATTAGCTCACAATCAGCCGAATAAAGAAGTCATCTTCTGTCTAACATGTAAATAAATCATCAGCTTCAGTTACTTTACCACTAGCTGTTTGTCATTCAGAAAAATAATGGTTAATCAATGACTAATCAATGAAGATGTGTAACGTATTAGTTTGCAGTCCTTCATCATCCTATTTTCCTCAATTGCCTGGGGGTTTGTGTTCAGTACTTACAGAATCGATTACAATTGTGAGTGATCATTCAGCTCATGTTGAGAGCTGTCAGCTGGGCTTTCTGCTAGGAGTTTTCACCCTCCTGTTTAATACGAGATGCTAATATTTAGCTGCATCTGACAAGCCAGATACTGTAGTAGAAAATTTTATAAGAAGTGCTTAAGGAACTAATTGCAACACTACATGTCACTTGATGAAACTAAACTTTTCCTGACTTCACAATAATCATAAGCATTACTGACTGGCTGCGGAAAATTAAAGGAAAATAGCTATCTGCTTGAGTCTGATCATGCCTGCAGGGAAGGCCTAAGAAAGGCAACTGACAATGATGCTTTTGTGCATAACTGCAGGGGAAACACCGATAATTCTTCAATTTTCATATAAACTGACATTCTTCACCATATGACATTCATGTGTGTACTCAATTTCCGAGCAGAGACACTAGAAAAGTTGGACCCTCAGACTTTTGATACACAACAACATAAATGAATAACAAAGGTTTCTATAACAAAAGTCATGTTTCGCTGCTTGAACAAGACTATTTGCTTTGAAACAGATTTAAGCTTGTCAGCAACATAAGGAGAAAAGATTGGGTGTTGTTCCCACACACACACCAAATATATTACTGCCAATGTATAGGTTTATTCACTTTAATTATTGTTTTCATACTTCTCTTAGAAAATGCATGTCAGAGGTAGTCAGGGAGTGTGATGGTGGAAACTAATAATTGTTAATGTATTGCATTAAATATTTAGAACTGAGCGGTATCGATTAAAACGGCAACGCGTAGGTGCGCAGTTCTAGCAGTTTTAGCTCCAACAGCTCCCTCTCGTGATTGAAGTGTCAAAGCTCCCTTGCTTAAACTGAGCAACATTTGGGTGTCAGGCTAAGTTTACCGGCACTCTTTCTACACACAGTATTAAGAAAAAGAGAGAAAGAGACGTTGCCTTAGCAGCAAATTGTGCTAAAATATCCTTTTTACGCAAAACATTGCCATGTAGTTCAAAAATCAAGTTTATTATACAAATTTAATCAAGAAAAATAAAGAGTCATTTCTCCATTAATTTAAGGAATATAACTCACCCAAGAGTTCTTTTAATAGAGTAGGGGTTTGTTCGTTACCCTATTTTTACAGCTAATTTGGTAGACAGGGAGGATAGCAGTAGATTTCAGGAAACAAGCACTTTCCTACCAAAGAGACTAAAAGCTGCACTTATACCCATAGAACTGAAAATAATCAGTGCCTGGTTTCTACATAGTGCATAAAAACAGTCCTAAAAACAGTCCTAAATACATTCCCTAATTCAAAACAATCAATGGCCCACTAAAAATAGCTACAAAGCAAGATTATTACCTTGCTACAGAAAAGAACACTCGCAGCATTAAAACTCATTTTGTTTCTATGTTTTTGTCCCTGATCTGTATTGAGAATAAAATTACCTTTTGCAAATGAACAGATATTCCAGACCTTTTTTGTTTTATAAACAGATTGATAGAAAACACCGGTTTCTAGCATCATCAGAGAAATTGCTGATGTATTGCCTATTACTGCATCCAGCAAAAATAAACCCCATTAGCTATTAGTTACAAGACTAGTACTAAACCAATAAAAATATAAGGCCTACATATGTGTAGCAAGAATCTCACTACAATCAACTAACAAGTAAATACTGTAAAGAAGTAAATACAATACTTGTGAAACCATAACACTCATTATTTAGTAGACAGTTGGAAGAAAGGGTGTTTTAATTTAAGACCACTTGACTAAATTTCCCCCAAGGATCTGAATAAAATAAAATATTGTATCTTGGTTGTTTCTCACCTAAAGCTTCCTATAAATACACAGAAATATTTAGATATGGTCAATTCATCGTAGCAAGATCTTGAACACCCAGCCCAGCTCCCACCCCTTCAGAATGACAACACAAATAATTGCTCTGAAATTGCGAAGTGAAGGAAACAACACTTTAAACCATGGATGGTATTCTTAGTGCACTCTGCTTTTTGTTTCTCATTTCTTAAGTCCCTGCCGAGACTCAAAGAACACAAATAGGCAAAACAGATCCATTCTCTCTTAGTTATGTGGTGTCTAGAGAATAGCCCCATTTTGTTGGGCTATTGAAGACTATAAAAAAAAAAAATACTTGTCTGCTTATATCAAATTCATACTCTGAATTACCTTGCTGTGTCACCTGACATTTTTTCCATCGGTCTGGAAGCCCCCAGGTTGCTGCATTACTATTAACAATAACAGCCTAAGTGTGGTGGCTATGTGTGAATAAGTCTTCTCATTAATGACTTTACAAGCCAAACTGACATTTCATTAAAATGCATTTCTAACAAACTTTTCTCGAGCAAAATTGCTAATCCTTGTCTTTAAAATGAAACCTTACACCAAAACATCTAGGCAATCATATTACATAAGACAACAGATGCTAATTTTATCCAAAAAATTGATAAGCCTTATGAACTATGATATGATTCCTGATGCACAGAACATTTTTCTTTTTTTTCCTTAAGATATAATCATCAAAACAATGACAAATGAAAGACTCAGAAAAGGTTATGACTTGACAAAGTAACATTTTTAAAACTTAGACACCAATCAAATTGATATAAGCATCAGTGATGCAACACTTTCTGACACTAAAGTCTTTACCACTGTCTAAAACATATAGAATAGCCTATTGTGATTGCTTAATGTCAACTTTTGTTCATAAACTCTTTCATAAAAGTGAAACAGGGAAAAATGATTTAAAGCAGTTCAATTTGTCTATTTACCTTAATCTCTAACTATTCCCATATGTCTTAGATACATGATGTATGACACACCATAAACCAATTTTTCAAAGATCTACAAGACACAAAAAAGTCAGGCTCCTAACATTTTATGCACTGAACTTTCATAGCCAGCTGGCAAAACAAAACACTTCTAGGCTTCAGAAAAAGCTGAAAGGTTTTATTTGCATCTCTTAAATAAGATACAGTTAAAATATTTCATCATACATACAACCTCAAGGGAGAAAGGTCTTCTTAAAAATCCGAATTAAACCAAAAAGTTGAATGCTGATATTGTAATAGGACAAGTAGATTTTACCTGAGAAGCGAATGCTAGAGCTGTGTGCTCATTTTTGAAAGCCAGCCTGTGACACTGTACATTAAAAACCGCAAGTGCTGTAATCTCACTTTATGGTCATACGCATAACTCAAGGCACTAAGTGCAATGACTTTTTCCAAGTATTTATTAGCAACGCTCACTTTAATATGCATCAGTCTGAATCACAGGGCAATGCAGCACACATTTAGCAAGATTTTCAGTTGCAATTTAGAAAACAAGAAACACACTGCACAATTAAAAGTGTCTGACTTACCTAGTATAGGCAGTAGACAGGAGCAAGGTGATGTGTCAATTAGCAGAAAGTTTTTGTTCCATCCAAGTTGCAGCATAGGATCCATTTGGGCATAGAGAGTAGGCAGGTCCCCAGGTGGGATTATTAAGAAATTTAAGACTGCCACTCTAAAAAAACAAAACAAAACAAAAAAACCCACCAAATAAAAACAGAGAATAAAAATTTGCATAGATTGAAACAAGTTTGGTTTTATATAATAAAATTAGTTTACAATCCTGTGTAAGAAATAGAATCTTCAATTTATATTTTTAAAATTTCATTCACACTTTTTGTTTCAATTTCAAATGTTTAAATAAACTTGTATGTTAAAAGGCAGAATTGTTTCTCGTATCAAGACAGTTTCTCATATCAACAGGAGCTAAAGCTTTTCAGTGAGTCTAGCAACACACATTTTCTGTAATTTGGTATCATTATGCATTTTAAAAACATTTGGTATCAGGTAGAAAATTTGTGCACACTACTCTTCATTGTCAGATATCTCTAATACTGTAGTTTCAGAAACTTCACTGTCATTAAATGTTTACGCTAAAAAAGGCCAAGAAGGTTGTATACAGAAAGAAAGGAAAAAACAAATATTAATACCTCAAACTTACAGCTTTAGAGAAAGAAAAATAGTTTTAATCTGGAATATAAATTTGTACATATATTTTGAATCCTAGGATTAAAATGGCTGGGTTTTAAACTTCAAATAAGATTGAGAAACAGACTGCAGATCATGTATACAATGTAGGGTCAATGCCGTATTGAATTTCTAGACCATTTTCAGACTACCTTCTGGCAATGGAAGCATTTTGACCACTGACACTTCCTATGGGTATATCTGACTATCCTGGTACAATGCACCATTCCCCATTATTGAATCTACAACAAACTGCTGTAGGTTATTCATTGATTGAGTGTTTAAGTGTATTCTTTGGGAGCAAATGGAGAATGAAATCTGTAAACAATCATGCACACAAAATCAGCAGAATTCTTCACTTGGACATGTTTCAAGTTTCAGTACTTAATTATCTGTATTATTTGATAAAAGCTCTGTCACTTTAAATAAACACGCATAGGAATTTTGCACTTAAAAGTTACACCCAGCTACAACGTGGAGCTGCACATTTTATCTCAAAGAAAGATTAAGCCATCATTGGCCAATATGACTACATGGGGACATAAGGTTTAAGCACATCTGCCATACTTTACACTAACGTCTTTATCTAGATCAATTACAGTATGCAGTATCACCGTTAAATAACCAATATAGATGCAGACTGCAGATCCATAATATTCCTAATGGAGGTTAGAACAGATATTAAGAGCTCCATTTTCATAAGCTCAAGCAATAATCATGTGTGCTTGTACGTCTGTGCATATCTTCAATCAAGCTGTATTTTGATATAGCCAGAAAATGTTCCTTTTTCTCCTTTAACCTGTGCAAAACACTCTCAAATATATATAGCTCTGAGTTCATTTGTACAGTTTGTCTGCCACTATGTATTTATAGCTATTGCCCAAATGAGCCAAAAACACAAGAAAGACATTTGAAGCTTATTTCATCATAATTTCCACCTTTGATTTAACAAACAAAAAAAAAAAAAATTAAAGGGATGATCCCGAAAATATAGAAGTTATATGATTCCACCTTGAGAAAACTGTATGTGTCACTGCGATCCAAAAGTACAGTAGAAAATTTACATTTCTTATGAGTAAACATTTAAGATTAATTTTACCATAAATCCGCAAAGAAGCTTTATTATTCCCTCCCATTCTCACTGGAAAACTACAACTACAATATTACTTTTTATTTCAAACTAGCCTCCAAACACCAGGAACACAGGAGTCTTTGCCATGTAAAGTCCTTTCCATACACATAGCAAAGGTTTGACTGTCCTCCAAAGAGCTCAAAGTTGAGTAGTTTGGAGCAAAACACACAGAACATTGAAAATAACATTCTGTTCTATGAAGGGAATTTCATTATGATTCAGTTACACCAAATCATTGAAGAAGGATGGAAACCTGCACTCCTGCTCACAAAGATACTGTAGTGTAAGCTGGGCATAGACTACTTTAAAAAAGCCTGATCTGTCCACAAACCACTTAAGTATGCATGTTCACAGATGAAAATATATGTGGGTGATGCTCAGCAGGACTTCATAAGTATTCAAGCATTTTAGCTGATCACATACTGGAAGTCACAGAATCAGAATATTCTGAGTTGGAAAGGACCCACAAGGATCATCGAATGGCCCATACAGTGATCAAGCCTGTAACCTTGGCATTATCAGCACCATGGTGTAACCAAGTGAGACAATCTCAGTCCATCAACGATCTACTCTTCCTACTGGAACCCAGACACATGTAGCTGCATTCTGATTGCAGGCTGGAACAAGGTCTTCAGCAGGGTTCCCTTGGAGAGAACCTTTAAGTCCACAGTAAATCCAGAAGGATTCCACTGACATTCAGGGAGTAAGACTGCAAGTTGCAGCATGGAGAGCATCCACTCTGCAACTCGGACACTCACAATAGGAGCTTTAGAACAGCCGCTCAAATGTGTTATTAAATTGTGGCAAGGTATCAATTTCCTCTTTTGTCTGACAAGGTTCAAATTCATACCTCTTAACTCCCCAGGGGACAGATCAGCCATTTGCCAGTAAGCCCAGCTATCTTTTCCCTTCCATTTCAGTAAATCATGCTGGTGTGAGACAGCACAGACTCACGTTCGGAAATCCAGCAGTACCAATATTTAAACGTTTGCTTAATTCCATAGGTGTCCAAAGCTCACCTAGGAATGAGATTCAGTTCCATTCCATTATAGGTAGTTTTGTAGGAATCCTTGAATATTTGATCTGATCTCCAGCTGTCACTTCAGAAACATGCAGATTTCCCATAGTGTATCTTCTGGTCAAATGCAGATATGTTGAATGCTCAAAGACTGAAACAGCATCAAGTATCTACATTTTGACACAACCTACACTTAAACTGGCAACAGCCCGTAATCCCAGGGCATCTCAAACATTAGAAGCAATCTGATCATATTAGCTTTCTTGAGATGTGATAACTAGTGCAGCCAGCGTAGCCACAAGTATTATGGTTTCGCTTTTTCATGAAAGCCTGCAGTTCAGGTATTTCTTCACGACATTCATTGGACTGTGAAGAACTTAGACACTTGTTCTGCTTCTAAATACACCCAGAATCTCATTCTTGAGCACTGAACAACCAAGTATTCATACAGCTCACTGGGAAGCTGCGTTTATGAATGAGATTTCATGTACTTTGTGTGAAACTGTAATGGGTAAAACACAAGCACTCCCTGGAACAAGAAACAGAGCACAGATTTCCCATTCCTGGCAGAATACTCCATCAGGAATCCTCCTTATTCCCTTCAGGCTAACACACTGTACTAGTTTCAAAGTAAACCAGTGAGAGACTCCAAGTCAGAAATACAATTTAATAGGAAAAATAAAATAAATGCAATAGTACAGAAAAACCCCACTGACAGAGTTAGAATACAACCTGACCCCCTGTCGGTCAGGGTGTTGGTAGCAATCCAATTAAATGGTGGTTGCAGTCCTCCTGGAGTGATGGTTCTGTTGAAGCAGTGATTCTGTAGAAGGGTCTGGTCTTCCTCTGAAGGTCCAGTGGTGGTATAGAAGTGTCTGGTCTTCCTCTGGGAATCCAGTGGAAAAGGGCTGCTTGTGGTGTTCGAAATCTCAGATTATATACAGGATGGAATGCTGGGTTCCTCCCTCTGGGCGGAGCATCTCACAACGAGATGATGTAATTTTATCAGTCATGCAGTGAGACTAGATGGCCCATTAAGAGAAGATCCCCCCTGGAGGGAGGATGGGTCATGGGAGAGATGAACACTGCCCCACCTGGCTTCAATACCTGGCCCATTAACAGAAGATATCCCTGGAGTTTATCAGGGATGACTCATGAAGGAGATGGGGAACATTGCCCCACCAGTTTTTAACAGCTTATGAAGATGGTGATACAATACATACTTTTGGGCACATCTTACATTGTAACCTAGGATACACTTTTTTTTTTCTGCAAAGAAGGAAGGGAAGAGCAACCAAGATATAGTATAACAGTGAGGTCTCTCACTGAAAGAGGAGACATGGGTTTGGATTTGATATATGTTCAAGTCTCTGGCAGTCAGACTGATGATCCTTCTGCTGAACACCTCACACCAATGGAAAGAAATTCCTTTCAAGAAAAGAGTATCAGGTTTTGCTTTTCGTAAAGAAACAGCTCCCAGGATCAAACGCCAAGGGAAAACTTAAGGTTATAAATATCACATGGAGATATATGTTCAAAGTCTGAAAAATTAATGCAGTGCTTCAGTACTGCTTGTAATCAGGATTTCTTATTGACTGATTTAGATGGTCACCTCATAGGTGTCTTTAAATAAAAGAAATCAGTAGATCTGATGGTTTATGCTATCAGTAAATCTCTATGCCAGATGTCAAAGTAGAGGTTTCATGTCACAAATGAGATCCCTAAATGTCAGGTATTTCCACATCCAGTGTCATAACAGCTGCATTGTGCCCTTTAAGAGCATATATACCTGCAGGTCCAAACACACAATTGTGTGGACTATAAAGAAGACTTGGAAGCCCTTTAAATCTCACCTTAAATCCCTTGTGACTAACTTCATGTAAATTCTCTTATGTCACAGGGCTTCCTTTGGGAGCCTTTGGAAGTGAGGACTCAGGTCATCATGCAAATTTTTGCAATACTTCAAAGTAAGGCAATAAAAAAATTATAACAAGAAAAGTAAAAGGTGTAGGCTTTCTATTGTTTTTATGAGTTTTTGTGGGGATTTTTGTAATCAATAAAATTCTATAGCACTGGTACCTATGCTTTCTTTATAAGCTCATCTTGCAAGGTTGGGTAAATTCAACAACAACAGTACTTTTGTTTTTAAGTGGCTCTAGAATTTTGTATTTAGCTGTTAGGTGAACAAAATTAATTTCTTCCTCTGCATATTAAACACATACAACAAAGCAAACTATCTTCATAAAGAATTTTTCCTTTGGGACAGTTTTCTGCTCCAAATTCTATTAGCATGGAAAACTAGTATATTCAGCACCTTTCTTTACAAAAACCTATTATGTTCTATTTCCCATCCTGAGGAAGACATGAAGACAGCATATAATCACCTTGTCACTGTTCCAGTTTAAACGCAGTCAAAACTTGTGCTGTAAACTTCCAGACGTGGGGCTTAGTCGTTCAGCATTTCATTCCTCAAGTCAAGATGTTCATTTGCTTAAAGAAAATGGCTCTGCCGCAATATTAATTTTAAAGTTGCTTTGTTTTAAAAATAGGGATCACCTTATATGAGCTGACATTAAAAGGGGTATGTGAAAGATGTCTGAGCATATTTGGATGAGCAAGTTGAGAACTGGCAGGGATGCAGCACTTGCCATTACAGCTGTGCTGGAAAGAGCTCACAATCAGGAAGTGGAAAGGCTTGAGATTGCACACACTACATGAGCTCTGCACCCTGATCCATATGTATTACACCACAGTTTTGAAATATATGGTCACTTTCTTTTCTAGTCATATGTACTTTCCATAGGCAAACAAATGTAACATCTTATGCTTCATATTCCATGCAAAGAAAGTCTTCTAGAACATCCAAAATTTACACGTAAAATAGGGAATATCATCTTAGAAAACAAATAAACAAATGCAACAACTCTTTCATGCTTTCATTCAACCAACTGCCTATTTACCTGCTCCCACTTGTTTCCTTGTGTCTAAGGGGGCCCTCACTGATGGCTGAAAAGAAATTTGTACCATGGTTGCTACTTAAGTCCATAAGCTTGCCAGGGCAAAGAAATACTTACATCAGGGAATACCACTGTCAAAAATATATTACTAGGATCATCCCAGGCTTTATCAAATGTGTTAGTAGGCACTGTTTCAGGAATTATGGGGTAAAGGAAAAGCTGGCTTTTCAGAAATAGTTTTAGTCAAGATGAAGAAAAATTATTTCACTTTCATTTTTTGGGATGAGAAAATACATGAAACACAGAAAAAATTCTCTGAAGATTATTTAGGTCCAGCTTAACTCCATAGTACCTGAAAATTACTAACCACCACCTTCTTAGCAGAGAAAGTTTTCCAGTTCCGATTATCCTGACTCAGAATTTTGCCCATTCTTTAAAATTCTGTAATAAGAAGAGTTGAAGGGAAAAAAAATTTTATCACCACAACGTTATCACTTCTAAGAAGCAATTTAAGGTGGAACGGCAGAAGCAGGCAGGACTTGGTAGAATACTGATGAATCACAGATTCATTTAGGTGATCCAGATATTTTCAAGGTCTCTTCCAACCCAAGCCATCCTATGATTCAGGTTGGAAAAAACATTCAAGAACATAGAATTCAACTGTTCACCTAACACTGCTGTTAAGTTCACCATTAAAAGTGATGATATATATAGTCTGTTTCTCTTTGAACAACTGTTGAAGTCTAGCATTTATGACATAAGATCTGCGAATTCAGTAATACTAAAAATAACGTCAGAGTCTTATACCAGGAAACCTAAAGAGAAAAGGCCCTCAGAAACAGCCTTTTGAAAGGACTGAGCTCTGATCCACCCCAACCCCAATAAGAACAATTTCATCCTCAAAAAAATATTTGAAGACAAAAACTGACAGTTAAAAGGAAATATTTCTATATTTTTGAAACGTTATTATTTGCAGTTAGATTTTCCGGGTGCAAGATACTCTCTTAATAAATTAATACTCTTTTCAACATTAAAAGTTTGTTAGTCTTGCATCATGATAGATTCAAAAGGCCCGAATCAGAAGAAACATAAGCATATATCTCTAAGTGGTACTAAAGGAGAAGAATAATGTTAGAAGCTACATTATTACACCTGAATGCAATTAAGTGACTTCTGAAGATGGTACATTTCTTTTGTATAAAGTATAAATGAAGTGAGTTCATTTCTTTTACATCACAGCTCAGAAAATAACTGTTGATCTAGAACAGCTGGAAAAAATTAGTTATTGACACATCAGTTTAGAAAAGGCTTAATACAGAAGGACAAGGAAAGGGTTGCATATTTAACATTAGCATAACAGAGTGACATTTATTGCAAATTTAATTACCTAATATGCATATTTGAAAGTTGTCTGAAAATAATTACTGACGACTTATTGTAGTGACTGAAAAATTAACAGCTCCAATTGGTAAGGATGCCAGAGGCTGGCAGAGGCAATGCTTGCTGCTGTCAGAACAAAGGAGGAAGCTGGGATGAACACTGGCACAATTCGGCTAACTAGGGTAGTATAACTGCTAAGGCAACTGCTGCAGATGGTGGATAAATATTTCTGATGGAAGGCAACACCTACAAATAGTAGGTGGCAGACCCTAAAGAAATTTCTCTACTTCATTCTTCTAATAATCCTGCTACTTCCAATTTAGAAAGAAAAAGCCAAGTATGTCTAATGTAGTGGGGAATCCAGAAGAGAAATATAAAGCCACCTCTTTGCTGCTCACAAAATTGACCCTTTAGTAACCTATGAGAAACTAGTAAAAATAAATGGACTTTGCCTGGAGTCAGCTGAATGCAGGAGGTGAGCAGGGATGCTTGTGATTGATAAAAGATACAACACTTGGAAGCCTTGGAGCAGAGAGACTAATCCATGAAATACAAACCAGAAAAAGTTAAGAAAAAGCATCTCAAACCAGACTGCAAGTTCCTCCCAAGGATAGGAGCTGTATAAATTTTCTCCCGGGCTTTTTTATGAGAAATGGTCCTAATAAAGACATCTATAGTGTTGTCACAGAGGTACCTGACACATAAGCACCACCAGTCATCAAATTATCTTAGTCAGGACTAAAAGGCAATGCAGGACTTAGCAAGAGCTATTTTATTCTCCTCCAAAAATACTTGAGTGCTTCTGCACTGATGTCAGCTAAAAATCACTTAAAATTAAACATAAACATGAAGTTATAGACATACTACTAAGCAGCAGAAGTCAAATTTAATTATGCTTGGCCTCCTGGTTCAAATATTGCTTCCAGACAGCAGATAATACAATTCAGAAATTATAAAGGTTAGACTGGGATTATATTTACCCCACGTATATAGCTGCAAATATTTCACTAGAACTATTTACGTAGAAGTGCCATTGCTGTCACAATAATTTATTCTTATCTATTGATTTCATTGCCTAGATAATTTCCAAGTGTGATGGCATAGGATGACACCCACAGTCCCACAACAGAGCTGTCCTGCCCTCCTTTCCACTGACTAGGATATGCAGTTACCCATACTAGGATTACAGAGAATAAGAGTTGCACGACAATCTCTCCTTGCCTTATTTTATTTTTAGTTGTAGCAGAAATGAGGTCATCTCCTTCCTGAGACAAAAGCTAGACATGAAGAAGAGCATTTTTCAGAGTTTTCCTTAATTCAAGAAATTAAATTAGGGTCCTTTACATCCCATCACCCTTCAGCAAAAGGGAGCCCATAAGAGATGAACAGTAAATTTGCAAATCAGAAGTGTTTGATTCCTTAGGAATCTGAGCTAGCCACTGTCACTTAGAAGAAAATTGCTTATGAGTGATCTACTGCACAGCAGGATTTTGGTTGTGGTTATTACAACCTGCTCCCTGGGAGCTACTCATCCCTTCTGTGCTCAGGGAGTGTCAAAGCAGAAGGAAACACTGTCCTGAGTACTCGCTGTTAAAATTAAAGAGCTCCTTAAAAAATGAGAGGACATCAAGCACCCAACCCACTTTAAACTTACTGGAGAGTCACTTCAAAAGCTGTTTAAAGTACACTGAATTTCTGATCAACAGACTGTTTTTCTTCATACAGGCACAACTCCAAAGGGAGCATTTGTTTGAAATTGATCCCCCAGTGCAAGTTTTAATGTGCTGTTAAACTCAGCCATCTAAACCAGAACCAGTGAAATAAAACTCTGATGACTCTTAAAGATTTTAAGATTAATGCAGGAGGAAATTACCTTGCCTAGTCATGCCTACTTTTATTAGTACCCTGCAGTTGTGTTTCATTTTGGATGTGGCAAAAGTATGATTTGAAAGTCAAGAAGGCAACTCCTTGCATTTTGTATTTAATTATTTAACACAGAACAATGCTAAAGCTGCATTTCCAAAGTTTGTGGTGTTGTGATTTGCAAGTTTTACTAAACAAAATTGCAATCTGGCAGTAAAACATTATGTCTTATCACAATCAGACTGAAAAATGTCATGTGTCTTTTTTATTACACATGTGTAGTAATCATTATACCAGCATTGTAGAATTTGACAATTTACTTTTTCTTATTTTTAGACATTTAATTCTAGTACAGTGAAACACATTTCACTAGGCTCTGCTGATTACACACATGGGGTACAAACTTTAGTATTATTTCTGGTGTATTACATTCAATTTTTATTGTAGTATGTGGTTTTAAAGAGAAAGCTAGTTTCAGCTTATAGTGAGGTTGGTTTTATTTATAAGGCTACAGCGTACAGAGAATTCATTAGCAAAACGGCAAAACAAACTAGACCAACTGGGTTAGAGAAGTTCTAAAACATTTATCAAGTTCTTCAGACAAACTGTACTCCCTGGGCACATCCCAGCACACCACGTGAACTTCTGCCCAACTCTGCTGACAAGCACTACGCAGCTACACTCTTGTGCAAATGTTTCAGTGCCTAATCATTAGCTACACAGCTCAAAAGATATTCAATACACAAACTTAACTTGAAATTAATAAAATCTGCTGTTTACTTAGGCCTGCCTTTAAATGCAAAGCTGTGCTGAATGAAGCAATTTTATCACCTCCCATATATTCTTATCCTTTCCCTATCCACAAATGTAAGCCTCCAGAAGATTTCTTATCAAAATACATGTGTACTAGCAACAGGTTGGTGGAAGGCAGTACACAATGAGAAACACTGAAAAATTTTTATTTTAGCATTACTGAAAGAAGGACCGCACAAGAATGGCATTTGTTGCTCTATGATTATATTTTGATAGTTGTTCACATGAAAAAGGACTGGAGGAAACAGACAGAGTAGCAGCAGAAAATATCTAAATGTTTCCTGAACATTTTTTCTTCCTTTTATGGCAATAATGAAGAAAAAAAAATTATAGAAAAGTATAGCAAACATTTTTAAAAGTACTTTGAGCTCTTCTTAAAGAAACATAAGACAAATTGCAAAAATCTACCAAGACATGAAATACTTTCATCATGAAACAATACCTGCTGAGATTCAAATTTGAACTATGAATTATGCAGAACTCCTTTCAGCTCTTTTTGTCTGTGCACATGTTTAGCACAAGGTGGACAGAGAGAAGTAGAGAAAAGTATATACTTCTATAGAGAGAAGTAAATAGTGACTGCCTGAGTCTATGCTTAACCCTCTCTGGTCTATGCTGAACATTTTTATAGTACTCAGCATCACCAAGCAGCAATTTTGGGAAGAATATAAAGCGCAGATTTTCCATTTGTAAACAGCAAAGATACTTTTAGGAAGAGAAAGTGTAATTACTGAAGCTAGTGTCTGGGCAGGGCATTGGCCTTAACCCTCTTGCAAAGAGCTCTGCTAAGACTTTAATGACCACAGGTGGTCAAGGACGTTGAATTTGGATCTTGTCTCCAAGACCTGAAGTGTGTTATGCAAGTACATATGAAAAAAAGAAAGTCTTGCACTGTCAAAGGGGTAATTCTTCTAGTTAAATTTAAATGTTAAAGCAGACTTAGAAAAAAATCTCATACAAACTAATCCCTGGACTCAAACTCAACGAGCACTTTTCATTAAGTCACGAAAAGAAATAAACAACAATTCTAAATGTTTTAACTTTATGCTACAGAAATTTTACGTCTTCAGTGCAGATTGGACCTTTGTCTGAATAAAAAAAGAACACCAGCAATTTATTAAATCCAGAATTTTGGGGTGGGAGAAGAAACAGGGATGTAGAGAGAAATACAGAACATGCAGCAATGCTAGTATGTACATTCAAACATATATTGTGAGGGCCAAAGAGGAAGGCGGTGCATGGCACTGATAAAAATTTATGTTTATATTCAGAGCCCTTCCCTTGGAAACAGAAGAGAGAAAAGCTGTGGGATTTTGTAGTTGCTTTATTCAATAAATCACATTCACTGAGCACACCACACTGTTGCAATGCCCATTCAACCTCTAAATGATAAACCAATCCACCCTGCTGACCAACGGGCACTTGCCCCAGGACACAGAAAGGGGATCCTTGTTCCAACCAAGAGAAAGGACTGAACATACATTGGAATCTCCACTTCAAGGAGCAGCTGACAAGCAATTCCTGACCCCAAACTCTAGTAGCAGTAGCGACAAGAAAAGTTTTCTATTTCTCAGCTCCCTTTGGGATCAACCCTTCCTCTCCCTGTAATAAGACACAACACTGTATATCTTCTCGGCAGTATAGATAGGTGCCAGAGCTAATGCTTACAAAGACAATGTAGGAGGGGAAGCAAGCAGGTGCCTAATGCAAATTATTACACATTCTGAGAAAATAGTGAGGGATAGATACATTTGGATATCCTGGGAAGATAGAAGTGCGGAATGAAACCTGTTCCCCCAACAACTGTATCCATCCCAGAACATCCAAATCAGCTCTCCCCCCCTTCCCATTCCTCAAATCCTGTCCCTCACCAAAATTATTTAAATTCTGCTTAAACCATAAAGAAGTCTTATGTCAGCTGAACATACAATAGCATCAGTCTTCAGCAAGACTTAAAAACTGTGCATATTCATGCAACTTCAGCCTTACTGTGGAACACTTCCATAAACATTTGTTGCAATCCATTTTCCTAATTTCAGCCTTTTGCTAATATTGAAGGCTCCACTTCCCTCTTGCTGCTTGCTTTTATATCTTTGCCATGTCTAATATTTCATTGTGTGTAACTACAAAACAGGTTATTTTATTAACTCATCTCCAAAAGTCAGTTTCTCCCACACACATATCCCCAACAAGATTTCTTTCTTCAGATGAAGTCCTCTTGGTTTGTTACTGTAAGTAATTAAAATTGAATGGGAAGAACTAGAAGAAGCTAGACTTTAGCACTGCTTTAGTCTGAGTTATTAGGTTCTTGAAGATAAAGGCTTTACTTCACTAAGGTTTTTTTTTTCTTAGAAGCCATCAGGCTTATTACACAAAACATAATCCCACCTATTTGAATAAAGTAGAAGGAAATCAGGCAAGGAAAGTTTATGTCTTCACAGAGAAAGTCCTAGTCACACCTAAACAAAAAGTAGCTGTCCCTGTTTAACTAATAGAAACAGGCTATGTTGTTGCACATGTAGGTTTGAGGGTTTCCCCTTCTATATTTACATACTACTGTATATAGCTGCAATTAAACTGAATTTGCACTGTTTATCTCTTGGCATGAGAAAACCTCTCTACACCACACTTCCTGTGCAGTCCTGGACAGCAACTGACATACTTGGTCAATTGTTACATCTCCATTCACATGCCATTAAAAAAGCATTTAATTGTTCCCTCTTGTAGCCTGGCATAATGCTCTCCCCAGTAACTGGGGAGATGCTGTGATTGTACTGCCACTGGCTGGGCAACACTTACTGACGTGAAGCTCTGCTGAACTTCTCTGTGTTTTGCTTTTCTGTGTGATAGGTAAGTATTTCTAGGATTCCTGCCATTGCGATGTGTAAGCGTACACTTAAAAGCTTCTCTCTGTACTCCAAAAATTTTGTTCGCTCTACAATGAAAAGGAAACAGAAGAAAGCACTGAAAGGATATTAAAACAAGGTTGAGGAGATCAAAAGAAGCAGGAGCTGTGTCACCAGCCAGGTTACCAGAGCCAACAGGGAAGCTTCATAGAAGATAGAGGACATTAGATGTAATAAATTTCAAGTTTTTAAAAGTACAGACAAACAATACAGTTTGAGCAAAAACTAAAAAATAAATTTAAGAAACCCAAACACTTTCAAATATAGCAGAGAGGGGAGACAAGTACTTCAGAAGAAGAAAACAAGAAGAGTTAAACAGTGAAGGCTGTGGTGAAAAAAAAACAAACCCAAAGAAACAAACCAAACCAACCAAAAAGAACAGCACATAGCAATTCTTCAGGCACACTAACAGTGTGACAGCATTACCGCTGTTACAGCCAGAATGTCCAGAAGCAAAATTTCCCTGAGCATGCGCACAAGAATAAAAACCCAAGTGAAGATCTGCGTGTCCAAATATATTTATACAACTCTGCTCACTGACAGTGGTGCTTCTGTACTCATGATGTTCCACAGCTGTAAGTAGAAGAGATGACCCTTCCTTGGAAACTTCACTTGAATCAAACTACATAGAACTGGATTTTAACAAAGGTGAGAAAACAGAAAAAAGTCAAAACACCTGAAGAAAGACTTCTGGGTTTTGGAAACTTTTAAGTTGAGACCTATCACTCTAAGTTTCAGTTGATTAATTTGGAAGGGGAGATGATCTAATCCCTCTAACAGTTTCTAAAACAATAGCACCAAAAAGACAATCTACCCAAGCTCCAAAACCACTAAAAGACCCTGCAGACCTACTCCACAAAAGCCCCAGGCCTTCAAACACATCAAAAATGTGGACAAAGAGGCTCTCACACACTGCCTCACTTTCAGAATACCTTGAGCAACCTAAGGATACCTTGCAGATATTCCTTTCTCACAGACCCTCGGGACTTTCCTAACTCTTCTAGGAGACATGTGGCTTCTCCAAAAACATACTATGTACATACTCAGGATTAAGGGCTGCCCAGAACATCTACATCCTAAATTGTCGTCTATCAGACTGTCTTAAAATTTCATTAAGATGTTACACCTTATACTAGGAGAAGATCTCACGTCAAGAAATTCACTCACAGAAAGACTCTGCTTTTAAAGTAAAACCCATTACTGGAATCAAATATCCCACAAGCCGTCCTTTACCTAATGGAAGCCAGCAATCACAGAGCAGTCAAGACAGAAGACAGCCATTAATTGCCATAACTACACCTGAAACTACTTGCTAAAATTACTTATGCCTCTAACAAAGCTATCCACAGGTTCAGCTAATTCTTAACCACCACTGTGAACTGAGAACCGATAAAAAGGGATAGAAATACTGTTAATTACTGCAGAGTATTCTTCCACAAAAGAACCACTCGATATCTAACTTCTCAGCCCTGAATTGAGAAAGAGCTGAAGAAAGAAGTAAGAGACAAGACCAGAACTAAAATGCATAGCTCTACAGTGACAACAGTGTTTTGGGAATATTACAGTTTATTCAGCAACCCTCTACCCCCAAATATTGCCTTAATGTTTCACAAATGCTAATTATCTGTCTCTCTCTCTGTGCCATGAAGGTTAGTGACCTTGTCACTCCTCTCCTTGTTAATACTTCCCCTTTGCTCCACAGGTCCAACCACCTTTTCTTTCAAATTGCCTAATTGATGAACATAATCAAGTTAAGCTCAGAGCAATTGTTCTCCACCTCTATTTAATTTTGAAGGGGTTTTGCTTCTATTTCAGGCACTAAGACTGGCTTTGTGTTCAAAAGCTTGTTTGTCCCTCCCCTCGGATCCTGATAAGAAATAAGCTGATACAGAGGCAGTCTTACCAAAGAGTTTGAGACGAGGAATAAAATTCGTTAAAACTAACCAAAAAGCTGAACATCATACCATTATTACTTTACTTAGCCTTCAGATACGCGGAATTTTTACCTCAAGAGTCAATTTGTATTTGTAACCTGAAGTTCTAGAAGAAGACACAGGAGAGCACCACAGTTTTCTGTAATTATTTTTCTAGATCAACAAAAACACAAGCTAAGAACAAGGTGAATCTCAGGCAATGATAATAGCCCTAAGACTGATGCAGAGTTCTATGTTAAGACAATTCCCTCCTCTGCAATCCCTAAACCAAACTTATCATGGCTGCAGCAGCAGGCTTTACAACAAGAAAAACAAAGAAAAACACACATTTTTCCAGGTTTTGGTGGTACATAGCTATAGGTTTGAAAAAAAAAAAAAAACACCACAACCACCCCCCCAGCCTCCCCCAAAAAACCCTAAACCAAAAAACCCAAACCAAACAAAACTTAAATCTTCTTCCACCTTACTTCCATAAAAACTTAGTCTCCTAAGGTAACTTAGCTCCTTTGAAAAGCCTGATAAAGTTTCTGCAGATGTTATCGCATTCTGATTTAAGCCAAGCCATCAGAGATACAGACCTTCCCTGCTGAGCACAGGGAACCAATGCCAACTGACATTAAAAGTCTCTCAACTGCACATATTGCTCCAGTGTTGGGCCATGGGACACATCTTGACAGGATAATTCAGTGACAGGGTTCAAAGAATCAAGGTGAACCTTCTGAGTCCTGATACACACTATTGTCTTCTGGAAAGGTGCATGTGCTTTGTAGTATCAGTGTCTACTATATCTGGAGACTAAATATCATTTTGAAGTTTTATCCTTGTTTTTCCCTCAAAGTGTTTTGGGTCCTTTCCCCATCCAAAGTAACTCAAGGTATAAATTTATCATGCTTTACCATATATACTAAAGCACAACATGTTTTAAAATCTAGTCCAATATCAATAAACCACTCCAGAACACTTCTGCAGCCTTAAATTTTAAAAACTCCAGAAAGTAAAATGGTTGTTTTTCAGATTAGACAAGCCAAACCTATTGCTTCCCTCCTGCCTCAGTACTTTGGTGTTATATTATTTCTGCTGGAAGCAACTACTGATTTATGTTTGCCAACTTGCTTGTCACGGGATAGGCAGCCTCACAGAAGCACACCAAACTGTCCGAGAGCTGCAGTATCCCTGCTTTCCAGCTCTCAACATGCTTATATTTGAAGCTGCCAGTAGTACTTAATGTTATGGTTTTAGACAGCAGCTTTACCAGCAGTAAAAGAGAAACCACCAAACTTTGTTCAGCAGCTGCAATGCCAATAACACCTGAACTTAGGTTTCCTGAGGTGAAAGGAAAGTGTATCAAGTCCACCATGCCACCTAGCCCTCAGTGTATTAAGATATTAATTAGTCACTTTACTTATTATTCAGTCAAAATATGCTGGATTGAAACAAATTAGATTTTTAGCACATATTTCAGACATTGGCTCAAGCCTTGCAAGGATTTTCTTCTATTATTTATAAGATCATGTGCTGTCTTCCTGCTGAAAATGAGATGGTCTGCATGAGGAAAAAGGTAAAAGAAAAGCAGAGAAATGAAAATCAGATATTCCCTAATGATATTTAAAAATAGAAATTTTGCTACTGTTACATACAGCATGTTCCATCTTTTGAGATTTAATGGCTCTCTTGTGGTTTAATGGAGAATTACTTTCAGTAATTGATTATTAAAATTTAAAATTGCTAACCATCTTCATTATTAGATGAGCGAACATGTTATCCTTGTAATTAAAAAAGCTTGAGATTCACTTTCATCCTGTTGACAGAATGGGCAGATAGGCTCAGCACTCCAGTGCGATGGTTTCAGGGTTCTTGTTTGACAAAAGTAGCCAGCAAGCTATTTGATGATGAAAATAGAGAACATTCACAGACTAAGAAAAAAAATAATGAACAGGGATAAAATAATAAAAATCCTTACAAACTAATTAAAGTTTTCTGTCCAAACTATCATAGGCAGAATGCAGAGAGCATTTTCCAGAGAATTGCAGTTGAGTTTAGTGAGAAAGAAAAAAAAACTGTATTGTAAATACATATGATACATCTGAATTTTTTCCTAGATCTAGGGCTATTTTCACCTTTTGGAACTCAGTGCTGGACTTGTTACCTTGCAGTAATACAGAAATATGTCTGGGATAAGCAGGAAGGCCAACATCTTCCCCCTTAAGAAAGACTTACAGCTGAATGAAGGAAAAGAGTCTTCCCAAACTGCAAAGAGGCAGAACCAATTTTAAGATAACCTCTTAAGTATAATCCAAAGGGCTGAGGGTTTGCACAAGAAAACTAATCCTTTGGCCTTTGTGCTGAGACTAACAACAACACTTTAGGTCCTAATTTTAATGCCATAGGCAGCTAATTTTCATACCACAGATAGAACATAAGCAAAACAAAACAAACCTTGCTTCACCACCCCCGCCCCCAAAAAAAAGTAATTATATCTATTACAAAGTTTGAAAGTTAGTAAGCTTATTACCTTTTTGGAACTGTCTGTATTATGCTGCCAGTTCCCACACTTTGCAAAATGATACAAGACCACTGAAAGTTCAAGACTGCTACACAGTAGCAGAGCTTTAAACAACTGAAAATAATCTTTTCATCCTATATATTTAATAGCAGTCTCTTTGCCAGAGATATCACTTGCAAGAACCTATTGGTATATTTTCTCATTTCTCCAGCAAAGTGAGAAATTTACCACCTACACTTCTCATCCTAAAAAGCACAAAGAAACTTCCAAAATATAGAGCAAAGATGCTGGGGAACAATTATTTTCCTACTGTAATTAGAGCAGATGTTTTTACCATCACACTGAGTGATCTTTATAACTAATGGTAATATCAGTGTGAACTGTCTGAACTGTCAGGAGCACATTCCCCAAGCCTCATAGTATTTAAAAAAACATTCTCCTGGCTATTCCAGTTCAGTTTGTTTCCTTCTTCCTTTAAGGATGATTCCTAGTTAGCAAGCTCTACCAGAAGCAGTGTCAGCAAGAAGCATCCCCTCACATGCCTAAATGTAAGTATTATAACTCTCAGGTTTGTTTTAGAGAAGTTAGGGAAGGGGAAATAGGATAGTGAAAGTGAGCACTCCAAAAGGGAACAGCTACAGCTTGGCCAAAAAGCCTCAAGACCCAAGTACCCATGATACACACCCACACAAAGCTAGTGCAAATAGCCATACAATCACATGACTATATACAGCACATATGAAAATCCAAACCCTGGGCATGCTTGTGCTTTGCTTTTCTTATGTAACTCATCACAATCTCCTGTACAAAAACACTAAATCCCTTGAACTTCACTAAAAGATCTATTTCCATAAAACACTTATTAAAATTACAGATCGCTCTAATTCAGTATGTCATTAACTAATGTTGTTGTGGCTGGATTACAAACCCAATGTCACCTCTACATGTGATGCACTGGGTATCGGTTGGATGTTTGGCTCTGTGCCTGGCTACAGCATGGGAGACCCAAACCTTCAAAGCTGGCCTTGTGTCCTTCTTTCCTCCTGAGAGAGTTTCTCCTTGTCCTTACATGGCTCCACTATGCTCTTATTATAGGAACAGAATACCTAAAATCTAGTGCAAAGACAAATAAATTTCTACCAGCAGAGACAGAATAGAAAGGAGCTAAGCAGGCTACATAGAAGTTCATTAAATTCACATTTTCCTTCACTTACATTTTGTGAAGTACATGCTTTGCTTATGCATACAGGAAATCCTTTTTGCTCTCCTTGTTTTGTTAACTGCGTGCTCAGTTTTGGTTCCAACACACATCACCCTGTCCAAGCTGATTTCTGTGCCACTAATATTTTAAATTACTAGCTTATAGCAAGCAACTTCTTCTTGGATTTTATAGTTTTACATACAATGAAGCAAAGAGAACTAATTGTTTTCATTTTCAAGTGAATCAGCTAAAATTACGTGTAATTTAACACGGATGTTTCTTTAACCAAGATGCGGAGGAAAAGAAATAGATTCTTATACTTGCTTACAAGCAGTATCAGAAGTCTGCTAGTACTGACAACAAAAAGCTGGGTTTATATTTTAAAGAAACATTTTTAAAAATACAGAAGCATTTACAATAGAAAATTCTACACTAAGTTTCACAGAAAAAAAAATATATGAAAGCAGGGAAATTACTTTCAACTCCAATTACAATCTCAAAGTGAGGGAGAATATCCAAGAAAGCCCCACCACACCAAAAACTCAATTTATCTTTTTTGCTTCTTCTGAACATGGATGAAATCTTACGCTAGTGACACTTGCACTATCATTATATATTGTTAAACATAAGCATCATAATTTTTCATTCATATCTATATTCATTCAGGTAATGAAAGAATTTATCACAGGATGATTAATGCTTGATTTAAAAAAGGATGTATAAGGGCTTAGGTACTGCATCTAGAACGGATTATTAAAGGCATTAGTATGTTTTTTCAACAGCTTAACTACCAAGATGTACCAAATTCATACATTACAACTGAAGTACCAATTTGCATGTTGTCCCAAAATGATAAAGGGGAATGGTGGAGTACTTTGAAGATTTTTTTTCTGACACTGTCAGTGACACAGAAAATACAACCTTATCCTACTGACACCATTCAAATAAGCCTGAAAAATAGCATTTCAATTAATTTCATAATTTCATTAAAAAATAACATCAGCTGGTAGTTATAACAAGCCACCACAGCATTTTTCTCCCTATCATGATATAGTCTATATGTGTTCTGGATCTAGAGGCCTACGCCACAACTTGTGCAAGTACAGTAAAACAGAGTATCACCAACTGAAAATAAGACTTCAGCAAAAGAGGCTTGTTTTGTTTTTATAATAAACTCTTAAATTATTGAAATTTTAAACTGTTATTTTTATGCAGGAGGTTTCTGATAGGCTTTTTTTTCTGTTGTTGTAACCATGACAATTCATAACTATAATATAGCTATCCATTTAAAAATATCTTCATTAACATAAACAGTATGAACTTCAGTCAGTTTTGATCTTTCTGCAGGGAATACAACCTTCAAAGGTCAGATAACTCTCTCAGCTAAGTACATTTTCATACTATAGCAAACCAAACAACTGGTTTACCGATGCATTCAGCAAACAGGATTAATGAAATTCCCCCAGTCTAGTTTTCCATGGCTTTAAACATGTATCTGCTCAACTTGCAGGATCTGCTTTAGCTTGCTAAACACCTGCAAATCCCTATTACTGTGCCACAGGGATTTATATGTGGGTTTACTGTCATAAACCGTAGGCTGCAGACAAGCAATATCTGACACCTCCAAGAAAGAGGTCCAGTTTGGCACACTGGGCTTTTATTTAGCTAGACCAACCTAGAACCCACAGTACCAACTGCCCAAAAAAGGATAGAGTCTTGTATTAGCTAAGGAAATTATTTGTATTATCGTGTTTTACCCAGAGCCATAACAGCGCAGAAAAGCATTTCTTCCTGGCAGCTACTGAATTAAGTGCTGTTTCCAAAATTGATTAGGTGCAGAATGGCAATTTTAGAAGTTGTTTTGGCTTTTGGGGTGAGGTGAAGGAACAGACTGAAAGACAATTTAGCATTGTAAATATGCGCCTTATTGCACACACACTAAAACCTGCCAGCTCAAGTGAGATGTTTTTCTCCTTTTTGAGGAGTTTTAAAAGAGACATCTTTTTGATTAAAACCCAGGGGAAAGTTGAAGTCATAAGAGCAGAGAACAGCTCCTACTCAGAACAGTGAAAAACAAAGATCCTGTTGTTCATAACTGCTCTGATCCCAGGTCATGTTAGCTTTTTGTGGCATTAAGCAACAGCTGCTTAAAAACTGTCTTTCTGCAGACCAGGGGGACAAAAACACAGCAGTGTAGATCATTACTTTTCTGATAACACTACAAACTAGGGTACAGTTGAGCTGCTAATAAAGCCTGCACAAGACATTCTCTCACACCCCACATACTCTTCTGGTGTGTGTTCAAGGCGCAGTTGCTCCTTTTTAATCATATATTACCTGTTAGCTACTCTTAGTCAAAAGATTCCCACTCTCTCTTCCTTTGCTGTATAGGAGGTAGCTATCACCCAGTCTTTTAGCTTTCTCCGACAACTCCTGCAGAAAAATCTCACCCTCCAATCCCCAAGCCACAAACGTCCCTCTCTGCTCAAGGATCATCACCACCTATCTTCTCTTGTCTGGTTGCCCAGGGTATTTGATTCTCTCTCTTGAGAGAGAGAATCTTGAGCTGAATGCAGTCTTTTACATCTGCCTCCTTCGGGCTTGCAGCCGCACTGCTCAGCCATCCGGGAAGGTTCCTAGGCCTCTCTTTTGGAGGAAATAAAGTTGTTCTGTAACACCTGCTTAACTAAGTATTACTAAAGCTTATGATCCTTTTGGATCTTCACATCACTTTTTCATCAGTAAACCGAGTACAGATCCATGACCTTGCTCCAGTCTCTCCCGCACTGGAATTTCAAGTGCGATAATTGCCACATTTTGTTTCAATAGGATTTTTACTGCTATTAAATTTAAACCAAGTATGAGTTGCAAATTGCTTCTAGCCTAGGGCAGACACATCTTACTCCAGGGCTTAATACTTTATTTGACCCTAGTTTGACTTCATATCAGGATCTACAAGACTAATCAGACGGGTAGCTTCAAAGAAGCATCAGGCATTAGCTTTTTAGGCCTTATCCTTAGAAATTTTTCCTCTCAGAACAAGCACAACATGAACAGTAGTCAGTTTAAGAACAACAAAGACTTCTTCCACAAGCTTTTCCTTTTCTCCCAAATAGGAACATGATTCAAGGACCTGCAAAGCCTCTATGTACAGAAGTGCCCTTACCTAAGAAAAGTTGAACATAAGGCAGTAACACAGGTATTACGAGCCAGAATACCCATGTGCACAAGGCACTTCATATGCACAATACTCTATTTATCCTCTTCAGGAATTCTAACCTCCTACAAACTGAGTCGAGAACAAACACAAACTGCATCTATAATAAATTTGCCTATAAGCAGCAATATAGTCATATTCTGCATTTACAGGAAACTCACTAATGGATGTGGATACAGCCCTTAAAAGATCTGAAAGCTTAGGATCCTCTCATTCAGTTCATTTCTTAGCATCTGCAAGGGCTATAGGAAGTCTTTCCTCTACACATTTTTGACCCTTTTTCCAAAATTCATACACTTAGTATCTTATGTACTGTAATAGATGAGGCTCTTTTTCACCTCTGTTTGCATGCCATCCCTAAAACTCATGACATTATTAACCTCTGTTTTTCAGCATCTAATAGATGTCACTAGAAAAACAGTTTTAATAAATGCATCCTGGAACATTCAGTTTGGAGCTAAGGTAGCATGTGTGAAAAGGAAAAATAATGATAAGTGATAAATGGGATAAAGATTTTAGGGAAATTTTATTGTATTTAATTTATCTACCATTTTTACTAAGTTGCTTTCAAGTGAAATGGCTTTTTACCAACTCCTTTTGAAAAGGTTAGAAGGGTATTCCCTGAGCTACAATCATTAGCATATAGATGTCTCTAAGTGTTAATTTCTGTTTTCACTGAATGAATGTAATTTAAAATGAGGCCCTTTCAAATCAGTTAACTTTGGCCATTTGAGGAAGATAAGAAAAACGGACTCAAGCATGAACCCCAGAAAAACCTGCTTCTTAAGGATAAATATATGTGACTATTTAAGAGTCTCCATTGCCACATGCTGCAAATGATAGATTCCAGGAAAATTACGAGAAAAGGTGGATGATGGGATTAAAGTCCTTCCACTAGGTGATAGAATCCATTAATAGGGTTAACAATAACAAAAAAGAAGGGTTATTTTTATAGTTCATTTTTAAAAAGAGAGTTGAAAACCAGCCTAGAAATTATAGCGGTGGCAATTAGTTTTATACCTACAGCAAAACGTGTTGAATTTCTTCTCTTTCAGTTTTATGCAACAAAGGAAGAATAATTTAGGAGCTGATCCATCTCCCAAATTAATGAATAATATACCAACTGTCATCTTCATCTGGATAAGGCTCAGGAGTGTTTTGAGGTTTTCATTTAAAAATAACCCAGTACATGTTCAGTACGGTGTACTGTGAACCTCTGACACAGCTGTCCATCCAGGTCTGCCACATGCCCCAGGAAGAGAGGGTTTCTCTTCAGCAGATTTCTAGCACATATACACCATGGAACATGATTAATAAAGACACTGAATATTTGTAGCTAAACATACTTCATTCTCCAACACAAAATCATACCTTCACCAGAACATAACTTTTCTGAAATTACATTTTTCTCCAGAGTGATCATTTCTTGCTTCAATGTTTTTAATCCACGGAGAAAAATAAAGAAACAAGCAATCAACTTCAATCTTGGACAACAGGAAATAAACATGAAATTTGGGAAAGTGATTTGTCCTAATCTACACAGAAATTCCATCTGTTCTGGCAAAGCTACAAGGTTTTTTGATTATATTTAATTTGCACATGTAAAATGATCATTGCCATATTTTGGTTAAGTCCTCAGAAAACATGTTTGCTCTGAACATACAAGGATCTAGAGAAGTCAGACCCAAGCCACACCATTTCCTTGGCAGCAGCAGATCCCTCAGGTGTGGCAGGTGCTAAGAAGGAAACCAGAAAGACCATTCTTTGTTTTTACCCATACAAGATATGATTATACTAGGGAAGGAAACAATGCAATGATCAGAAAGTCAAAAACAGGAGTCAGCAAGAAGAGAAACTAATGCCTTGTCAGCCTTCTTTTCAGGAAGGGAAAGCAGCAGCAGCCACAAGACTGAGTCTGATAGATAAAATTGAAAGTCAGACCATACATACATTAAAAATACAATTTAAAAAAAATCCACAAACCCCTGGTTCTACATTCTTGTTCATCAAGGGAGATTAATACATATCTTCTGTTATTTCTCTTTGACACCTCTACAAGCTGCTCCATTAAATCAACCGAAGATTCCTATTGTAGACTATACCTCATGGACTGGTCAAGAGAGAAGTCCCTATTTTTCCTTACATATAATTTTTCTCTTGTTCCCTACTTAATAATCAAAACCACTTAATTATACTCAAATAGCATTTAGATTACAAAGTCATAGAACACCCTGAGTTAGAAGAGACCAACAAGGTCTCAAGTTCAACTTCCAGTTCTGCACGTCCCCAAAAATCACACCATGTGCCTGAGAGCAGTGTCCAAACTCTGGAGCTGTCAGGCTTGGTGCTGTGACCACTTCCCTGGGGAGCCTGTTCCAATGCTCAACCACCCTCCATGTGGAGAGCCTTTTTCTAATATCCAACCTAAACCTCCCCTGACACAACTTCAGGCCATTCCCTTGGGTTCTATTGTTGGTTACCAGGGAGAGATCAACCCCTGCCCCTGAACTTGCCCTCATAAGGAAGCTAAAGACTGCAATGAAGTCTCCCCTGTCCAAGCTGAAAAACCAGGTGACTTCAGCTGCTTCTCATACAACTTCCCCTCTAGACCATTCACCATCCTCACAGCCCTCTTTCGGACACCCTCTAGTAGCTTTTTATTGTTCTTATATTTTGGCATCCAAAAATGCACAGAATATTCAAGGTGAGGCTGCACCAGAGCAGAGCGGGACAGTCCCCTCCCTTGCCCGGCTGGTGACGCTGTGCCTGATGCACTCCAGGATACGGTTCGCCCTTTTGGCTGCCAAGGCACTGCTGACTCATATTCCACTTGCCACTGACCAGGATCCCCAGGTCCCATCCCATGGGGCTGCTGTCCAACCTCTGTTCCCCAGTCTGTAATGTAAACGCAGAGTTGCCCCATGCCGGGTCCAGCACTGCAGAATCCAGCATTCACCCTTGTGAAACTTCATACGGCCTGGTGATTGCCCATCTCTCCAATTTGTCAAGATTTCTTGGCAGGGACTCTCTGCCCTCAAGGGAGTCAACAGCTCCTCCTAATTTAGTGTCATCAGCCAGCTTAATATACCTTCAAGTCCTGCATCCAAGTCAACATTCATCAAGGGAGGAAATAATGCATTAAACAAGCACTGACAATTACACAGGCATGCGGACTACTGATTTGAGTACAAATGAATTTCTCCTCCTGGGAAAGGTAATGTCAGTGCAAACTTTCCCCTCTAGATACTCTAGACAACGTGTCGAGATCAGTTCTCTTGCCTCAGACTTTCCTCTTCTCTACCAACAGCCAAAAGACAGGCCAGATGACATCAGCTGTAGTATGGATACAAGACTATTTGGACTTGGATTAAGACCAGCAACATGGTATATGAAATAAACTGAACAGATGGTAAGAACATTCAGCTTTGATACTATTTTTTATCCTGGTCACTTTTCTGCATCAGATTTGCTCGAAATATGCTGATTATGCAAACCCTGAAAATAAGCCTTATACTCTTCAGATAAACATACATACATTATGCAATCTAATATCGCAACAGCAAATACGTAAACAGATCAACCCCTAGCTGGTATTACTATGAATTTTTGCTAATAAATCCAGCTTGTTTGAATAAGCCATGCAGTGGAACTGCAGGTACTCCGGTCTCTCGTGTTGGGTACAAATTGGCCAGAGAAGGAGGGATTTCCCATACACAGAATTCTTCACAAGATTTCCTAAATTTACACTATTTATGAGCATTATCTACACTGCATATTGGCTTCAACAGTCCTGTTCTATGAACAAGAAGAATTTGCATGTAAAAGGCCAAGTGAAAGTTATGAAATCACCTTCCACAGTTACAAGCCTATCTATGCTATTCATTGCACAGTGCTTTAAAAAATTCCAAATTAAGACTTTCATTTTGGTTTCTAATCTGAAAGATATTCAGAAAAAGCATGATATACTTTCTACTCTCATTTACATTCTTGAAATTCTATTTCACTTTGGAAGTTTTCCTACATACAGTTCCCACAGAGTTTCAAAAAGTTCAATATTTAAATTTCTTCACATCATCCCTTCCACAACAAAAATTACTAAAAAACCCCTATGTTTTTTGCAGAGCTGTAAATAAAAGAATGCCATCATATTCTGTATTTTTTGCAAGGCTCTTCATGTAAGTAGAATCCTTGTACTCTGTTCTTACTGTGTATGAAATGTGCACAGTCTTTAGAAATGCAGATAATCAAAAAAAGAGCCACTAGGGAAACAAAGTAATAACATTAGCTAATGCCACACAGTAATGTTTATTTAACAAATCTGTGTTGCATGCCTGACATTTCCCCTGGCATCAATTTATTTTGTTTTGCTTTACTGTGATAGCAGCACAAATGCATTTAAAATGTAAACTTATTTTACACCTACCAAAGTGTATACACAATATAATAAAAACATATACATCTTTTTTAATATCTTATGGGAATACATTCTAGAGATGTGCAGAAAGCCCAGCCGACAAAGTAAATGATCTAGATTATGGAAAATGTTCATTTTTAGCTTTCCCAATAGCTACTAAAACTGCAATTGTCAGTGCACTGTACATCACTGCATTATGTTATTTATAGAGTGCCACAATGTGACAAAATGATGCTATCCATCAGGATCCAATCTTAAGTGAAAGTGGCAGGGGAAGTGGAGTGGATGGAAAGATATCTTCACAGACCATTCAAACTGGCAGTTTGGAATAGTTACAAGTGGCAATTTTCAGAAGTTTAATTTACTGGTCATTTGTAAAAGTGTACACAAATGATTCAATGAATCAAATTAGAAAAAAAGAAGTTTCTACTTTCAAACTTCTCTGTAATCAAGCCATCTCTTGCTCCACTTTCCTTCCAGACAAAGTTCATACTGCATCATTCATCCACTCACTTCGTTAGAGTCCTAGATTTGTCGGTCTTTCTTTTCAGGATCAGTACCTTTCTTGACTTAGAAAGCCAGCCCAGCCAATAGCCTCAGAAAAATCCTATTTATTTTCCCTCTTCCTTGATATCCAACAGTGTTCTATCTTTGCTGCGTCACTGGACTTTTTCTGAACACTGACAACCCCAATTTTATGTCTTCTCTTCTAAAATATTCAAGTTATATCAGACAACAACAAGGATAACACCGGACAACACACCAGGAAGAATGACATCTCTCTTGTGTATACCCATGATCTACTTCTGCAGTAACAATTTTTTTCTTTTTAAACGGGAGATAAAAAAATGTCATTAAATTCAAAGTAATGGGGAAGAATAACCCTGAGGCATGCATATGCAATGATTGGTCAGCACTACCACTATGAAAACACCAGTTCAATTCTCAGAGGTCAGAAAAAATAAACAGTATTAAAAACTGAAGAAGAAAAAAACAAGGGAAAACAAACAAAAAAATCAAAATATTACATGACTTCGTAAATCCAAATACTCACAAACCTTTTCTTTTAAATGCAGCTCTGATTACCTCACTAAAGAGCCAAGAGGAATACAGGAAACATTCCAAAGAGAGGTAGTTCAACTCTTCAACTGGTCTCTTTCCCAGCAAAGGAGAGTTTCACCCATGTCTGTAAAGTAACAATTGCTAAAGTAAAGCACATCACCTGCTCACTACTTGTTGCTTATAAACATCTGGTAAACATATCGAGAAGCACGTTTAAAAGGACACAAAACTTTCTCCACATAATGAGAACTGCAACTCTTTGCCTGAGAGGGGGTGGAAGCCAAGAGTATAAATGGGACCAAACAGCTGCCAATAGTTCGTGGTCCAGTTACAACTAATTAAGAACAGACAAGATGCAGCCCACTGAAAGAAGGTCTCTAATGACAGACTGGTTACAAAAGGAGACCCAAAAGGGAGGTTTCTTCCATATAGCTGTTATTTCCTATTCCCTCTAACAGCATTTAAAATTGACCACTAATAGGAAGAGACTATTGAGTCCATTTAATTTAAGTTAATTTGGAGACAGTAACATAAATCATAGCGAGTATCTCTCTATCCTACCCACCATTTTGGGGATGAGGTGAGGAGAAACTTACTCTCAAAGTAGCTGTTCCTAAAGGCAAAGAGTACTCCTCTTTTCGAATTGTTTAATCTCATTTCTTCAGTGCTCCATTGTGCTTTCTCCTTCTCTCCAGCAGAAGCAGTCAGCTTGCATTTCTACCTCTGACAATCATTAACTGTTTTCCAGATGCAGGAGTTTGGGGCAGAAGGTTTCACAGGAGAGAGGATACATCAAAATTATTCTTTGACCCAAAGGAAATAATAGCCTCTATCTCACCTTCATGGGCCTGTACCTCCAGTTATAAGCCAAAGTATTGAAAAATTAAACTAAGCTAACTGGAAAGCAAGGTTTAACAAGGAACTGTACACATCTAGGTAGTTTTGACTAGATATGAAATTAATACTACCAGGTTTATGTTTCGTTAAACTATCCTTAAGAAAATGGGCCTAGATATAGAACCTATTTTATAACATAGGAGTGTAACTGCTATTATTTCCACAGCAGAATCTGGAAGAATATGCTAGGATATGCTGCCATATGGTCATATTTGCTCAGTTTCCCAGTTTCATCTATTTTCCTCTCCGATACAAGGGCAGCTTGTGTTGCACAAAAAAACCCACCAAAACAATAAAACCACCCCCCACAACAAAAAACCCAAACAACAAAAACAAACCCCAACAACAAAAAAATACCTAAAACCAAACCTACAAGCCATTACATGAAAAGGTATTAGTCTAGGTATAATGCATGACTTAAAGATCTGCTGGCCTATATAAAAATATCACTGTTTACTTATTTGACTAACTCCTCTATGTGGCAGGGAAAAAAAAGATCATGAATGCTTACTCAAAGACATAACGTGCTTTGCATTATAATAATAAAAATGTCTGCACATAATAGTCACAGCTGAATGCCATTAAATGTACTAATAGCACACTGATATATGTGTACACTGCTATGCTCTGTTAGTATGTACAGAGTACACAGGTTGTAGTTCAGAAGATGTCCTGCTGGGTACCAAGAGTCTAACACTTGAACATGTTCACAGAATTATTTTTGAGTCTGCCATCTTAAAAATAGTTTGGTTAATGTTCAGTAAAAAGCAAACAACTGAAAGCACACCTCCTCTGACCTCAGTGTACCACAGCAGCATGATTCTTTTCCATCTATCACCAGGATCAGTAATAAACGAAGTAGCAGATATCTCAATTTTTAAGTGCAAGACACCTCAGTGCAGGCACCTACTCCTTTGGTACTCTTTTTCACAGTTTCATGTAGTCCTGCTCTCTATTACCTCTGCAGAAAACTCTAGTCTTTTTTGGTTGGCAGAGGAAAACTGAAAATCTTCCACAAAAAATTGTAATCACTATATTTATTCCACGTTCATCAACTTGATATGATGAGCCTTTATTGTTCTTCCTCCTAAAGATGTTTCTCCAGCACAAACACCAGGCAACGCAGAAATGTTTAGGTCAGACTAATGTGTTACTGGCTGTAGACTACAGTGCTTTATTTCCCTTCTTCAGTGCCAGTGCTGTTTATCCTCATACAGCATCACTCTAGACCTTTGCCACTACTCTTTTTTCCTAACCTGTTAGCTGTCCTTGTCTAGATCTGTCAGTGCCTCTATCCCAAGCTCAAAAACTTGGACAGTAATATTCAAGATTTCCTATCAGAAGTCCATTTGGAAGTGTCAGCTGAGAACAATGTGCAAAAGCCACTAATCTTTGAAGCCTCACTTTTTCTTGGGTTTCTACTACATAAAGAATCTCCTACGCATAAAATCACAGAGTAAGCTGAGTTGGAAGGGACTCATCGGGATCATCAAGTCCAGCTCTTAGCCCTGCACAGAACCCTCCCCAAGAGTCACACCATGTGCCCAAGAGTATTGTCCAAATGCTTCTTGAACGCTGTCAGGCTTGGTGCTGTGACCACTTCCCTGGGGAGCCTGTTCCAGTACCCAGCCACCCTCTGGGTGAAGAACCTTTTCCGGATATCCAACCTAAACCTCCCATGACTCAGGTTCATGCCATTCCCTCAGGTCCTGTCACTGGTCACAAGAGCAAAGAGATCACTACTTGTCCCTCCACCTCCCCTCATGAGGATGTTGAAGACTACAATGAGGTATCCCCTTCTCCATGTTGACATCAGCTGCTCCTTATAAGGCTTTCCCTCCAGACCCTTCACCATCTTCATGGCCCTCCTTTGGACACCGTAATGTGGATGCATAAGGTTTGGTTTTGACTTTTTATTATTCAAAACAAACAAACACCCTCAAAAATCAAAAACAAAACAAACAAATAAAAGAACAAAAACTACAACAACCCACTCAGATTGAGTGTTGTTTCCCTGTCCTGCTCATATCAAAGATACCAGAATGTGTTACAAATAATAAAATTGAGGCAGCAGTCTTATTCAATACACAGGAAAGTAGTAATATGCTGGGATTCACTGACAACTGCTGCTGACACACTTGATTGAGATATCAATTTACTCTTAGTCCTCTTCCCCCTACCCACAAATAACATTTAGTATAACGAGAGACGAAAATCTGTTTGAGACTAATTAGAGATAAAGAAGTGCTTTGCACAGATTCTCCTTTACCAGATGGTTTCCACTAATATTCACTAATAAAAGCCTGTTTGAGGAGCTCGCATTCAGTTAGACCGGAGAAGGCAAGAAACAGCACAACTATGTCAGCAATTAATTTCATTAGAAAGATTCTGTGCCAGTACTGTCCAGGAACTCTGTGGTTTTTATGATTTCCTTTACTCTGTGCAGATTTATTTTCTGCAGTGCAAAATACCTGACAGCCTTTCTGTAGCAAAACTGGGGGTTTTGGCTGTGAAGACAAAGTCTTGAGTGGAGTCCTGTCAATATATGAACATGCATGTATTAATGTGAATCCTTGAAGATAGTACTACCTCTGTCTTTCATTTATCATCAATGTAAACACACTATCGACAAAAAGTTTTGAACCACTACACCATGACAGAGGTCAGTCAATGTATCAAAATCTCTCTGTTGGCAAGGTACTGATTCATCTCAAGTGTCATCAAATTATTTTTGGCACCATTTCTCTGTCTCTCTTGTTCCTTATTACATCACTGCCCAGATTGAATTTCAGAGAAGTATATTTTCTATGAAAAATATTTTAATTCAAGTAGTAGGGAAAACAACATAGTCCTGGCCATTTGTCAGAAGATCTAAGGTAATATACATTTAAGCATGAATTGCAAATCCTTCCCAAGCAAACAAAGTATTATCATGTAGAACCTAGAAGCTATTTGCTAAATATGACAAAATACAAGTAATTAGATTGTACACACACATTTTAGATATGAAAAGTAACCACAAAAATACCTACCTACGCAAAAAAAAGGGACCCACCTCCCTTTAAAAAAAAAAAAAAAAAAATCATACTTTGTGTTTCTTAATGCCCAAGAACCATTTCAACCCACGGTCTTGTCCCTTGCTCAGATCCTCTCCATCACCTGATGACTTTTTGCCATCTTCCTGTGCTCCTTCTGGTGGGATTTCTCATTACTGATCTTCACTTAAAATTATTCTATCTTCTAAATACCATCTTGGTTGCACCCACACAGAGCAGACCAAGTGATTCGTTCCTCCTCCTTCCTCCCACACCAGTGAGAAAACAAACCTGAGGTCAGGACTGATTGTTTATTTTGCCTCAGAATCTGCATGCACAGGCAGAATACTCATCTCCCTCTGTACCAATTACACTTCTACAAACTGCATTGATATAATGTCCCTACTTCACTGAAACCATCTTAAATACGGGTGCACCTTGAATGTCCTCTGGCAGAAAGGCACCAAAAGAAGAGATTGTCCAAGATGATCTTGTGCTGCCTGTGAGGACTATTATACGTCCAGTTAGAGCAGGAATAGAACATGAGAAACTCTTCACCAAACCTACCGCTAGAGCCAAGCAATTTAAACTCACATCATGATTCCTGGGACACAGAAATTCTTTGCAAGAATACTGTACAGAGGTACAGTTTATAGACAGGTCATTTTGTTTGTTTAAAAAAGAAAAGAATGGAGTTATTGAGCTTATTTGATACTTTGAGCCTGTATGTAAAGTGTGCATTTTTAAAAATAATCATCTGCGTTATGAAATCTGTGACATCATGAAAGATTCTATAAAGCACTTTTTAAACTGTCCCAGTTATGTATGTGAAAAGAAACTATAAAAATCAGAATGAATGAACAATTCTTAAATTAGAACAAGGGCAGAGCAACAGCTTTTTTCAAAAATGGCTTTTATGCTGAACATGTTTGCAGTTTTCAAATTTATGGGTGTAGCTGTCAACATGCATATTCACTTTCAGAATATGGTCCTGGCTTAATGAGGTCTCCTGGAATGATTTCTTTTAATAAGAAGTTAACATGCTTACATATGTGATTTCCACCTTTCTACTTGTTTTTTAAATATCTAAGCTACTCTTCAGCAGAGATATCACAGCAAAGTTTAAAAGTAAACTTCACAGCACATTCAAATACTTCAACACTTCAAAGTCAGCTTCCAATGAAACTTCCAAGTAACAATTGTCAGAGCTAACTCCTAACAAGTGTAGATCTATATCTTCAACACAAGAAACCTAAGCCAGAAAAGAGTCACAAGACAACTGCATTTTAATTGCAATTCCATACTATCACCAAATGATGCCACATTAGTAAATAGAAGACTTCTTACTAGTCTCTTCATCTTTGCTCAGGCCTCATAATTGCAACTCATACAACGTGTACACCTCACTTCTTTGTCTCACCATCTTTCCACCTGTCTCCACTTTATACTGTTTCTAGTAGGCAGAGCATAAGATGTTTAGATTCAGATAATACACACAACCCCCTCAGAACAAAACCTCCCCTATGACATCAGGCTGCCAAGTGATGATTTGAGAATTATCCAGTAAAAATATCAGTGCTTCACTTACTCAGAACTGCTCCATGAGACTCCACAAGTCACTGACAGAGTTGGTGAGGATTTTCAGATTCATACACATCTCTGCAAGAATGTCTCAATCACGGGTCAAACAGATTCAGACTCCTCCCCTGCCCCAAGCAGCTGAAGTAGTTGTTCTTTTCTAATGTATTCCATTCCATCTTCTCATTCACTTTTCTGCTTTTCAGGGTTCAAAGTGTCACAGATCACTTGGCTAAACTGCCATAGTTCTCTAGCTTTTACTTGGAGCTTGTTTCCTCCAGATCCATCATCACTGTTCTCTTCTTTGGAAGATCCCTATTTGTTTAGTTTTTCTTCTCTTGTGCTTCCCACAACCACTCTGATATACTATAAAGGCAAACCACTCCACTATAAAGATGGTCAGTTACCTCAAGACTGATGGGCTTTTTTTGGTCTGTATAACCTAATATAGCAGAATTTCTTCACCATCACATTTATTTGTGAAGAGTCTGTATAAGATCAAATACATATTTCTCCTACTGTTACAACTTTGAAAACATCCTGAACAGTACACGTGCATGAATCCATTAAATATCATGCTTTCAGCACTAGATTCAGCAACTCTGCTTCCAGATTACATCAAAAATTCATTCAGAGAACTTACAAACCTCTTTTCTATAGGAAAATATCTAGGAATAAATAACTGACAAAAAATTAATTGAAAGATTAATTTCTGCAACTAATAAAAATATAATTAGAAAGAATTATATACAGAAGATAACGTTGGTTGAAAGCCGAGAAAAACATCAATAGTTAACATTCTTGCAAATCCTTGGATAAACGTGATGGCAAAAGCATATTCATTCTTCCCTGTGTTTCTAAATCCATGCTGAGTGATACGGCCTTATTTCAAGTGGAAGCAGAAGCAGAACACACATTCCTGCAGACAAATAAGCACTTCACTTCACCACAGAACAACCTAGAATTTGTTTGTTGCAAACTTCCATTATCTTTACCAAGGGGTAATACAATTCAGCTGTACTTCTTTTCCATGGGAAAGCCCTTTTAAGCCCCACCTGTACTGCTGGTACTCTGAATTAGCATGTTAGTTTTATTTCTAGCAAAGAAACAGAAACAATTAGATCATTCCTTTAATGGTTTTTAGTTCATAACTCTATAGTGACGAGGGATGAGAACTTTTTCTTTAAAAGTGTCATACATCTTACACTTTCACAAGGCCAAGGCAATTTCAAATATAGATTCCTACTGCAAATTCTTTCTTGCAGGAAAGCTAAGGACCAGCATGGGGGAGGCTTGGTGGGGTTTTTTGAGTGGTTTTTTTTTCTTATGCATACACAATACAGAATAATAAGCATAAACAGCAATATCAATGTACAAGAGAAAACCATTCTTAATTTTTAGTTCAACTTCATATACTGCTCTTCATCTACTTCAAAAATAGAGATGGATATTGTTCAGTCACAGTGAACCCAGTGACCACAGTCCATCATTAAATATAATACCAGCTACAATTTCCACTTCAGCACCAATTGAAGTATCACCTTATTACACTTTGTGAATTTCCACAAGCCCTCCAAGTTATTTTTGACATCTTTGACTCCGATGCTGGCAACACTTACAGACATTATCTTAAGCATACTGAAATCCATAGTGTTATGCACAGCACACAAAGAAGTACACGCATCATTTCAGAAATGGGGACTTCATTAGTTGTTCAGTACAGAAGCAAACCCCTCCAGACATGATGTGTACAGGTAGGGTAAAGTCACTCCAATAGCATATCTATTGTTGTTCCAAGTGTTAGCATCTCTTAAAATTCTCTCAGTATCCTTCCACCCTCCTACACATATCACCTCCTTTACATTCTCCTTAAATGCCTAAAAATAACTAGCTATGCATATGGTCTGAGCACCACAGCCCTATACCATGTAACTGGGGAAAAAATATTTTAGTTTGCATAGTTGACCTCACATCCATCATCAGAAGATATTTTTCTAGGAGTTATTTCCCAGAACTTAAACATTTAGCATAGGCTGCAAATTTGGCAATTGCAAAGTTCCACACTATGCAGCAGAACAAGCTTTCTTTGTTAAAAAATTACCACATCAAACTACAAATTAACTAAAAAAAAACCCCAACCTGTGAAAGCTTCATGTGATTTTTCTCCCACCTGCATTCTCTCACATTGCAAAGGGATTTGAAATTATATATTTCATTTCCCTCAGTTTAAGGATTCTTTTCATTTTAGAAAGTTTTCACTGACATTAAAAACCCGTCTAAACTTACGACCTCACACAGCAACATAGCATTCTATGACATATTCAGGAATGGGAGACTAAGCACTCATTCTTTGTTCAGCTTCAGCCACAAGGAGAAAAGCAGGAAGCACCTCGGTCAACGCGCTCTCAACTTTTTTGTATCAACATTCTTGCTCTAGCTGATGCTTTTTCCCCTGCTCCTTCCCTGTCCCCAAGTAGGTGACTGGTATAGTAGAAGGGGAAGCTGAAGTATCTCTGTCAAAAGTGGTGTTTTGAATTAGCTCAGAGCAAGAAAAAGGAGCAAGGACAGTTGAACATCCGAGTCAATGCATCGCCAAGAGCACTGCAGCAGTACTTCCCGAGATTGCATTCTGCTAAAGAAGGTCCTAGGTCACAGTCTTAATTTCTCACGATCAAAGAGTCACACCTTCTATTTTACCTAAAGAACAATCATTTTTACTTACACTTATCCTCCCCTATGAGCTCCTAGCCATGCAAGCTCAGTGGGTATAGCAATGCAAACACTATTGCTGGGTCTCACTCTTGTAAAGGCTGTTCTACAGTTCCATTTCCTTCTACACACAGGGCTAGAAACACACACTGCACTTCATGGAACTGAGGCCTAAATACTACTACATAGAGCTTAGCACTTGAGAACCAAGGCACTCTAATTCATAAAAAGAAGACAGAAACAAAAAGGCGCAACAGAACATATTCGTGACAAGCCCCACTCATTATTTTCCCTCCCCACCTCAAAGCCCCACTCCTAAAAAAAATAAACAAGTTCACTCACCATTCATACTATCCTCAACACATAACACACCTACTATCCAAACCCAGACCGCATATATTTATTGAGGGCAACTCATTAACTCTGTCAGTTTCCAGCTGGTGGGGCTCATCAGCATCCCCTGAGGGCCAACTGCTGCTTTTCCAGGTGGCTGGGCTGCTCCCACCCTCCTTGTCCAGGCCCCTCAGGAGACGCTGGGGTAGGCCCTCACCTTCCTTCTAGCCTCATCCACAGCAGCTCACTCCTATGGTGTGCCTGGGGCTATCAGCCATGGTCTTTGGTGGCACTGCACCAGGCACAGCTGAAAGGAGAGGGGGAGAACAGAGAGCTTGGGCTCTCCTTGCCGCAGAGTGCTGAGTTTTACTGCCTGCCCCACCCTGCCTGCCCTGCTGGGATGGCAGCCCACAGCTCACGCCTAAGCCTCCCTCATGTCCCTGGCCCACTTCAGCTCCCAGTGTGTGGCCAGGTCTCATTACCTCCCGAACCCTCTCACAGAGGTGCCAGAAACCAACTCACACCCCACTGCACGTACCAGCAGATGCCAAAAGCTGTGCCATGTCAGCGCCCTTGGCTGGCACCAGCCGCCTGCACTCTCCGCAGCCACAGCTACTGCCTCGAGGGCTCGCTTCTCTCAGGAACATGGAAGGCAAGAAGCCTGGCCCCAGGACTGACTTCCACTCCAGCTACTCTCTTAGGGGGCAGTAAAGTCATTTGTTTTCTTTCCCCCACGGAAAGGAGGACAGGCCCATCTCCTGAGCCAGCCCTGCAGGTCCAACAGCGCCAGGCTGCTCCCCATCACGGGGGGCTCTGGAGAGGCCCTGCTGCCCACACCCCAAACAGGCCTGGCTGCTGCCACGGGCACACCTGTGAGGGGCCCTGCTCACCTCCCACACCCCCTCAGAAACACGCTGTGAGAGCAACCCCTCCCTCGGAAACTTCGCCTGGCACTGGCCACACTGCCCAGTGGCACCCTGTGGCATTAATGCACCTGTACCTTCCTTCCCATGGAAGCCCTAGGGCTCCTCACATGCCTAAATCCAGCATGTGCTTAAATGTTGCAGGAACTGCATCTTGATAGAGTTTTAATTGTAAAGTTTAGGGGAATCATCTGTATTATCAGTGCTAATCACATCAAGTTCTATTTTGAAAATACGACTTGGTAGTTGATAAGAGTTTTCCCAAATTGCTTAAAAGATTAATAAAATAATCAACTTAGCAGAGGGGAAGAAAAACCACAAACTATTTCTGTACAGAAATCACTTTATTGCCTATACATGTGAATGAGCTGTTTTAATGCTCAGGTTCACTGCCTCCTCTGCATTTAATCTCTTCCCTTTTATGTCCTACTCTGAATTTTTTTAAAAGACTTTCAGGCTTTTATAAAATTAATTATACAAATCATTAGTATTAAAAAGGTAATATAATGGTTTCAAGAACAAGCTTCACAGACTATCTGCATATTTAATCATCTCTACTAATAAATTTTTAATCACTCATTGAGTTCAGGTTCTTGTCTTGAAGCTTAACTTGATAACAAACCTAGCAACTGGTAGAACTAATTGGTACAGAGTAAGTGAATAATTTATAAGAGGAAAAAGCACTGGGTGTTCTGGAGGTGTGCAGAGACCACAAGTCACAGATATTTCTGGGAGGAAGCATGAAAACAGCGGCTGATTACAGGAATTTCGTGATACACTGCTGACATCCAGAGGCCAACAGTCAATACTGTTCACATATGTGAGCCAGGCTGTAAAGCATGCTGTAAAGTCAGATTCATTAAGTTTTAAATATTCATGCATTTCATTAAAGTTAACATTAATTGCACTACCATACACATTGATTATGCATAGACCATAAGTGTTTAACCTCTGAAAGCTTGCAAGTATATTCAAGTAATGGGTATGTCCCATCTTCGATGATTTCAGCTACAAAGTTGAAATTAGAAATGGAATGCATTAGCATGAGTACTAGAATAGTACTTTGAAATATCAGAACAGTAATAAAAATAATATTTTTTCTAATCAAACAGAAATGCTGATGTAAGCTGTAAATTGCTTTGTATTTTTCTAAACTAATTTCATAAAGGTAACAAAATTATGTGTAAGATTTCTTACAGACAAACGCTAGAGGTTTAAACAGTTAAAACTAATCGGTGAATGAGTGGCTTCTGTTTAGATGAAGACGGGTAGCTTTTAAACAACGTAACAAAAAAACCCCCCAGTATTTTCTCTTGAAATAAGCTGATTTTAACTTGAGATACCCCAAGCCCACTATAGAATACTTCTACACCCAGGGAAGCACAAAATGCTACAATTCTTAAACCAGAATGTAACAGACAACATTTGACAGAAATTCAATTATCCTTGAAAGATCCCACTTGTAGTTAGTTACATACATAATCCTCTTTTATTTAATGGGTTAAAGCTCTCTTTCAAAACATTTAGTTGGATGGCTCAAAGACTTACTACATTTCAAAAAAGTCATTAAGTGACTTAATAAGATTGTTGAGTAAAAACACTCAGAAGTTTAAAAATGTCATTTAATGCTGCCCCTGCAACCTTAATTCCAGCCATGTATGTATATGCGTTATGAAACAGCAGTGAATTAACTTTTAATCTCCTTTGAGCCAAGATTTTAAGATTGGAAACTAAGGCACAAAGGGCACACCAACAAATACAGTGCTGAGCTTTAGCACAATCTCTGCACTAGCTCACATCTCACAGAGCATACCCCTGCAGGGCTAATCACCCCAGATAGCAAGCCAGGCTTGTGCACTTATGCTGCTTCTGGTACCTCTGCATGGCAAGCTCAGTTCTCTCTTCCTGGCAGTGCACTACACATAAACACTCACAGAAGCATACAGTTTTAAAACTGAAGAAAGCATGAAGAGGTTTTCAAATACTATGCTTCAGATCTAGGTGTTCTGGCACTGACTTTCCATCAAGGTAAAAACATATCATTTCTTAAAGTATTAAAAAATCATTTTGCAAATAACACCAGTTCCTGTTGTTCTGGTTTCTTTAAAAAATATCAGTCCTTAAACTCTCTGTGAGGTAGATACAAAATTGTCCACATTTTGTAGAGAAGCAAATGTTGGAGACAGACAGACTGGCTTGACCAAAATAGTACTGATTTCTTCCTGAGCTGTTAACAACTCCTGATTAGCCAATTCTCTTTGTGAAGGTGGGCACCTAAGTGTAGTATTCCTAATTAGAAGTGACAGTTAACACACTGAAATTCTGTCTAAATAGCATTGCCTACACCCCCAAAGAACTTTATGGTCAGACACACCCTGGGTGATCTCATATAAACTCCCTGCTGTTTTTTCTGACGGGTTGCTAGCAAGGATCTTGAAAGTCTCGTATCAACCGCTTGTACCATTTCGTACATCTGGAAGAAGTCTGGGGTATCAGAATATTTTACTTTTGAGGGGTGGTGTTTGGTTCTTTGCCTTTACACTTTTAAGACTACCTCCTTCATGTTTGTTTCTTCAGTAATATTTAAAGAAGGAGGTAGCCTGTGAAGTCATTTAAACACCAAACTAGATTTTATTAGTTTTACAGGTTTTTTTTTTTTCTGGCATAGTCACAAACAACCACAGAGTTCAGGAAAGGTATAGACATTCATATAAAAGAGATTATGTATTCCCAGCAATATTTCAGTTTAGATTTTAATTAAGAGAGCTGTCAAAATGCAGGAGGAAATGCTTTGCAGCGTAAGAAAGTTTTGAACTTGACAGTTAAAAAATTTCAAATGTCCAAATCCCATGCTCATTACGAAATACTTCATTTTACTTGGGTGTTTTTATTATTATTGTTTTGGTTTAGTTTTGGTTTTTGTTTTTTTTTCAATTTCATTTGTGAAACAAAAACTGAAAAAGCAGGCAAAGCTTCTTGATGGTTGATGTCTCTCCACCATGTGACGTAATCCCTACATTCTGTTTTCTTTTCTGATAGGTCCAAAGGTGACAGGTGCTCACTTACTGAGCTGAGTTGGCTTCTCTGCCAAGCATGCATACACAAATACAAATTACAGCGAAGCTTTCACATGTCCAAGTAGAAATGGACTACAATAGACAACTCATTTGTCAAGAGATGATTAAAAGAAAAGGGATGCAGAGAATGTTTGTCCTTATTCTACATCAACATCTGAAATAAAGCTACCTGAGAAGCAATCACATTATTAAACTCAACCTGAAGAGCTTTTAATTAAAATGATTTTTTTTAAAGTACAATTTGAAATTACATTTGAGGTTTAAGAGTTAAATTTATTAGACTGTAAAGAGTTTTACAAGGCTTTCCTAATGTAATGAGCTTAGGCACCACATATGTTGCATCTTTGGTACACATTAGGAAGAGCTGCTTTTTTAATGAGCTTAAAAACTGCATTTGCATACCAGAGGAAAAGGTCAGTGATGTGTGGATCAAGTCGGTAAATTAAGTATCACAGTATTATGTTATTATGCTTGCCTTCCAGAGACACACAATAACAAAACCACAGGCTGCAGTTACCATACTGTTCTAATGCTTCCATCTCCCTGACCTTGTCAGCTCACACATCCTGGCCCTGCTGTGCCTCAGGGCCCACTGGCTCCATCCCTTGCCCAGGCCTCCTTTACCTTCTCTCCCACCACCTTGTACAGCAGAACAGCTGCTATGCCTGACAGTCAGGGAAACCAAGCAAGCACAGGAAGGGGGAGCTGGATTCAGTGTGACAGCCCATCTTCAAACACCACTTTTACTCCAGCCTTTACCCTATGTAAAGATACCCAGGACAAAGTCCTCAACCATCGTAACAAGATCAAATCTCTTGGACAGCAAAGCATCAGGATGGGGATGCCTCTTTCAGTCGAAGTCCCATTCCACTTGAGTTTCTGTTCAAGGATGCAGCAGTATCAACTCTCTTTCAAAACACAAATACCAAAATTACTTCTAATGCTGTGGTCCAAAATTTGACTTGGTCTACTGGCACAGTTCTTTTTAGCTGGAATGTTAGATACTTGGTAAGCTGTAAAGACTGCTTGATTGGTAGCTACATTGACATTTTTATTTTGTAATAAATAATAAAATAAGCTAGGAACTGACTGCAAATACACTTTCATGTACTTTCATGTATTTTCATGTTTTCAGCAAAGTCCACTGCATTTACCTTTATTTGTAAGTACTGTAAATTATTGTTAATTTGCACCTATTATAACATTACCTTTATTTTTTAAGGGCAATTGAAATTGATTCCCTCCTCAGCTGTGCAGAGATCCACAGTACTTAACAGGTCTTTCTGTCTCTCTTTGTGTCAGAGATTATACACTAAGCCACATTATGCACTACATAATAATTTATGCATGTTTATACATTTAACAGCCAAGTAAGTGACAGTCCAGCTCTGTATAAAGATGTAGATTTAGTCAATAGATTAGAGAAAAAAATCCTTTAAAATATTACAAGAATAGCACAACTCAATACAACTGAGCAGTTACAAGTGGTTTTAATGATTTTTCACTTTTTGGATATGATAATCCTCAAAGTAGCATTCAAAAATATAGTGCAAAATATTTATTCATTTTATTTACAAATAAAATGTGCAGTTCAGCTTCTTATCCTTGCCACAGTAAATGTTATTCTTTTATGTGATGAACAGAAATTAGGAGAACCATTTATAGAGAAAAAACTTAATTTCAAACCTAAGAACAAATATATTCCTTCAGTTATATTTTTGTAGGAGTTACACAATATTTTTCAAAACTGTTTTCAGTTGAAAAAAAACCCAGAAAGTCCAAGACAACACTAACGAATTACATTGGAAAGAATGGTTTTTCAAAACCATAAGGTTAATTCTGCTGTGACAATCACAAAGCAAAGTTCTTATCTACACAGAATATAAATTTTTTTTTGCAGCTTAAACATAGAATCTTTACAATGTAATGAGTTTTTTCCTCCTTTTTGCTATACAAATTGCCTTTGGGGAAAAAGTATACTAGTATCTTCCTTTCCCTCAGATGAAGTAACAAATGCTTTGGTTAAAGAGCAATTCGCGCACAATAGTGTTTTAACTTGCAAGGCAGTACTCCTTTATTAAGTTGGTAGAATTCCACTAGCTGGATGAGATCAGTAAATCTGGTATGACCATCATCAAGGGTATAGAATAGCTTCCCATCATCTTCCAACTGTAAAAATGGAAAAACAAGATTCAGTAAAATCCTCTTTTGCTATGGTATTTCTTTCTCACTGGAATACAGGTTTGAGACGTGTCCTTACAGACCAATATATTCATAATCTTACTGTGAGCAGGAAAAATACAGTGATCATTTACACAAACAATAAACAACAGAAAAGCAACATATTATTTGACTTCAAGTACACACCTAAAAGGAAAGAACAGTTAAAGCAGTATAGGAATACTCTTTCTGCACTAACAATACTACTTCATGCCTTTGCTTTGGAGTGATAGCTGGAGTTAATATGAACCCTGAGTTCTTAGAGAGCGACATGAAACAACCAAGTTTGAAGTTACTCATAGATTTCAACCTTTGCTCCATTCACTGCCATGATTTTCTATCACTTTTGTAAGGTGTGATGAGGCTACACACCAGTGCAGTGGTGTGCTGGGTGGTGTTAGCTACACAGGACACTGCCCATCACAAGAGTAACATGCTTGCTCTAGTAGTATGTTCTTGGTTGTAGGAGGAAGAATTGCTGCAGGTCCAAACACACGTATTAGCACAGATACAGAAGAGAAAGAAGAAACTTCAACAGATACCTTGAAAAATTCCTTTTGACTTTTAGATGCTTAAAAATTTGCAATCAGTATTTCCCTTTTCTAAGTTACTGAATGTTAGCTCTTCCACAACTTGTATTGCGTTGCTGACTACGTGATTTCTTGATTTCATTCCTCTACTGCCTATCTACGTCTAATACCAAGAGGAGTAGTGAAATAGTGACTAATTGGTACTCATGTAAATATAGGGTGAAAAAACCTTTTTAAACTATTTTTAAAAAGAAAAAGGAAAAAAGATACTTTATAAGATTGAAAAAGTAGTGAACAGAGGATCCTGAAGTAGGGCTAGCACAGAGTAGCAGATGATGTGCTAGGGAAAGATGCAAGTACCCTACTTGAATACAGGGGAAGGGAGAAGATATAATTAGCTGTCTTACCTGTAATTAAGATGTTTTATCTGAAGCAGCTGTTGAACTGCTTACGACTCCTGGTTATTCTACCCCTTTCTATCATGTCTGGAAGTAGTCTGTAATTTCTTTATTCTCAGATTTTGGTCAAACCAGGTCAAACACTGCTAGTTAAGGAATTACCAATGTGTGAATGTGTAAACTCCTGTGCTCCAGCCAAGGACCTGAAAATGCATTATCATTCATTGGACCTTCTTTATGCATGCAGTGTTCCTTCCAACACACTGCAGGCAAGGAGAGTTAACAATTCAAATGTCTGTTATCCTCCTCTAACAAGTTAATTCCAAACCTTGAAATAAATACCAGACAGATTGCTAATTCTAAAGTTATCAATATGTTGCAAAATAAAAACTCACATCAAAGTTCTGTTGCCCAAGAACCTAGCACCTTCTGCAAGATAAGAAGGCTGTTATGAGAGAACATTTATTAGAAAAAGACAGTCCCAGAACTGTGTATCAACTCTTCATCTTTGATATGGACAAAATTTCAGGATAGAATACACTGAAGTGAACTTGTAACGGCTCAGAGTATAAAGGCTGAAAACTACCTTTAAACTAACAAGCTCTCCAATTTTCACAGTACGGGATCCCAAATGTACCCCAAAGGTTTCCTTTTGAACTTTTTACAATCAATTCCCTACTACCCACCTGCAATACCTGTTGCACAGGTTACCAATGTTAACATGAGGCACTTGTTAACATGGGTGAGGCATGAACTAGCAGGCTGCATACCCTATCTAAAAGGAGACATTTTTAAGTGCAGCATAACCTGAAGCAACCTAAAATACAAGAGAAAAATAATGTATTTAGAGATTTAATTGTTTTTACCTTGTAAAAAGGCTTTCTAAATGACATTTATTTATTTACATTTAGTAGGAAAGTTTGCCTTTACAATGGCTGGAAACAAATAAGAGTTTAGAGGAGCAGTAGAATTTGAAATACAAAGAGAATTTCTGATCTCCAACTAATAAGCTATGAATTTACTACAGTAATACAAAATGCCTTGTTTCTTAGAAAATTAACACTTCATTTAGATCAGCAGCAACTGGAACCAAAACCCTTCCTCCCTTAAAAAACAATTTTCTGAAATCTTTAAAGAGCACTGTTCTAGCAAAAACAGAGCACGTTTAAGTCAGGGTATTGAGAATGGAATGAGGGTACTGAATGCAACCAGAAACTGACAGAAAGGAACAGAAATATGCAGATATTCATGGGACAAACAGCTTCCATGCTGACCTACTCTCTCTGGATTAAGCTGTTCTCATCAGATTTATTTTTTTCTGGTTACTAGCATACGAGAAATTGCTTTACTTAAAATACAATTCAAAAACAGTTCCTTCAAGTAAGTCAAGTTTCATAATGAAGTGGTACAGGTCTTCTGGATGAACAGCATGGAAAATGTGACCCAAGTCTGTAGACAATTATATCAAAACAAAGAATTCCAGGTTCCTCCAAAGATCCTACAACAGGAGAGGAAGGTTTTAGCACAATATTTTGAAGGGAAAAAGAGAATCATCCACCTCAGAGGAAATTGAAGGTAACTGCAGCTTCCTGCTACATCTGTGCTTAGAGAAGAGAAGGTCTGTTTCTTGATAGGGAAAGAAAAGGTGGTCTCTTAAATTTGAGAGTTAAAGGACATCCCAATGAAGTAGAATCATACACTCTTTGTATGGAGTTCAGAAGGTTTTCTAAGCCACACAACAGTTATACCAAAGTAAATACTAGAAGTGACTACAGTCAATAGATGCATAGAGATCTTACACCTGGGATTCTAATCACAGATTATATGTTGATGATCCCACAGGGCATAGCTATCACTTTCGGATTAAGGACTCCTCTATTGTCTGTACTTAAACACAACAAAATCCTGGACAATTCTTCTAGCTAACACTGATCTACTTCTTTAGTCCTCCCAAATAATTCCTTCCATTTTATTCTACATGAACTTTTTTTAGGGGAGGATATCAGCTACAAGCCCTAGGTAAGGCATAGAGAAATCTGGTGAATGATCATAGGGAATCAACAGATCAAAAATGGAAAGAAAAGTGCCTCTTCACTAATTTGTACTGAGAAACAGTGAAATCTGCTAGAAATTTCAGCAGGAAGATACATGGAGGCTAGAGTATTATGTGGTCTGGAAGAAAGGTTCTTGTAAAGAGAGATGAAAAAGCTCTGAGTCTGCTCAGTTATGTCAAGTATCTGTGGCCAAAACACAAAATGCTCAAGTGTTTCTCATGTCAAGAGAAGCAGCATGTAAAGAAACCCACATAAACCACCTTGTGAGAGAGTGGAAGCAGTGGGGATGGCTAACCATTCTGGCAGGAGAACTGGACAGTATGTTCAGTAAAAATTAATAGAAATGTGTTTTCAGCTTAGGAGATTTCAGTTTACCTATAAAATAGCTGGACTAAATAAAGATTCTTTTTTTGTTCCCCTGAAGAAGACCTGGTCATGCATATACCACAGTAAGAAGAGAGGTCAACAAAATATGTTTGACTACAAATATTGATACTATCCTGAACAGAAGAGTCAGTGAGATACGGACACACATCTTAGGCAGTCCAAAAGAGATGACTAAGAAATTGTGTACATACTGAAAAGTTAAAGGAAACATGAACTCTATTAATACATGATTTCCATGCCATCAGGGTTGCTTCTATTCCAGTTGAAATAGATTTGTTTCGTTTTTCAAGAAACTTTTTAGGATTTCATAATACTAGTCAAGCTTTAGAACAAATCAAACAGCAAAGCTCAAAAATGTTCAAGTCAGCTAAAGAATACTAATTATATTTGTGATACGGGTATGATGTTTACATCTTCCATGAAACAGCAGCAGAAGAAAACATCCATCAATACTCTATCACAGTTATTCAATTGTCTGGTTTTACAACTCCATTTATAAACTGAAAAAACTTACTTACTGGTACAATTTGAAAATGTTTTATTTTTAATCCATGACTCAGTGACAATACAAATGTTTTGGGGTTACTTTGGCTATCACGTACCAGGAATACCCTAGAAGAGATTGAAAAATTTCAAAGTAAGATCATTTGAAATCCTTTTGTAAACATCCAGCTAAAACTGTTCTAAATTCATCACAGTAAGTACTAGTGAAAAGCATAAATAATATCAATTATGTAAGTTAGGCTTTTAATCAGTATTTCTTTGCAAATGTGTCACTGGGATTACTTACTCTTAAATTCTTCTTCACCTTGTCTATTATGTGAAAAACATGCATTCTCAGAATAAATGACACTGTAGGCGTTAGTTTTTACACTGCATAGAATTACAATACATCTCTTCAGACAGAAAAGCACCCTCAAAGTTTGTGCTTTGAACAAAATTTTTCTTTGGACTCTGACTCAAGAAAACTTGAGTTTTCTAAATACAAGCATTATAAGAAGAATTCAAAAGGTAGTTACACAGGAATTTAACGGAACAGGTAATGCAAGAAACAGCAGAATGTTTTTCATATCTGGCCAATCCTCATAAATGCACTCTCATTTCTGCACAGCAGCAAAATTCCCAACGAGACAAAGCTACACTGTGCTTGCTTTAGGGAATCATTATTCAAATTCATGACACTGAATGGCCAACAGTGCCACTGCAACTAATTCACTGATAACTTACTCCATCCAGAACATGGACAAACATAAGTTTGTTTTTTTTTGTTCTGCCATAGTCCTGATAGAATAATTCGGTACGGGCAAAGAATGATTACCAGCATGAGACAGTTTTCATTGAATTGCCTGGTTTGGAATATTGGCAGAGAACAGTTTGGATGACGGGGAAGTACCTGGTAGATAGATTTGCAGTGGAGAGAGTCCAAACTGCTTGTACTGTGCAGGTCTGGAACAGATATAGCTGACCAATGTACCAAACAAGGGAAATGGAAGGACAGCCATTGGCAAGCACGCTCTTCTTTCAGGACACAAAAGGAATGGGCAAAATGGACTTGCAGGTATCAATCCAGCGAGCATTAGTGACCACCTAATCGTAACTGTTTGCCCCACCACACACCAGAAATAAGAGCCCAGCTACCACACGAAAAGAAAGAATTTCAAGGAAAAGAAAAAAAGAAAGCCAAAGGTTTGCAGTGGATTTTCACTGACTACCCGCAGGGATTCAAAGTGCTAATTTCATTCTCAAAGTTTTTAAGAGTTCTACTTTTACGAATTAAGAAACTACCCGGAATTAAGAAATTTGGAGTCCACAATCGTTACCATTTCTGTCAAAATCCCTGTGCAGTCTAGTTCGGAGCCCTGTTACTAATGCAGTCACTTCCGAGGGCTGCTGCCAGCTCAGCGTTCGGCACGGGCAGGGACAGTCGGAGCGCCGGCAGCGCGGGCTCTGCTCAAACCGGCTCGCTCCCACCACCTAGTGGGCTCTCACCCTCCCCGGGACACGAACGAGATTGTTCACAGCAGTTACCACAGATCCCATAGATCCTGTGCACTAACTTCAATATTTCATGCATTTTTCATTAATGACTGGCGCTTCATTTTATTCAGAAAAATGACACTATGAAAATGTGCCACTTTGCAAATTTTCAAAACGGGGTCTCTACATCCAATTACTAGGATCCCCATTAAAGTATACACAATGTAATCACTTTGACTAGGATTTATGTTCCCATTAATCAGTTCTTTTAAAGTACAGTTTCTTACTTTTTTCCTTGTTTTATCACAAATACAAGCAACATTTCTTCTCCCTCAGAAAAAAAGATCTTTATTCTTTTCTAACATAATCACAATAGACCTACTTTAGTTGTCAAAGAACCTTTAAAAGCTTTATTATGAAGAAAGGATTGTAGTTCACAGAATCTCAGAAATGTTGGCTGGAAGGAGCTTTTTAGACATGCTGGATGACTCCAGTGAACTTCTCCCTCAAACTTCTCTGAATGACCAGTTGCACTTTTTCATGGGCCTTTTGGTAATGCTCTTATCCCTTTCATCAACCAGATGCTGACCTCTTTGCAATCCTGTCAACCGTTTATCACTGAAAAGTCTTCAAACATACTTTAGGGAGTAAAATATAAAATCTACAATATTACTATGTAAACTTTTTTAAGAAAGTTGGTTTAACACCAGAACAGTAGATCCAAAAACTTTATTCCTTCACAGCACACCTTAAGATTGTTGCTATCTCTGTTATAGGGTTATCCAAATACTGAAACTACTGTAGCTAGTTTATATAATCGCTTCCTTGTCTTCTACAAACCATCATGAACAACATATTTGTTGGTACCTACGGTATTACAGAGGCCCTACTCCCTTGTCATACAGGCATGAGAACTCCTTGCTCGGGATCACCTTAGAAGGCTCAATATGGATTATTTCTCTGCCCTCACTCCCAGACACTAAAGTCTTATTATTCCCATTAAAAATGGCCGTATTTCTGGTGATAATTCATGCTTTCAGCCCATGAAAAAAGCACAGCATTAGTCACATGATGTCATGTGTTCATTACTTCACTTTAACTCCTGAATATTTATCTAACAGCATATGAGCATTCTTACTACCAATGTTCTAATCAGTTCTAGGCAGTCCACACAAAAATATCATCCTCCTCAAAATCCCAATGCACAGCTATGAATGGCTCCAAGAATACAACATAAACAGCACTGTAGTAAACCAATGCTAGCAAGGTATTTGCTTTCTCATTTCAAACAGTGTGTGCGTAAGAAATACAATGGAAGATGCATCAGGCCTAGAATGACATCCTGCTCAGAAATATATGTTGGGTTCATCCCCATGTCCTGTCCCTGTCTTGTAACAAATACAAAAATAAATGCAGAGCACAGAACCAGCTTCAAGATGATAAGCCAGGCTTAAAAGCAAGACCCCAGAAATTAAAAAAAAAAAAAATTAAAAATACAAAAGTGGAAGTCCAATTAACCATCCTTGTGCTGATTATGACTGGGTTTGTCTCCCTTTCCTCCCCTTCACATTTTTTTTCCTGGAGCCCTTTCTGTAGATGTAGAAAACAGTATTACAACATAATTATTCTAAAAAATCTAAAACTGAAGGAATTTAACCAGCAATCTGATGTTCCAGGTACCTAACTGGAAACAGACTCAAAGAAACTGAGATTTTTATGGAATTACTCACTGAATTAAGGAGGCCCAAGTTTACATTTAATACAGGACTAAGGATAAAGATGCAGGAACGAAAAGCAGGAGGATTTGAACATAAAATACCTACTTGCTTTATCATTTTTTAAATTAACATCTAAATGAACTATTAAAAAAATTAAACTAAAGTCTTATCCTAGCACTTACTGTTTACTATTAAAGGATGACACAATTTTTAGTCAATTCATGAGAAAAAAGCGTATTTTTTTCCAATGTCTGTCCCAGCACATTATCTTAGAATAATTTTTCCAGACTTTCTTTTATTCTGTCGTCATTAATAGAGATGCAAAAGACAGCGGTGCCAAGGTTGACAGTTCCCAGAGAATCCTGTGCAAAGACACAGCTCAAGTGCTTGGCTCTGAACGGACATAAGTAATCGGTCAGTGAGAGAATCGAAGTCTTAGATCACCACTTCATTGCTTCCAAATGATCTAAAATAGGAACCAACTGATCCCCAGACAGCCCTATATAAAAGAATTTTTATTCCTATTAGGGGAGTGCAAACTCCTCCTGCCTCCACCTCCCCACAATAAGAGGCACATGAAAATAGGAGTTGTTGGTTAGAACATGTCTCAGAGAAGCTATGCAAAGAATTAACTTACCCATCTACAAGTCCATGCTGCAAAATAAGTCTCTGAGCCTCTTCTCTAGAGATTTTATGATGAAACCATGACTGAGATCTATGTATAGCTGTAGAAAAAAAAATCAGTGAAAAAACATTTTCCCTTTATTAAAAGAACCAGTTATTGCGTTTCTCTGGCAAGAAATTAACTCACACATACCCATGTTAGACATGGCAATAGGACTACCATGTGAGTTGAGTCGGAGACACCCTCTCCTCTGTATGAGAGAGAAGCAAAAACATGACTTCAAAGCTCTTTTGTTAAAAAAAAAAAAGAAAAAAACCCCAAACCAGAAAATATTGTTCTGATAAATCAAAGATGTTTATACCCGCCATGCTAATCCTTCTTCAACTGCAACGGAAAGGGCTTCTGTTGGATTTTCTATAATTCTGCTTCTGTGTCCTGAGAAATCCATTGCTACTAAAGAATTTTCTGAAATGCTTCTCTGCAACAAAGAAAAATAAATTTAGTTTGCTCATTTTTCACAAGATTCATCATTTAATAGCGAGCTTCTGAGAAAACATTATGTTTTGTAAGTGATATTTCAAGTATTGGCAGTGTTTCCCATCAGAGCCACACTCATTTTACCCTAGGGAGCATTTGTAATTCCAGTATGCTGCTGCAAAGCTCAATTTTACAGTCTGGCAGGACAGATCATCTTTTTGCATTACTGCAACGGATGATAAATACATCACTTTACCATAAACCATATTTATATTTTTAAATATAACTAGCCTTTTGCACATCAAAACAAGTCAGGAAACTGTTATTAAGATGTCCAAGTAGCAGGGAAAAAAAAGGTAAAATACAAAATTATTATACATAATGATCAAATTTAAAAATATTCAAAATATTTCCTTAGAAATATGTCAAATTTATACATTTGCTATATAAACTTCCTTTCAGTTTATCATATTTAAGCATTGAAAACAGCAATTTCTACAGAGTATAACTTCTATTTTAATACATCCCTTCTAACTCTAATCACAGACTCAGTAACTGCAGCATCTGTTATAAAAAAATGCTTGTGTTTTTTTCTCTCAGTGAAGATCAAATTTGTAACAACTGAATAAGGACATTGAAGTTTGACAAAACAGCCCTAAAAATCACCAAAATGTTTCTCAGAAACCAAGGTTTACAAAATCAGGTTTTATAAGAATTGTGATGGTTCAAATGTTGGAAGGCACTGGAATATCTAATAAATAAAAGAGCATTCTAGAACTCTGTGAATTAAAGCAACATCTGGACAAAAGAGGCCCAGATTTCTCCAGGGTTAGCAAAGCTTCCCAGTCCAAAACCAGAGCAGCTTTGTTTTGTTTTTGCTTGGTTACAAGCATGGATATAACTAGAAATGGAAGAGAGCAGTTCTGTAGTTCACTGTAATTCTTGACACTGTGGACTAAGGTCTATCTGAGTAACTGTAACCTGTAAAGAACTTTGCAAAAGTAAAAAAATCAAGGGCAAAATAAGAGAAAATGTTTGGCTCTAGCAGAGTGGAGGGAACTCTTTGTAGCTGACACGGTTGAGAAATTAAGGACTATGAAATGTGGAAGTGGCTTCCTTATGAAGTATGCTCATCAGCATGTGCACTTAATCCCCAGATTATTCAGTTTGCTCTTTAACTCATGCTCTTAACACAAGTAGAAAAACAGTGCTGTTGTTAGCAGTGGGTATAGATTCTGCCTGTTAGAAGCTATGGGAGCTAAAATGTACACAACAGTGAAAGAGGAGAGAATCAGTAATGGCTCCCAGATCCACCATAAGAGCAGCAGCTGGCTATTGCAGTAGCTTCACATGACACAAGCTAAAGACACAGGCAGCGTATTAAGCACATGCTTAATAAGCCATGCTTATTAGCAAGATCACTGAAAACTACTTCTGTGAACACCTGTGATAGCAAATGCATTTCTTAGGCATTTTATCAGCAAGAACTATAATAAAAGCTAAAAAAAATCCACCATAAAATCACTGTCACAGATTTAGGCAACAAGTAATTTTTATCCAATTTGGCCAACAAAAACCACAAAAGGGATATAAATCATCCATGAAAAAGTCTGAAATCAAATTACTCATAAAGAGCTGGGATAACATTAGATATTAAGAAAAGGATAACCTCATCCAATCCCAACTACCTGACTTAGAAGATGGACACAGTATCTAGTATAGCCTGTTTTTTCTCCAAAACAGGGCAGACCATCTGCCAAACTATGGTCTTCCTCTGAAGTCCAGTCAGTATTACACCAGCTGAAATTCATCTCAAGTACTTAATATTTTGTATTGTTTTAAAAATTAAAAGAGGCAGTATACTAAAAAGGATTTGTTACAACCTTCTTATTCATCAGCATGTGTAACCTTAAAAACTTTGCTTCTCTTTTAATGCATTTACAGTTCTGCTGCTTTGTTTTCAAAATCTTCTTTCTATTCAACAGTAATAAGCCAATGAACTCCCAAAATACTGAAGATTTTACAAAGGGAAAAGCCTTTTAACTGGTTTGTTCTAAGTAAGGAAATTAATTAATTAGCTCTAGTCAACCCTGGCAGCCCTAATATTTCGGCAAGCGTTCGCACATGCAAGGTTTTGAAGAAGCAGGTCAGTAGTGTAACTGACACAAGTTATTTGAAAAGAGCACGATGGCAGAAACATGTATTTATTCATGGAGCTACTGTGGGACATACCATAGGTGTTATATTCAAAGGGCTGCAGCCACTTCTACCTTGATATGGTTGCATGTAATTCTGATACAGCTGCATCCCATACTAAAACCAGAAAATAACATGGTTAGCATTTTAAATTATAAACCTAAGCCAAGTACGGTTTTTTTTCAGATGTAAAAGATAGCATACGCTTTTCTTTACCATTAAAAACCAGGGACAAAAGCTGCTAGGCTAAGGAAATGTACATCTTCATTGTTGCTGCTGCCTTCATAAACGTACACTGTGCATTAAATACTACCCATTTAATATACCAACTGGCCTGTTCCTATTTTGTCACAAACAGTCACATTTTAAAAACATTAAAGTTCCCTTCTTGTGTATTCTTGTTGCTTTGTTCAACATTCTCAGCAATCTCACTGAATTCAACATGGTTACACAGAAGCATATGCTTAATGTTAAATATATTCAGAACTGAGGCATCATTCCATCCCCTACAATGACTCCAGGAATTTGGTCTCTCTCTGCTTGTTGGGATGAAAAAAAAAAGCTTTTGAAGTACAAAATTGATATTGCTATTGCATGGGAACCTAAAAATTATGTTGCTTCTCTACTCACAGCATCAAAATATTACATAGCACACTTAAGCAGGAAGTTAACTCCATACAGAAAAATTACCTTGAGTAACCTAATTGCTGTCATCCAACAGGTCCTACTTTGTTCATCATCTGCACAGAGCTGTTTCAGGTCTCTGCTTCCTCCTGATTTGTTAGGCTAGAAGGCCACAGCACATTTTTTTAGCATTAAAGCATATCTTGAAGATAATACCTGTTGAAATAAAAGCCACTAATTCTCCTATTTTATAACAGACAGCTGAATATTGCTTTCAAAGCCTTAAAGAAACAAGCTTACCTAAAAACTGTGGCTTGCTTTAATATGTATCAGAATAATAAGCTTGTACCTTAAAGCAGAATCCATAGTTTGTTGGTGCTCCAGAAATCTTTTTGCCTGTTAAAGACATGTACATATCACTATTGCTGAATTCACAGAAAAACTGCAGATGCCTTGGCTCCTAAAAAGAAAAGCAATGTAATACAGTTAGACTAGTTTTAGCCAGCCTCTCCAGATAAGAAACTTGGAAGAGTACAGTAGTTATCCTGATCCAAAATACAGTTTTACAAACTGCAGTTTTAACCATGACATCATGAAATCTAAAAAGAGACAACTCAATATTCATTCCATAATGCAGAGGAAAAAAAATCAAATTAGTTAAAAAGTTTATCCTTCCAGAGAGGAGAAAAAACCCCAAACTACAAGTTATATAATTTCTGAGAAAATTTCCACTAGATTCAAGCAATAATAAAATTAGAGTAGGAGGCAAGTTTTGAGAGCAGTATGCATTTCAAACATCAAAACAAACTAAACTTTCATAATCTGAAAAACAACACACAGTTACAATCAACGTCCAGTACCATTTCTAACCATTATCTCTACCAGCTAAGGTTAATTATGTCAAGGAAGCAAACAAAAGAAATTTGCCGAAGGATACAAACCAGCTCAATGCAAACTTTGGCAGGTAATTACAGAAAATCCAAAACAAGAATAAACATTGGTTTAAGTAGTTTATGTAAAAGGTTTCTCAACTCCAATGTTTAATATGATAAAGCTTAAAGTACCACCATCAAAAATTTGAACTAGTAAAATGAAAAACTGCCCAGTGACAAATTTTGAGAGTTCCCAAAGTTATCCTGTAAAAATTCTTATTTTATATAATTAATTACTATATCCACTTTGCAGAACATCTACTTATACTTCAGAAATTTAACTAGCATTTGAAAACTCATTTTAACAGGGTACTCTGTTATGAGAAATACCAACCAGAATGAAGCAAACTTATCAGGCAAAAAGAAACTACAGTTTCTAAGACAACACCTTCCCAGTTTTGTATCTCCATATCTCTCTAGATTTTATCTATAATAACTAGATTTATTTTTTCATTTTTTATCACTGTAAGTTTAATTATTTGGTTATAAATTTTGGTTGTTATTATTAAAACAAATGATAAAGACATCCATATTTGCTCTGACTTCACAGTTCTTGTTCTTTTTTGTTTTCCTCCCTTACCTTAGATGTACCTTTAGTGGAAAAATAAAGGCCAGATCTTCTCAAAAGAAAGTACAGTTTTTTCCATGATTTTTTCCCCTGCTCCTTTGCATGCAAATAGCCATGAATCTCAGGATATGTGCTGGAGCTTAGGAACATCTGAAAGAAAGTATCAGACATTTTTCTTTTCCTCTGAAACCAGATTTGTTTCATTAACATACTCAGGGCTAAGGGGAATAACTCCTAAATACACTATCACACCACAGTAATTCAGTTATGATTGCATCTAATCCCATTAACAGTACCTCTGATTTAGGCATGTAGAATGTTACACAACTCCAAGGTATGCTAAAGCAAGTTACATATTTATATGGAACCATATGGTTTGAAATGAGAGCATTACTTCTGCAATATGTGAACTTCTGCAACTAAACCAGTGCAAGAAGTACCGATCCCATGCCTCAGACCCTATTTATATAAAACTGCTAATCAGTGCTAACAACAGAAGAAAAAAATTACATTGCTCCCCTCACCCACCATGTTACAAACAAGAGAAAAGAACCGATCTGAGTTGAAATTAATTCAGCAAACAACAAACTCTGAATTACAAAACCATGCAGGTCAGGCAGATATTAACATTTTCAAAAGGAGGGAATAAAGGTCTCTGCACCTGAAATGGGCTTAAGTAGGAGCTTTAGTTGAACCAAAACCAGAGACTGGGCCAGTCCCCAAGACAGCTCCTGCCTCTACTCAAGATATTCAGTGGCTTCTCTTCAGCCATTTCATCAGACATTGCCAGAGTGTAACACAGATCTTATTTTGCTGAGGCTTAGACAGCTCTACTCAGTCTGCAAAAATACCCACTAAAAGTGAGCAACCATGTTAACTTTATCCTAATTCCATGTAATGCATTCCTTTTTATCACTCTTCTTCCAATAACACTACTCAGAACTATGACTCTACACATATTAACCCAGAATTCTTCTATTTCCGTATATGCAAAGGAATCTGTTATTACTGAGCTCTTCAAGGAACCTTGCCCCAGGACTGGTCTGTGGTCTCATAATTTTTTTCAAGGCTTATATAGAGGTATGGAACAAATGAGTATCTGGTCAATATCTGCAGTTTTCATTGCTGAATTTTCCTCCTATCCACTGCCATTTCCAGAATTAATTGCTTAATTTTCCTTCTTATTTGAGGAGTGAAACAACAGATTACAAGGCAAGCGATGGACTGGCCAGTACTAGACTCCAGCAGAATGAAAAAGTGAATGTCATTTTGGAAGCACACCAAGTTCTCTGGCCACTAAATAATGCAGTCCAACCAAGATACACGAGGTTTCTTTGACTTTTATTGTTTTCCTGCCTTGCAGTGAGATGCATGACTGTACCACCTGCAGACCAACCTGAGCTGGTGGGAATGCAGTAACATGAGCAGGCTCTACAGGCCAGGGGAGTGCCCCAGCCCACCACCAGGACTGCATTATGAGCAGCTCCACTGCTATTCACCTAAACAGTTCAATTACAGTAACCCTAGGTACATCTATCTACACGTGCAGCTGGCACACAGCTGTGTGCAAATGCAGTTTAAGCTATTTTAGCCACACTGAAGCAGACAGGTTGGTCTTGGTACATGTTCCGGCTGTTAATCTTCCCATTTGCCATATACTATAGTGTTGCATTTTTCCCCTCCCCGTGTTTACCTTTCCACGTGGGTCCCCCCTTCCCCGCCCCTAGCCCTAACCACTCCCTCGGGTTTCTCCCATTGATTCTGTTACCCCAACTCCGCCCATGTACCGCCCCTATGCCCTGAGACCATTGGTGCATGTGCTCTCCCTGCCGCTTTCCCCCCGATAAAGGACCCTGCATGCCATGTGACTGTCTCTCTTGCATTCTGCCCTGCATTGGGGCACCAGCCTCTGCCTGGGGGACCATGCCATGTGCTGGCTCTCTACCTTTGGGAGCGAGCACATGTGCTGGCTCTGGGCTTCTGGGAGCCACCATGTGGAGAGCATTCTCGCCTCCTTTACCGTCACTGTGTTGCGGGGCTTCAGCTTTCCGGAGCATGCAAGGGGCAGCCTGGAAGGGGCATGGGAAGCGGAACAGCCGCTTTCGCCGAGCAAGCCTCACTGCGCTCTCCGAGAACGCTGTGGCATGCCCTGCCACCGCAGGAACTCCTACACCGCAACAATGTACTAACAGGTTTACAGGTGGGAAATATAACGGCTGAACTGAAAAAGTATAAAATCCATAAACAAAGTTAAACGAAAGCCTTAGGAAAATCTAAACGAGTCAATGTATGCAAAAACAAAAGAGCATCTTGTTAGGCTTTAATGTCTCTGCTGAAGCTGAAAGGAGTGGTTGGCTTTCTGCCTGCACAAGTGTCTTCCCCAGGATTTCTGCCATAAGAGCTTCAAACCAGAAATGCTGTCATGAAAAACATTTTTCTTACTCAGCAGACCAAAGTGGAGGAGCAATACAATGCTAAGTTTCGACAGTCACTGTTGTACCCATGCTATCAATTAAAATAAAGTAGCAGTAATGCTAGGAAAAAGGCAATCTTAAATCCATCTTTTCCTTTCTAAGACAGCTGAGGACTGTGTGAGAAAATAGAACATGAACAAGCTGTAGTCAAAACCATTAACTGTCAGAAGGATGAGCAGTAAAAATATTTCAGAGTGAGAACTGAATGTCTGTAATAAATGCCAAAAATGAAGGATAGTAGAAAAGAAAACTTCCTTGGGCTGTTTTTTGTTTCAGGTTGGTTTTTGTTGGGGTTTTTTTGTTGGTCTTTTGTTTTGTTGGGGTTTTTATAATGAAGGTACATACAAGTTTGTTTTAGGAGGGAATGGATCCTTGTTTATGCAGATAAGAGTTAATCATAATAGGACAAAACTAAGGAAAATCCTTAATACTGGAAGAAGAGGGGAGAGCTAAATGATAGTATGCTGCAGACAGGGACTACTGGTCACACAATATGCAGAAATAAACTTGCACCCTCTTCCCCACACAGTGAAATACATACCCTGATATGCAGAGTGGTGTCAAATGCCACCACGTCTGTCAGATAGTGATATAGACAGCACTAAGGACTTGATTATCATTTTATTAGCTATAAACCAACTAATTTAAAACCAATCTGAACATGAAACAAAGCAAATAAAAGTCTTTTGTTGCAAAAAAAAACCCCTAACCAAATAAACAAAAAATCAAATCAATCAGAAAGTGAAAAAACAACAGAATGGGAAAAACATTGCACTATCTCAGATGAATAAAATAATAATGAAAAACGCAGAAATCCTAGATGTCACTGAATGCAATAAAGATTGAGAACTGCACTCCTAACTATAAAACTTATTTATCTACATCTTCAGCATTTTCAATTAAAGAATGGCTGCAGTAGCAGTAACAACAACATCTGCTAAAGTGGATGCTTCTTGAGCATTTACACAGTGGTTTGGGGAGTTAAAGAAGCCATCATTATACTAAGACTTTGTGAATCACGTTGAATTTGATGACTGATTTCTTCAAAGATGTGATGACAGCTAGCCATGATCCAGACCAATAGTACTGGGAATGAGCTGGATTTTTACCCTGAACCTGCTGAGAAATTTTGGGGGCACCGAGTAATTCTAGTGAAGAATTGATTCTGAATCTCAATATTGTCTCCTACAGACTTCAGTCCACCTGAGAGGTTCAGACTGGGCAGCCAACAAAACCCAGAGTGGAAGACAGAGTAAGGCAATGGGGAGATTAAAACAACATCCAGGAGACTGACAAGACACTGAAATTCAGTGCAAGTCTGTTTCAGCCTGAAGCCCAGAATGGCAGTCAGGTGAGAAACTGGTTAGGGGAAGAGGGACTTGCTATGGCAGAGAGATTAAAGAAATGAAAGCCTGGCTCTTAATAATAATCTTAAAATCTTCATACTATGTTCATTTTTGACATATTTTAAAACATCCAATTTGCAGAAATAGCCTAAAGCAAGTTCCAAATGACCCAGACTGTCTACCACTAGACGTGTACACACAGCGTTGTGTCTCAGAGCAGCTATACCCTAATCGATACAGTGACACACTTCTTTTGTAGGCTAAAGATCTTCATGAAAGCAATTAAATCTCTCTCTTTGGTATACACAGACATTCAGTATATCCCCAGACCTAGTAATTTTACCTAGCACATGCTAAATGGATAGCAGACAGTTGAACTTCTCTTTTGATTTTGTGGCTCTGTTCTACAAAGATGTTCTGATTCAAAATCATCAGCCAAAATATTCACTCTTCCAATTTCAATGAGAGTTAAGAAAAACATACCTGAAAAACATTTTACTTGCCTACATCTCAATCCATAAAAGGATGTAAAAGTATCAGAAGTGATTTTTTAATCACTTGTAAGCATTGAATAGTCAAACTAATGTCTCTTTTGATACTTAACCAAGCACATCACAAATAATAATGCAAGCCCATTAACTTGTCTTAATGAAAGTTTCCAAGGAAATAGTGACTTACTGTAAACAATTTACCCGACCGCTTCTGCTGAAATGTGCACAATGGCTGAACAATCCACCAAGGTATTCTCTACTTTGTGCCTATTAAGTTTTATTTGATGAAATACAATTAAACATACCATGCAACACAAAAAAACAACAGAGGAGAGTTTGCAACATGTTTTTCAAGCTACCAAAACGGCAAGTAACTAGATATATTTAGAATGATTCTTAATCTTACCTATCAGCTTTGAACATATTCTAGATCTTACAATATGGGCTTAATGAAGTTCTGCACAAGAATATAGGACAAACAGTTCTCTTATAAAATTCTTCATTATTTTTTTGAACTACTAAATTACATTTGTGACCAAAAAATATAAAGTTCTATTAACATAGGGGACAGAATTTTCTAAATTAAATGTTTACATTAGACTGCAAAATCAGTGTTATGTAGGTGGCAAAAATGAAAAAATTTTCATTAGATTTGCAGCAGTTTTGAAATCACAAAAATTTTATTTAGGTTTGTAAAAATTACTTACAGAATCTAGTGTGTGTCAAATTTAATTTGCAAAAACTTTTACTATATTTGGGATAATCTAAACATCTTGATTAACATCCACTTTTATAAGGATATAACTACTTAATATGTAGGAATGCTTTGAGAATTAGTTATTTAAAATGGTTTTCATTTACTGGTGGATGCTAAGATAGACTTTATCGTATAGATTTTTAAAGTTGTAATTTCTATGTTTCTTTTACTTCTACCCTAAATATCCTGTGTTATTATGTTGCCTTTCCAATCATTCTTTATCCCCAAAACTCATGCATAGGGTTGCTGTCTTAAGACCAGTGAAAGTTCTTCTTCTATTATTTAATTTTTCTAATGACAAGCAAACAAGAGTGATGTGTATGTTTCCACCTTTATTACTCATTTTTCCCCTCTTTGAAAGTAAGACGATGATCCCTGATATGGTCATTCTGTATTATCATTTCATTATTCCCACTGTAAATTAGAATCTTGTGTCTGCTTAAAAGATGACTAACACTGAGTGACCTACCATAATTTTTTTGAAGGCTACAGTAGCCTTCAAGCTAACAAATCATAGTAGTCAGTCTAAATTTTCTACTCGTTAAGTTTAACCATTTAACTCCATTTATATCCATTTGTGTCACATCACCAGTTCTTCGGTATTCTACCATAGCCTGCTGCTAAGTTTGTTCAGCACTCCACTTCTTCAAGGAAAAGGAGTCTTTCACTTGAAATATCCAGTAAAGGTATTTAATGTTTTCACTGTATTTTTTTCTGTTTTGGTGCTTCTTGATTCTTAAAGGATGTGCAAGTTTCCAAGTGTGGACGTGTAATAGCTGCCTGGAAGGGACACATCGTTTCATATCTCATGAGGAAAAAAGTTATTAACCATGTCTTGAGTTATTCAAAACCTAGCAACAGATCCAACAGCAATAAGGAACTATGCTCACACAACACAGATAATGGGAAATTCTGAGCTGTGCTGGCTCATCTTCATTCAAGGACTACATACCTGTAATATCCCAGAGTGGCTTAGAGCTGCATTGGTCTCACTTGGAAAAGATATCATATGATCTGGAAAAAAGCTCTGTAACAACAAGAATTTGTATCAAAGTTCTGTAAAAATAAATATAAAACTTTCAGTCTCTTTTGGATGTGCAATTTAAGTTCTCAGTGCAGTGCAAGACACTGCAGGTTCCCTGATCCAATAATTTAAGCTTACCTTAATATCATCCCAAAATTTGTCACATTCTATATATTGGTTGTTGAAAAACTTAGAATTTTGAGAAAACATCGACAGTCTCAGGAAGAGGGTTTCAGACACCAGTGTAAATCATACTGCAATATTTGGCCCTTAGTGTTGTTTTTCTAGTAGTAATTTCTATTGCTGTTAACATACAAGACTTGCCTGGGGATTCAATATGCTGCGAAGTAAGGAGGCTATATGCCAACCTGCTGAAAAGTGTATTGTTTTCCATTGTTTTCATTACACTAGAAACCCAGTAAAATATTTTGGAATAACTTCCACTAACATAGAACAAGTCATCTCAGGCTTTTTTAATCTTCTATTTTTTGTATTGTACAAATTGACAAAAAAATACGACCACATCAACATGGTGGGGCTAAAAAGTCTACATTTAAAATGCCAGTTTCATTATCAAGGAAAGCTCAAGGGATAATTTATGGGACAGATGTGTAGCTGGGGCATTCAATGTAGTCATGTAGATATGAACCAGACAAGGGTTTGACCATCACAAATAATGCTTTCTCAAGGCCTGGACAAGTTTGAAGTTAATATTCGCTTGGCCACCCACTGTCCAGCAATTTCCATTTTTAATGAAATTGAACTGCTTAATATGAGTTAGTTCATATTAACTCATTCTGATAAAGCATTCTTGCTACAGCTGGGACCAGAACACCCAGAAGAACGGTGCTTAGCTATAGCTGCTGGAGCTGGTGCAGCTGCAGGTCTGCCACGCTCCACAGCCGGTTCCACTCACACGTTAACAATACACAATCTTTGGAACCAAAAGACAGAAACTGATGCATAGAAAGTCCCACCTGAATATGAGGAAGAACTTCTTTACTATGTGGGTGATCACACACTGGAACAGATTGCCAAGAAAGGTTGTGAGGTCTCTCTCAATGGAGATATTCAAGAACCCTCTGGATGCAATCCTGTGCCGTGTGCTCTGGGATGATTCTGCTTGTGAAGGGAGGTTGACTCATTCTGTGATTTCTGTGAAAGCCTCTTTACTAACTGTAGACCATTTCAAGCTTAAAAATTTTTCACTGGTATAGTGATATCTCCATATCTGGGACAAATCATGATAGATTTGTCCAGAGACACACAGGTGAATCAAAAAAAAACCCTCTCAGAATTCTTATATTTTTGTTATCTTTATATTTACCTTTTTATCCTTTTCACAGATAGGTAACTTGAGTTCCCTTTCACTTTTTACCTTTTAAGCCCTCAAACAATTCTGCTATTTCTCCCTTTTACATCTGAAACAAGCTGACTTCGTAAGAGGCAGCATTAGGAGTGGTCCAAATACACCATGGAGAAACCAGATGGTAAGTTCCTTCTGCTGAGCCAGGACTGCTTCCATGGCCTTTGCCATCAGCCAAGGTCTGAATCAGCAGCATTAACCTTTGGCAATACCCCTGAATTACAAGATATCTCTGCTCTCTTTCCATCCCTTATGTACACTAACTTTGGCTTCACTTTCACTTACCCCTAATAGGTTATGGCTGTTCATGGCCTTTTGTGTCAGTTGTCATTTAGCTACAGCTGGGAGAAGCTGCAATTGGGCAGTGCTGGGCCAGAACATTCAATTTTCACTTCAACAATAAAATCATCTTTGCTACAGGTGCCCCTCCTCACACTGCTTCATTTTATATTATGTTGTCACTTGATGAAAAGTTCACTGAGTTGCAAAAATTTTATCTTGTTTTAGGTCCATGTGCAAATTTCAATAAAATTAAACCCATTGCTGCTCCCATCACCCCCAAAAATAAAAAATGAACACGGGTGTTTTACAGTTGTAACAAAGGGACCAGCCAATGATTACATGCACTACAGTATATTCCTGTATTTCACATATTCCCTCTCAATTATTCCTTTTGACTCATGTTACACTAAAAAATTTAAACTCTGACTCTCTGTGTGCCACAAAAAAGAGTTATTTAGCAACAGCAATTGCACCACTTCACAGATACAATGTTAGGACTTACCAGTGGATTTTTAAAAAACTCATACTTTGCATAATTTTTTCTAAAATACAGTTTGGTTTCCTCTTCCATTACCCAATTTGACTGGACTTCCATCACTAATTCATGGTCTTCTATAGCTCTTCCTATAAGAAAAACAAAAAAATTTAAAAAAAAAAGCAAAAGCAAATACCAAGCTCATGACTAGCAGAAGACAAAGAACTCTCATGATCTACAGATAAAGTGGAGCAAAGTTAAACTTCCATTGAATTTAACTCACTCTTCATTGAATTTAACCAATTCTCGAGTCCATAAAGACAGAGATTAAGGATGTTGTATGAAAATCACATTTTGTAACCAGATTAAATGAAGCAAATAAAACCATAAAGAAATTCAGAAAACAAAAAATACCCAAAAATAGTGAAAGAAAAGTAAGCATTTTAAAACCTTGTACAGGCTGTTCTACTCCAAAACACATTCTTCAGATGCAAGGGCAAAGAGACACTAAAGAACTGAAGCTCTTAGTTAAAAACAGCATTTTCTTTTCCTTTCAGTTTTATAGAGAGAAAGTGCTCCTCTGGGATGACATTTAAAACTCTTAAATGCTTGGCATTGTGACATTTAAGAAAACACCATTTCCTCAAGACTTAGTTCTTGGTAGAAAAATAAGACATTGTGCATCACCCCCAAGGATGGGTGAAGATGCTGATACTTCTTTATTTTTAAGGTGTCACATCAAAAAATATTTTATAACTGAGTAAACTTACTTTCTTGAGGGAACTGAAACACAGAGTGCCCTCCAAAAACCAGCCCTGGAATCAAATCCCTAAATGGTGACACGAAAAAGCTGCCCTTCAGTTTAGGTAGATCATTTTTGTCTTCCAACTAGCCTGCAGAGTTTCTACCTCCCTTTCTATCATCTCTTTATTACTGCTATCTCTAACATGAGGAGCACCTGCTACAGTCCGAAACAGTCTCCTTAACTAATGGAAAGTATTTCATGCACATGAAAGATTTAATATTGAAGTTCATGACAGAACACATTTCAAAAAGCCTCTTCTCTAGCCATCCAGTGGCAAAAAAATTTAAATTAAATAAAAAATAGAAAGACATTGCTCAGTGCTATTTCACAGGTAGTGCTTTATGAGCCTACCTGAAAGAATGCAGAGAGTGAAACCAAAATGCAACTGAAAGACACTGATGATGTGCCTGGCCAAGGCACTACCTTGTACTCAAAAGAGGAGCCCTAGAACATGTGTGTTCAGCTGCAGAAGCAAACAGAAAACTTTTTACAGTCAGCACAAAAACTTCTCAGTAGAAAAGGAAACATTTCAAGGTGAAGATAGTACTTCCCTTACAAAGGAGAGCAGTTATGGAAAACTGTTGTGTTTTCAGAGCCTGCCCTGCTCAGAGGAATTGCAGTGGAAGTATGGGACTCCCAGCACCAAGGTACCTGGTGGTAGGCATGACATGGCATCATCCAAAGCTAGGCACACTTCAGCTGCTTTCAATAATCTTAGACATTGTGAAAACCATTCGAAAATGTATTTGAATTCAAACGTTAGGATAAAGAGAACACATACCAGAAACACACAGTTCTAAAATATATTGATTTATAGAGCTGCAAGAATTGCTGAACTTTAGATATTTGAACTAGAACCGCCGCTACTGCAAAACTTGGAGGGTGGGGAGGAAGGCTGAGCTTCCTGACTGACAGGGCAGCAGCAGTGGGCTGGGTTCAGTGAGGACACAACCATCCTTAATGTTCAACAATAGAGGTCTGCACCAAAGGGCATGTATTTTTTGTGGAAACTGAAATATAGAGACCATGGGTTTATGCTTTGGTTTAGGTGGGAGTTTTGTTGGGTTTTTTTTCCTTTTTAAACCTTCACAGCAGATACTTCCACACAGCAATGAAGGCACAATCCAGTGATGTAATTAATGTCTGTCTTGATTAAAAGTAGAACACTGTGCTCAGCTCACTAAGATTCACACAATTATATCTAATTCAGGAGTATTCAGACAGCTGTTAGATTTTAAAGAAAATGTTCACTAATTGATGGATGAATTATTAATCCACATCATCCTGGAATTTACACAGACACACACACTTGCTCACAGCACTTCTTTCAATACTAATTCACTTAACTTATGAGATGAAAAAGACTTTCCAAATTTACATGGATAAAACATACAACAATAACAAACAGATAACAATCTCAAACTAACTCATCATTTGAAAAATATTTGTTCAAGTTACTCATCCAGTTCTTAAGAACTACTTAAAGTCAATATGAATATGTTCATTCTTTCTAACAAAACCAGATCTAACAACATCGTAACAATAATTCCATTGTTGTTCAGTACTCTAAAAAAAAATATAGAGGATATCTCAAATTGTTCCTTTCCTTGGTTGGTAATGTTGAATTGCCAACCTCATCATCTAGGAAATAATTTTACTTTTAAAATGCAGCATTTATCTTTTTCTAGAACTACACTGAAAGCAGCTGGAGCAATTAGATGACTGCAAGGTGAATGAAGGTCTTCAGCAATTTCAAGGATATCAGAATCTTAGGAAAATCAATTTCACTAATTATTTGATATTGAAGTCTTCCAAGAAATCCTTCATATTGAAGAAAACACACTACTTGTCAAAAAATGTACTGTGCAAATACAGAAAGCTGGAGAAACAGTGCCACTATTGTTCTGGCACGGTTTGTCAAAGGCGTCTTCTTCAATAGTTATTACACTACTTAAACACCAGCTACACTATAAAATACAGAAAACACTTCTGCTATTTATATAGAACTATTAACTAAAGCCATTTTGCTACCTCTTCTTCTATAGCAGTCATTTACAGCCTCAACCCAGATTTAACTCTGACCTTACTCTAAGTTGGAAGCATCTTACAGCTGATACATTCAGTGCAAAAGGTTACAAACATCTTTGAAATGTTACAAAGCAAGAAAAGAAATTTGAAAAACGTTTGTGTCTGCCTTCATAGGATAAAGGAGCATAAAAGTGCAGCAAATAGTTTTCGCTTTTGTAGTTCATCCTTAAATTACAGCTGTTAAACATAATTGAGTCAGAGATGCACAGTCAAGTTTATTTTCAACAAATGCACAAGGCTGGATCCCCTAGATACATCCAGAGAAAGGGACTCTAACCATAGCTTTTAAGCCATATTTAACTATCTGGGGGGGAGAGAGGGAGTGGCCAGGGGACATGTTTGTGGGGGTGTTTGATTTTTGTTTGTGGCGTGTACTTTTTTTTTTTAAATCAACAGCACTGGAGCTACCAGGTACCAGTGCAGTCTCTTTTGAGAATTAAGAACTCCATGGAGTTTTCTATGTATTTTAGAATGCAGGAAGGTGTTCAGAACATCCTCTTTTTCAAGCCACACTTTGTACTAGCAGATGGAACTGCCCTTGAAGTTGCAGAAGTACTACCTTTTTTAGCTCTAATACAGTGCCAAAGTTCAAGAATAATATGAAAATTTTGACTGATGTGAAATTATAACCAAATTTCTTCCGGCATTTGTCTTCTAGTAGATTTTTTCTAAATAATTTCCTATCAAAACCATACACAATACAGTACTGAAACACAGTGCTGTAAAAGCAAGTAAGACTGTCTAACTTGAGCTTTGGTTCAATATTACATCCCAGCAGTGGGCTTCTAAACTCATCTCTTGCTGAATAAAGTCTTTCCTGTGTTCTGCATTTTTTACATCTCTGCAAACATCCCCTTTCTCCCTACAATTAATTTGCCTTACGTTTTTTTATACTGCAAAAGTATACCTATACACTTCAAAAAGAAACAGAGATCAGAAGTTAATTTTGAAACCATAGATTACACATTTTAAACTGTATAATAGAAAAAGAGGAGTTTTACTACGCTAGAGGAACACTGATGATGTGAAAGGATTTCAGAATGTATTGTTACCAGCAACTTAAAATACTACACATGGTATCACTTCAACAGAGTTCACTGGTCCTATCTGGAAGTTTAAAGGAATGGTTTTGTTTTCCTTTTAAAGTAGCCCTGTCCCAGAGTTCACCATAAATCTAGCCAAACTGAATGTTGTGAAGGAAAAACTGACAGCCCACTCTGATATTATTTCTGAAGACCAAGTCCTACAGTAAAGATAAAATAGCACTGTGTAACCTCTTTCTTTCCCTGATGTCAGAGATTTCACTCAGGTGTGTTGGGAACAAACAGGATTTTATTTGCCATGAAAATAACCCAAGTCTTTCTAGAGATGAGCAGGAAATACCAGTAAGAGAGGAAGAACTGCCAAAGAAAAGCAAGATAGAGCAAGAAAGAATTTGCAGTGAGAACTTTAACTGTTAGTGTCTTCCAAATCATTCTTACAGATGCAGACCAAGCAGTGTAAAGCAAATGTACCATGAAAAAATCTACTTTATACCTATGCTTTCAAAAAGAATCAGAAGCAACAACCTCACAAAAGAACAAATTCACACAAGACTTCCCATCCTTTTCCTTCCAAGCCTTTCTATTGGAATTGTACTTCCATGTGAAAATGAACACCAAACACCTTATTTACCACCATACCATCATATAATATTAGTCTTACCTAAACCTGTGTGGGTAAGTTGTTCAAAGAGAGTCCAGCTATGGTCATCAACATAGTGGTTCTTCAGTATCAAGAGCTGACACACATCTCTGGCTGTTATATCACTTGGTACTTCCAAAGCTCTGCTGGTATCATCTTCACTATACACTTTGATTACCTGCAATAAATAAAAACTCTAAAATATCCATAAGTTAAATCTTTGCTTTGGTTACTCCATTTATGTTGCTCTCTCAGCTTCATGACTGAGGCAAGAACCCACACACATAGAATGCAACATGAAAGGCAGCCATTCCTCTCTAGTGCAATGGCATAATTGAGAACAGAACGGCCAAGCAAAGTATATTCCACTTCTAAAACTGGCCACTGGACATCCCTTGCCACAGGACACTGGACAGATTGGTGCACTAGCTTTAAAAAAAAAACATTAATGGAGAGATAAATAAATGTAGTGAAACTGTTCATTCTTAAGTAAGCTGAAAAAGAAACCATAGAGCATAAACGGTGAAACTCAAGAACTCTATGCAGAAAGATTTGATAAAGGAGTTAGTTCAGAGAATGGCAATCAGACTTGAGATGCTCACAGTTCTGTACACAATAAAAACAGGAGATGTTACAGAGTGGCTTCAAATTTTAACAAGCAAGAACTGGAGTTCTTGCATGCACATCCTCAATATAAAGGGTGTCCAAGATGCTTTTAATTGACAAAATACTCCTCTCAGTTTATTGAATTTATCCATATTCATGAGGATGCAAGACACAACTCTCCTGAAATTTATGCACAAAACCTAAATACCACTGCAAACCCCTCATTAAACAGCAAGATACAAGTTCTTACTTTAAAGACAAACAAGCCTGTTACTGTCAGTCATTCTTAACAGCTGCCTGACTGAATACATGCTCATTTCAAGCATCTGATAAACAACCAGCAATGTATTGTGCCCTAACTTGTCAAGGCAGCTCCTTCTCTGGTTTGTGCTGAAGTTGGTAGGAAAGTGAGCAAGGAACTCCAACTGTACCTCCTGCCACCTGTGTCTCTCCCACCAACAGAAAAAAATCCAAAAATAATTTTAAAAAATCAGGTCCTCCCACTCATGCTTTCCAAACACCAGATCAAGGAAAAAGGACTCCATTTGTAAACCACACTGAGATTTTAAAGCACACTCCTCTCCAAAAACCTATTTTTCTCAGTGGAACTAAACAGATACAGTAGTTTGCTTCCAAACTTTGGCCCTGCACATTAAATGAGCATAAAGTCCATGATAATTTGCTTTAATATTGTACCTAATAAATGTAGACAGGTCAAGAGTTCCACACGATATTCAGCCATCCTTGCCACAACACCAGTTGTCAGGATATGGCAAATGTTAAATTCATGCTCCTAAAGTGCTGAAAGATCTCTCTCTACTCATGAATCAACCACCTCAAACCTGAGTCTTTCAAGGGAAATAGGCAGACCTTGGAGAAAGAAGATCCAATGTTTCCACAGGCCTAAGCTGCAGCCCAGTACTTCCATTTAAGACAAAAGGCAAAAAGACCACATTGCTACTGAATTCAATACTGCCAAAGCAGCCGTGGGGAATGCCTGTGGTTGGTTTTGTAAGATGTCTATGCTTTGGCAGTGTTCTCACTGCTAAGCAAGAGGGATCAGCAGCAATGCAGCCTGCTTGCAGCAGAGTCTGGTTCCACACAAACAACTTAAAGTCCTACTCCAGTCACACAGAAATTATGTTTGGCCATTCAGGATAAACCAGCATGAATTATTTAAATTCCTGCAGTATTTGCAATGATTCAAAGATAAAATTAAAAGATGTGTGTGGCAGGGTGCACTGTGAATGGGATGGAGGGCTGTGGGGGTGACTAGATGAAACAGCATCCCATCACCTTAAAAGAGGTCTTACTCTGGGCAGCACTGAAGGTCAGGGACAGCTTCATTAGTCTCTCCAGCAAGTCTGTGTCAGGCTGAACCTAAAGGATTTTACAGGCTGAAATGCCAGAAAGGAGTGAGACAGTAGAGAAGCAGAAAGCAAAGGAAAGAATTGGAGCAACTTTCCAAGTACTGACGATTGTTGTAAGTCCCTTCCAGCTGAAATATTCTATTCTGTTTCCCAATATTCTCGCAATAAAGCCAGGGTGGGAATAAATGTGAGCACACTGGCTAGGGACTCTATGGCACAGAGCAGCAACTGCAGTTTTCCCCAGGCACTCATCAAGTTCAGTGATATGCTTGTTTTACAGCAAGAGCACGTACTGAGGCTCTTGACGGATATTTTAACAGAAATTCTTTTTAAAAGGGTTAAGAGTCGCAGTGCAGATGACTTCACTGTTATTGCTAAAGAAATAGAAAAAGAGTTTTTAAAATGCTGAAGACAGCAACACAAGTCATGATAATGAGCTGCCTGTGGCTATTCAGCTCAGGGATCAGGAAGCCTTGGAGGTGGCCTTGGACTACTGGAGCTGAGCTAAAGCAAAACAAAACAACACAACAAAAAAACAGGGAGAAAAAAACTCCAGTTTATATTCTCTGTGAGTATTCTCACTCAGCTTTCTCAGTATAGGGAAATAAATCCTGCTCAAGTCTAGGACCCAGCTCACATCACCCCAACTCACAGCTATGATGTGGTACCTTATAAAATACAAATGCTGTGACCTTTTTCTCTTCTTTGCAAGGGATTCAGATGCAGCAGAAGACAACAGTCACCTAACAGACTCTTATCAACTTCTGTCACACATTTTGCTTAACAAATTGGTGTAAATCTCATCAGTTAGAGTGACCTTTGAGGGTTGTTTTAATTAGAAGTTGCTCAGTATGCACTTTGTGCTGTGTTTGAAGCGAAGTCTCTTGTAAGATTGCTGGGAATGTACTTATTCCAAGGGGAGTGGATCAGATGAAAGAGGATAAATTCAAAACCCCATTTTTCCTTGGAAATACGTTGCAGTACTTCTCTTCCTAGAAGTAGAGGATGCTCGAAGAATTAAAGGGTGGCAGAGCTATGCTAAAGATGCAGCTATGCTGACCTCCTATAGAGATGAGTAAGCTTGAGTGATCACTTTACTTTTATTAGTGGCTCTCACTATGCATTTGGCTGGCCAGTCATCTCCACTTTCTTCCATTTTTTTTCCCTGAAAATTTTGTCTGAGAAGCAGCACACAAGAAAAGAGCTGCTCATTGAGAACAAGCTCTCATTACAGTTTTCATTATCCTATACTCTCCAACTTTGTTCCAAAGCAAGCTGTTTTACTTCCCTTGACTATACCTATTAGTAGACAGAAAAAGTTGCCTCAGCAGCACTGAAATCTTCTTTCCGGTTTAGTTTATAAATACAAGGAGATTTTAGCTCTTCCCAAGGCTAGAAAAAGAAACACCTCAATAGCTTCTATTTAAGTCACTGGAAGTAAGAAATAAGCAGCACCAAGATCTTCCAAAAAGAGGAAAACACCAATCTCAGCAAGACAAGCATTAATCATTTTCACTGTCTATGGGAGCAGGCAAAGAGGTACAGCATTCCTACATGTTCTCTTTCAGTTTTTCAGTGTACTAAAAATCAGCCAAGATCCCAGAATTATGTGCAATGTATCTTTATTCCTCCAAAAATTATTTTTATAAGAACTGTTGCTTCAAAATAAAATATATTATTGTTTATATTTCACTAATCAAATGAATTCAGAATGTAAAATAAATGTTGACAAATACAATCTAATATTTAACAAAGGAAAAGAAAAAGAAGACCCTAGTTTTTACAATTAAAAAAAAAACAGAAGAAGCAAAAAACCAGAAATTGTTTAAAAGAATAAGTAAAAGAGCACATAAGGTAAGCAGTGTGGGAGGAGGGAGGAGCAAGAGAAGCCAGGCTGGACTCTACTCCCGCAAGCCTTCTTCCACACTCAACCATCATCTCCACTACAATTATTAAATAATCTGTTCATAGACTTTTAAGAGAGGGTGTCCAAGTCTAATTCTTCAGAATCTTCATGCCATCTGTTTCGGAAGTTCCAATCTGCAGAAACAGCACAAACATATGCCCTGCACTGAGGAATTTCAAATTTCAAACCAAAGTCCTAACGTGTGAAAAAAGCCAGGTAGTACCCACCGAAAAAGAACCACTAGCACACAGATTCCATATTTAGGTGCCTACACCAATATGACCTGATATTTATATGATTCTTAATGTTTCTGTATAGCCACTGACACAGTGGATAGTCAGCACCTTTAAAAAAAATCAGGCCACTTTTACTTATAAAGATAAAAGCACCTAACTTTAGCTTATGATTTCTAAAATTATTCCCCCTTCCCCCCAAATAAAACACTGCACATTTTTGTACTGTCATTATAATTTCAGTCACATTTTTGTTAAATGCAGAGTTATTGTATGCAAAACCAGGCCTTAAAAAGTCTTACACTCCAGGGTGTCATACTTCTCCTGAAATGCTGCCTGATACTCTGCTAACCCCTCCTTTTAGTGTTAACAATCAGGCTATTTGCCTGCAGCATTTGTTCTCCAACTCCCAACCCTGCTGCCTGCTAGAGAAAGTTTTTTGCTTATTGATATTGGCAAAGGGTAAGGGAATTTGAAGTATATTTTAACTACAATGGAGGTACTTGGAAATTTCTAGCATTTTGAACTGGTTTATGACTTCTAGCAATAGTCTGTATTGGTTTTAGTGAGAATCAGCAAAATTCTGCATTCATAAAAATATTTAAGAGGTTAACTCACGACTGTTGTTAGAAACAAACAGCATATTAGTAAACTTTACTGTCTTCTTTACCAGCTGTGAATGCAAGATTTTCCCTTTAAATATCCCAGTCTGCAGTTAAAATGTCAGCTTCCAGTTTTCCTCCAAAGGGAAGATTTCCAGGCCAAAAGGATTCACACAGTTTGCAGAAATCTGTATCTGTCATTAAAACAAGGTGCATACAATGTTAAACTGTAGAAGTCTTGACTTCTCATTTGGAACACAGTATAACTTCAAGAGACAGAAGGAAAACTGCTCCTATATTCTATCTTGCAACAAAACCAAAGTGCAAAGGAAGGAAGAGCAAAGTCTAGGAAAATTGCCTACCTTTCCTTCCACAACCTAGAAAAATCTCATACTTTTTCCATAATCTAACCTTTTTTTAAAATGACATTTCAAAGAGCAAAAATAATGTTAATTTCCAGCCTTTATTCCAATGTAAGACCATGGACAAGGTCAGTTTCTCTAGCAATTAATAAATTTGTTGCCTCAAAACACAAAGAATTTTTTTAGACCTAAATATTCTTTTAGAAGGTATGAAAAAACTTTTTAAATTTCATGTTAACAGTATGCATTTATTATCAATTAAAACCATTTCTACTTATTTTCTGTAATAATCTTCTGTGGCACTATATTTACTATGACACTATTATGCAGCCCACGGAATCACTCCCCTCTGTCAGACTCCTGGTACAAACTCCACACCCTACCTAATCCAACCATCCATGACAAGCCCATGAATGAAAAAATCACACCAAAAATAGAAACTGAATAGCACTGCAAAGAAGTAACAAAAAATACTTTCTATTACCTATGGGCGAAAAGGTCCAGTTCTCACTTTTAAAACACATACTTGCCACCTGACTTTGGGCAAGTCAGCATTAGTCCCTCAGTTTCATTTTTTGCAAAATGGGGCGGGGGAAGTGAAATCTGTTCCTGTACAACAAGGTAACAGATTGAACTCGTTAAGATTTGTAAAGCACTTATACCTCCTCACGTGACTACTGCTTTAGATGTGTAAATATGTTGTATTATAAAAAGGGAGGTTAAATTATGCAGATCTCCAAATTGTAATAGGCTAGGTGTAAAAATACACCAGCAAAGTTATTTCAAATAAAGGTCATGACAATCACATCATGATACTGGAGAAAATGGCAGAATGAGGACAATACTGACATGCAATCATGGCAAAGACAAAAGTCAGTAAAACTGAAGAGAAACAGAGTTTGAAAGACGCAACAGGGAAGTTAAAATACAAATATCATTATTTAATCCTGAATTTGATACATTCAATTTTACAATATTGGTCAACAGAAACAAAATATAGCCATAAATAGTAATAAAATAGTTATAGAAGATTTCATTTCCCTGTATAAAACTGAACAAAAAGGCAAAGTCTAGAGAAAGCCACTGCCACGTTTTGGACAACTAACTCATAGTACAACTACTTTTAGAGCAGAAAGTGAGATTATTGTAAACTATATGACAATTAGATGACACTTGGCCCAAAAAATTACAATAACTGAAGAATTACATAACAACAGCAAAATTGTGAAGTTCAACATCCTGTAAGTAGAAATGGCAGTAATAAATAGATTAAAAGTGAAAGATTTATCCCCATCGACAGCCATTACCACAAAGGACCAAATAAGGAGTGAGAAATACAAAGGGATCTATAGAAGTAAAACCCACAACAAACTCCTTAAAAAGCATGCACATTATTTACAAGGAAACTTAGGTGTGGATCAAACAATTTATTTAAATAGAGAGTCTCAAGTTAATCTACCTCACCAAAAAATTTTTTCAGACTATGGGGATTCCAAACAAAAGCAGTGAAGGAGATAGTTCAAATACAACTGTTAAGCTGTGTGTAAATAACTAGGAAGTTGTGAGGAAATTTAAATACTATCAGCAAAAATTTCAAATAATACACTTCCATGGAACAGCAGAAATGAAAGAAAATTAGCAGACTTGCCAAATGATTAAGCTGTCAAAGGAGTACTTATACAAGATAAACACACCACAGAGCAGCTAAATCATTTATTTGCAATAATTATTCACAACGGATATGGAAGAATAGGTTCCCCGATCTAGTCTTTTTAGGTGAAATAAAATTGTCAGTTTAAGTAGAGGGAACACTGGAAATGAAAAGGCAAATGGTTAACAGGAGGTTATACAGTCTAACATTTAAAGAAACTTAAATGGCAAACTTCAGCCTATCCTAGCACGAGTAGAAATGGAGGCTTAGGCTCCATCTTTCACTTCATCTGATGTGCACTGAGTATAAACTTCTGCTCAGACTTGAAAAAGTGGAAGAGCCCAAGGGCTATTTCAGCAGATTAACTTTGGGGTATCGCTTTGTAAATTTGTGAGTCACCAGAGCCTATGACCAGGCAGGTAAGAAAGAATCTACTAACATTACCTGAATCTGTCTCTTCCTAGAAGAAAATCTACTCTTAAATTTTTGAAAACTTTTCTCCATCTTGTTCATAGCAGTTCCTAGAGTGATTTAGAGTAATCATCATAATTCTGAAAAATCTCAGTGGGGTAATGCAGTTTTACACTGATTGGTATCAATGACTTTTCCCAAGTCCTTCAAAAGAAGAACTATAATGAAAATTAAAGTTATGAAGAAAGAGACTTCAAAATAAAGATGAACTTGGAATGCACAGTTCCTTTTTAGAATAGCTGTCCATAGCCAAGTAATTTCAGACTCATATTAAACCTTAAATCAGAGTGGAAGACTTTTTTTATCATGTCTTACTAGCCATGATAAAAATAAGTTTTAGTTATTTTTCACTACATTATTAATGCTACCTTTATACATTAACACCTGACACAAGGCTACTTGCAAAACATCTTGGCACTGGGAAAGGTAAATGGTTCCCTACTGCTGTCTTCTTAAGAGTACCACTTAAAGAGAGCTAATCCAACATAGGTCCCTTCTCAACTCCAATGCACAGTATGCCTGACTTTCCAATTAATCTAAACCCAATATATGGATGATTAGGAAGGCAAGAGTTTTACACCTTCCTAGCCACTAAAAATAAATTAATTAATGGTGAAATTTCTGTGAAACTTGGGTAAAACTCTTTATACAACAGAAAGTAATTTCAAAACTCAGTTGACACCATAATGTAATCCAATCACTGAGTAAGTGTACACAAGCTCTCCTCCCTCAAGCCAAGCATCACCACTTCTTAGTGTTGGAATCACAACGCTCTTTCATACAGTTCAGCTCATACAGTTCACCCAATACAGCTCAGTTGTTTAGGCTAAATGCACATGCTTTATGACCCATTATCTTCACTCAGAGCTACCTTATTATTTCTCATGAAATCCACAGAAGATTGCTAAAATAACCAGCAAGGTACAAAAATTGTCTTGGTAACAGCTAAGAGTTTCATGTTTTGCCCCCAAAGCGAGCCCTTTCCGATAAAAGTTCAAAAACCTTATTGTTTGACTTAAAGAGATTAATATTCAGACCAAACTTGATTATTCAGGTTAATAAAAGTGTACCTTCACATGAACTTTTCTTCATGAAAAGTTAATTTAGTGGAGGTGATCAGCTTATTAGCCTTATTAGTAAACTTATGGTATTACTATCTTCAGTCCTTTGTTTCCACACTGCCTGCTAAGTCTTAACTTTAAATAGCTTTTATAGTAATATGCAGGTTTACATTTTACTATATACAATAGGAATATTTAGAATGCACTTACCACAGACAGATGGAAAAATATCCATTTAGACTAACTGGACTTAAAAAGAGGGATGGAACAATCATACTGTGGATTCAAAGAATCTGACTTAAGAAGGCACTTCAGTATTTCTTTTTTTAAAAAAAAGTTTGTCAAATAGAAAATGAACAGAAAATGAGAAAAGTTACCAGTGCACCAGTATTTTTATCCCACAACCTAGAAATATGGTAGAAATTATCCACACACTACTCTACTTTCCAAAGAAGTCATGTCTGAATACAGAGGGAGAAAGAAATTTAAATACAAAGCCACTAAAATACACTTCTGTTCTTTGTTTTCTGTGTACAGCGAAGATGAGGGCAAAATGTTATCAGCCTCATGTTTGAATAGCTTGTCCCTATTTATGTCAAAGCACTAACATTATTTAAATGAGGCTTTCTGTATTTAATAGTGCAGTTTGTCCAACATATCCCTAGCTTGTCAGAGATAAATAGAATGCTGTGTTCCAGCACAAGAGAAAGCAAATCTGTTACTGCCGCGTTCTGGCTGCAGTCTATGTTTCTGAAGAGATACCAGCTATAAAAAGAAGTACCTATTGTTTCTACCAGGTTTTTCACACCATGTTGCTGGTTTCTCAGTAAAGCAGATCTCTTGCAAAGCTGAGAAAGACCAAGTCTCTGAATAACACTGTTAAGGGACCAATTAGCTTCCTATTTCTTTTGCAGCAGTCCTGAAATAGATTTTTTAAATAGGAAAAAAAAAAGGAGAACAGATTTTTTCTTAAAACTCTCTTTCACTTTGGCCATTTTAAACCGAAGTTTTGGCTTGAACTGTAACACAGCTTCAAAGAGAAAAATGCCTTTTTCATCAGCTATATCAACTGTGTATTCCCATGCAGGTCATTAGAGGAGAAAATAATGTAGACCCTAAGACTAAGCAAAGTTGAGATTTTTTAGCTAAAGAAGATACAGTTTGGAAATTTTCACTGTATTTCTGGAGTGGTACAAGGTATGTCCAGAGCAAATATGACAGAGGCCATGTAGGGTAATCCACTGTAACAAATGGTTGTTTTACAATGCTGAAATACTTTGCCACTTGGTATAAGACAAAAACACTTGCTTTGTTGGGTCAGACTACAGTACCCTTCCAGTCCAGTTCTGTCATCTCTGGGTATCTGTTTTGAGTCATCAGTGGAATATAAGAGCAAGGTTTAACTGTTGTAGGATAGCTGTTCTGACAGAACATTTTATCTCTCAGTGCTTCTGAACTTTTTTTTTTATTCACATAGCACTGTTCTCTCTGGCCAAAAAATAAAATCCAAATAAAGAGTAAATCCTGCAGTAAAGCTAGTAAGTCTACTCAAACCACGTAAATCCTTCAACTATACACTGTTCTGTTATTACAGATTTGTCAGCATATTTTGCCAACAAATCCAAACCCCTAAAGGAACAGAAAAAAAGATGAGGGGCATCTGGGCATGGAAATCAGGCCCTGTAACTGTTGGCAAAAATTAACAGTCACCAAATGCAGCAGACTAAAACAAGTGAATGAAGTGAAATAGGAAGCTAGTAACTGGGTGATGTAGTAAAAAGGGGATAATAATTTCAGAAATTTAGTCTGTTTTGATAACGTTTACCTCTAGTCATTTGTTCTAAAATGAAAATGAGATATGTAGACTGAGCAATCTTCAGTCATACAGGAAAACTGAGTAGCCAGCAGCACATTTCCCATCTCTATGCATGCTGTGATACTCTACATTCAGAGGTCTGCTGGGTTGTCTGGATGCTGCTTCGCTTGCCCACACACAAGCCATGTTCATATTACCATAAATGGATGCATTTTATTTCTGTTATGATCATCCTACAAGTCTTGTCAAACAGGATACTCAAAAAGATGGTGACAGACACCAATCCAACAAGTTACAATCAACAGGACCAAAGGAAAAATGACAATATTGAGGGCTTGCATATGCAGCTGATGGGTATGATGAGCTATGGAAGTCTGGCTGTCAGGCTAATACAAGACCAGCTGAGGGCTCCAATTGCTATTCAGTCTAGATATCATTTAATTGCTAATCTCTTGGAGAAAGGAATTACCTAGTTCAGAAAAGCAGTCCAAGTGGCCTAAGAAAAAAGCACAACACTATGTAAGGGCAAAGGTTGTCAGTAGAAATGATACAAAAGGCAACAAGAGTGATGAAAAGACTGTGAAAAATCAGAATGCAATAAAGAATAGCGGGGAAAAAAAGAGGATTCTAGTAGAAAATAAAGGAAAAGCATTAAGGGTGTCAACTGAACACCTCCTCCCAGATCTCAGTCCTTCATTGGAATTTTAGTGGTGCCAAACAAAAAAGGTATCAGCAAAAACACAAATTGCAAGAAGTTACAACTGCAGGGATGTGCAAAGCACGGTAAAGAAAGGAACCAAAGATGTCTCTCCAACCCAAGCACGAGTTTTGGTGAAGATACTGGTCAGCAGTCCAAGACAGCTATTTGGATCTGCCAGAAAAAGGAGATGAAATACAAGAACTGTGATGAAATATGAGATACATGCCAAGAGCCTATCAACTCTGGGTCAAGAAGGTGGATGTGTATTCTTGGAAAGTGCAACTTGAAGTTTGACTCGCCTTGCTTTGTACTGTTCCCAAGGCACCCATTATAAACTGTACTGTGGCAGAGTAAATTTGTTCTTATATAACTACTTTAAACTGAAAAATTCGTTGCCTTGAAATAATGTAAACATAAATAAAGGGTTGAAAGCAACTGAATAAGGATATTTTTAAAACAGAAATTTTAGGAAGTCATTACCAGTGTAAGAGACTTAGATGGACAAGAACTGGGCCAAAATTTCCAGTGTTACCGTAGAATTATATTGGTTCAGGCATTTTGATCTGTGGTGGGTTGACATTGTCTAGACACCTGGTGGCCACTAAAGCCACTCTCACTTCTCAGCTGGACAGAGAAGAGAGAATATAATGAAAATCTTGTAGGTCAAGATAAGGACAGGGAGAGATCACTCACTAATTACTGTCACAGGCAAAATAGACTCGACTTGGGGAAACCAGTTTCATTATCAATCAAACCACAGAAAGGCAACGATAAACAAAACTAAATCTTATCTTAAAACACCTTTCCCTACCAATTCCTTCTCCCAAAGTTCAACTTCACTCCCAATTTTCTCTGCCTCCTCCCTGCCAGTGTTGCAGCAGGACAGGGAACACAGGTTGCAGTCAGTATATCACACATTGTCTCTGCTGGTCCTGCCTTCTCAGGGGGAAGACTCCTCACACTCTGCACTTGTTCCAGTGTGGGCACTTCTCACAGGTCCACAGGTCCTGCCAGAGCCTCTACACTGTGGGCTTTCCACAGGTGTCACAGCCTTCCTCGGGCATCCGCCTGCCCTGGTGCCTCCAAGGGTCTGCAGGTGGATCTCTGCACTGCCATGGTCCCACACGGGGACAGCTGCCTCACCATGGCTGGCACCACGGGCTGTGGGGGAATCTCNGCACTTGTTCCAGTGTGGGCACTTCTCACAGGTCCACAGGTCCTGCCAGAGCCTCTACACTGTGGGCTTTCCACAGGTGTCACAGCCTTCCTCGGGCATCCACCTGCCCTGGTGCCTCCAAGGGTCTGCAGGTGGATCTCTGCACTGCCATGGTCCCACACGGGGACAGCTGCCTCACCATGGCTGGCACCACGGGCTGTGGGGGAATCTCCACTCCAGTGCCTGGAGCACCTCCTCCCTTTCCTCCACCAACCATGGTGTCTGCAGGGCTGTTCCTCTCACATCTTCTCTCCCTCTTCTTCTGCTGCAGTTGCACAGCAACCTTTTTCCCCTTCTTAAACACGTCATCCCAGAGGCACTACCACTGCTGATGATGGGCTCAGCCTTGGGAAATTAAGGTCTGCCTTGGAGTGAGCTGGCATTGGCTCTGTTGGACAAGACGGAACTTTCTAGAAGCTTCTCACAGACGCCACCTGTGTAGCGCTCCCCTCCCCCTGCTACCAAAACCTTGCTATGCGAACCAAATACATGATCAAACAGTCATAATTTCTTTAGGTCCTTAAGGCTGCTGTCATTTTGTTGGGCTGGTCTTGCCTCTGATCCTGACCAATAGGCAGAAAAAAAAGGAGTGGGGAAGAATGGGGCATGGGCAGTACCCATAGCAACTTCATGAAAATGAGGAAGATAGCACTTTTAAATATGAATAATTCCTTGGTTCAATGTGGTGAGTTTTCTTTGCATTCACTGAGGTAGCTTCAGTTTATCAAAAGCATATAAATAAGGGAAATTTGATCTTTTGCATAAGACTCACACCAACACCTTGTGTGCAGTTTTTTGAGTTTCTCCCTTTTCGTACAGCGATGCAGCATAATCAGTATGGGGTTTACTTTGGCAGAAATAGCTATTCAGCAATAGCTCTTGATATACTTCAAGGCTAGATAACACACTCTGAAGGTCAAGTTCTGACTTCTTGAAGCCTAATTTATTCAAGAGGAGACTAAAGTACTAGAGCTAGAAAATGGCCAAGCACCTTCTTCAATTGATGAAAAAGCTGAGTTTTTTTCCAAAGGATTTCTGCCCACAGAAGAGGATTATGAGCAGAGTAGGCCACTAAACACTGCCAATTTCCTTGGTTACTGTTTGAAGAATGTTAGATGTTCAAAGAAAGCAAGAAGAAACTGAAAAACATATCAAAGATCTGTTCAAGAACTGAAGACAGAGAGGAGACAAAGTGCAACGTTAATTGTACCACTAAACCTTGTCAAACTATACAAAGGACAAGTAATGGCCAAGTGTATTAAACCACTGAGATTTTAAAAGACATTTTAAAAAGCTCTGTGCACTTACTACTCACCCTCTCATGTGCACAAACGCACACATACATCTCTATCTACCCTTCATGGCAACTATGCAGCATAGTGCTATACATTTTAAATTTCAAGATCATTGACGATTTTGTGTACAAAATACTCTGGAAAATTTGATTGCTTGTAGAGACTGGAATCCCAAAGGATAGCAAAACCTCCCTTTCCCTTCCTGCACCTGAACCATAGGGACTGCTAAAGTTATTCCCATTTTTATTTCATTTATACATGTGGGATCATATTTATACACAATAAAAACAGTAGGAAGCTTTACTGGTTTCATACTAGTCAAAGCATGAACTATGGTCAACCAATATATGATGGCTATACCAGAATCCACTTTTAGGTGCCTGCTTGAGTACAGGGAGTACATATTCAGTGCAAAAATTGGTCTACAATTCTTTTCAAGAATAGTATCAGATCTAGATTTTCTTGGCCTACATCGTAAGGAAGGAGATGAGTGCTGCAATACCTTCCCTTGAGGAGGCCCTGCCAGTAGCTCTCTCCTAAACAATCCCTGGACCTAACCAGAGTTCTTCCACAATGACAGAAAATGCTGGTCTGCCACCCTCCTTCTTCCCTATCAACCATAATTGAATCACTAGCCTCTCTTCATCCTCTGTCACAAGTAGGTAACTTAGTATCTGCAAGTACTGTACAACAGAAGACTGAATTTTATTTAGGCAGTTTATTAATCCTTTCAGAGCTAACATGAAAGTTGCATGCTCCCTCAAACAAGTATCTAAGGTAAACTTGTAAAGCTAGTTTCACAAAGTTTTATGTATTAGCAGAAAGCAGAAATTCCCGATCTCCCCAAACAAACTGTAGCTATCTTAGCACACATTAGATACACAAAGGTGGCAAGACCATTCTGTAAGCCTACATCCTGGCTTGGCCTTCTAGCAATCTTAACATAAACTTCTTTCAAAAAACACACTACCATTCTTCTGAATTCAGTTTGGGTCTCTTCCCATTCCCATAGATATTCCTCCTTCTCAGCTTTCCTCAATTCTTCTTCTGGCTCAAAACCTTTATTCAATTTGTATCAAACTCGGCAGACACAGAAGTAGCCTATCGTGATGTTTTATCTTAGTAACTTATATCTAAGACATAATTCTACATTGAATTTCCAGTCATGCCCATCCTAATGATTTACCTGTGATTACCCCCATTACCTTCTCTCAGATCCCTCAATAATTAATTAAAGAAAATATTCCATTTTTAATAAAGACTTTAAATTCAAGTATTTCACCTCAACCACCACAGTTCTTCTGACCACTGTTCCTTAAACCTTTAAAGCCCACTCAAGTCCATCTCCCACTCTCTCCATCTCTAAGAAACCTCTCAGCTGTCTTCAAAACTTCGCAGGATGCTGCCCTTTTATTACTGTATTACAGAAACATTTTATTAATGTATTATAGAATCAAAGAATCCTAGAAAGGCTTGGGTTGGAAGGGACCTTAAAGAGCACCTAGTTCCAATCCCTTCCACTAGACCAGATTGCTCAAAGCCCCATCCAACCTGGTCTTGGATTATATTATTTGTTATTTTATTTCTTTTATTTCTATTATTGTACGAAAGAAAAAAAGGGCATTGGTGTTGTTTTTGCGTTTTTAAATTACTATTTTTCAAAATGTGCTTATGAAGTGATGTTTCATACATGAATACTTGGTCTGCATCCAGTAATTTTATAAAAGGTATCCATTTAATGACACCATTATCATGTCACTTAAAGTGCCTTATGTAAACTCCTGGATTAGCACATTGGCCTTTCATCTCAGGGATCCAAGCGCAAAACTGAAAAATTACTTTCATGCTCTTAGCCTTGCAGACAGACATTACTAATTCTCAGTACAATTTGGCTTAAGTGACCATTTTTCCTTGGGGGAGGGATAAGTGTTGATTAAAGCAGCATGTGATTTTGGGCCAGAAAAATAGATGGAGTAAAGATGCAAGAGAATCTTGAAATTTGCATGCTTACACCAGTCCTAGACTTGAGCAATCTAAAATCACATCTTCATTTTCTGATCAATATTTCTTCCATTTAAAAGACACTATACAATCTCTTCAAAAATTGCTGGAAATGGTTCAGCTGCAACATATATTGACTGTGTACACAATGCTTTTTATCAGCATCTGACCTAGTGTGCTACGAAGTTCTCAGCTGTTGTGGAAAAAAACTACAGGTCTCTGTTTATACACCTTGTGTACAACATCAGGTGCCTAGGTCTTCTGCTTACCATGTAACAAATCTAATAGAGTCATGAGTGTTTATATTGAAGAAATGGTTGGTCTTTGACTGTAAAACAATGTCTTGAATGCATTATGACCTTTCAAATCTAATTTTTTTTAAAGTACTTTTAGAGGAGTACTAAGTTATTCATACAAAAGATAAAAACATTTACTCTGTGTTGGATTCATTATATGTCTAGTCTATCCATACTATAAATCTGGTTGTGATAGCACTCAATATACATAATCCCCCATGCTCATTAAGCACATAACTTTCCCATCTGTGTTACAAGACCTCTTGGAACCTACACAAGGCCCAGTAGCATTAGTCAAAAATATATTACTTAAGAATAAAACACATCAACTGTGATAAGTACTTCACATCAGACTTTGAAACAGAAAGTATAAAACCATTTTGGACAAAGTATATCAGACATTTTGAATGAAAATGAGAAAACCTAAGTGTTCAAGAAGCTGGCAGAACAGCACATTGACAATGCAAAATTTTACCTTTTGTGAGACGGAAAAAGAAAGACTTGCAATTTTTGCAGTACCGTAATTTAACAAGACTTCTTACACAATTACCTACTGAATGAACTTAAGAAATAATTATTTGGAATGATTGATGCTCTAAAACAATACTTCATGAGCTAATGTTTAAGTTTCTCTTGACTATGCAGTGTTAATGTAACAATCCTAGTTTTCCAGGTCCTTCTAGTGCAACAAAAAGTAGAAATTCTACCATTTTAAGTCAAAGGTTCTAATGTCCATGAGAAACAAGAACAAATTTACACATGCACATATGTCACCCCTTACCAGCATGGCTCTTTCTTGCCTACCTTCCTGCCTTCCCCTCTTCCAGTATTTTAGTTCTAGAAATTAAGGTATTGGTACAGAACTAACAAAGCCCCTTCTGAACAGAGAGAAAAGATACTTTCAGAAGGAATTCTACATGCATAGATACAACCATCACAAGCCTTAACAAGCCTAGTAAATTTGGCACACAGTGAGACCTCAGTGAGGACACATGCCTTCAAGAATTTTTTGAAACAGTGTGTAACCCAATAGCTACCTACCTAAGGCAACACCCTATGCTGCTTCCTCCTACTGCTTCCATTAATTTTATTTTGGGCTTACGAAGTGCACAGATAAAGAGAAGTAAAGCCAATAAGTGCTGGCAGCTAATTTGAAAACAGCATGAAAAAAAAAAAGAGAATGTGCAGAAAATTATCTTACTATGAATTTGTCAAAAAACAAAAACTCTCATATTTTCTCAGAGAATAATTCTTATCTTTCAACATCAAGAAAAGAAAAATCAATCCATTGAAATACACACTACAGTTAAAATTGAGTTTCCTAGCCTTCTGAATGCTAGATTGAGCAAAGTAACACCTCTCCCCTCCCACACAGCACCAAGCACTGTGTGCATACCAGAGGAGTCTAACACAACTACATGCTGCAAGAACAAAGACCTTCCTCTCCTAACATACAATAACAAAACCCAGACAAAAATAAAATAACTATGACAACTGAAAATTCGAGATCTGAAGGGGTGTTAGGGGGAGGAAGAGAGGACTGGGAGGTAACCACAAGATTGAGAGGATGAGAGCTGAGAAGTTAAACCACAGTTTTTAAAGGAGTACTTTTGAGAAGTGTAACAGCAATATGGCAAATTGTTAGATAACACTGTGTAAGAGCACACCTCGCATGTATCTAAAAGTTACTATACCAGAAAAGTAGTATATTAGCATGCTATTAAGACAGCAGTATAATCTAATCCGTACCAACCAATCCCAATAAAACTGTATGTTCACAGGCTCCCACTCCAACTCAAACAATGAAATAATATAAATGAATACTATATATCCCAAATCAGTGAAAGTTCTGTGTTTATATACTACTTTAGACTCACTGGACTTATGCCATAAATATATGCTGCATTTCACATAAACTGCTCACGAGAACCATTTAATACTGTAGTAATATTTCAGTGAACTTTCATTTTTCACAATGCTGGTACATTAAAAGCCACTGAGTAACAGAAGAGTCTATTAAAAATGAGTCAAGCACACTAGGCAGCAACGAGGTTTTGAAAAATATCTACACATTTACAAAATAAATCGAACTAATTAATAACTTATGGCTTGTTTGAAATAACTTCTCCTAAGTTAATATATCTGGCTCAGCAGAGTCATATTTCTGTACTTCATTTCCGTGTGTATTTTTAACTTCACAGATACCCCCAAAGCATTGAGTTACATTAGGCAATCCTAGTGCACACAGATGTAATCATTTTGCATTGCTTACGCTTTTTATTGAGATAACAAAAAAAAGGCAAGCTACAGTGGCTATGGAAAAACACTATACAGTGTCATCCTAGTTCCCAAAACACATGATGGGTCATCCACTATTAAGGCATTAGCCAGAAAAGGTGAGGAAAAAGTATGTTGTGTTTAAGCCTGATGCAAAACATGTGGAAGAAGACTCCAGTAATCCTCTGTTAGGAACAGTATCGCAGCCTTCAACAGAGTCATATTTTAATGCAACCATGACACTTTAAAAAGTACATTAATCTGTAAGAAAAATAATTTCCTGCACAAAGTACAAAATTATAGTAACAGAAAAAAGAGCACTGCTAAAAAAAATTCAATTATGGACACATATATATTTATAAGCAAGCATATTTCACAAAATGAAATTAAAAATTTCTACATTTATCAGAAAAGAAACATTATTATTACACTAGAGAAATTTTTTAAAAAGTGAAAAAAATAAATACAGCCATGTTTAAACATTGTTATCAACCCTTACTAATGTCAGAATTAAAAGACTGATTTAAATGCCATACCCTTTTCTGCAGAGTTATTGGCATAACTGCAGGCAGTGTTACTCTTCTGGAAGACAAACTCATGTCTGCTTTTCACAGAACTTGCCAACCTTCATCCAGGTGATAATATGAAGCAGAACAAAGTAGTTAGCAATATTTCTTGAAACCTAATTCCTCATAACCTAAATATTGGAGAGTCAGCACGAAGAAAAGACTAAGGCTCTAGTAAATGTCATTCCACTTATGTGAATTCAGTCCTAGTCAAAGCCAATGACAGAACACACTGGGGTAGGACAAACTAGAAATCAACCAACCAAAGAGCTTGAAAACTTGTGTTCTGTCCTTGGAAATGCCCACACTATCTCTGGCTATAAAAATAGGCAGAACAACATGCATTTCTATCACTCAGAGCTTTGTCTTTACTGTCAAAACAAAAAGCAAATCATTAAAGACTGCATTGTAACACTTCACACTGAGTTACAGTCTTGGGGCTTTTTCCCTGGCTTTTTCCAGCAAACAAAATATTCTTCATCACTTTTGATCTTAGGGTTTCAGGAAAGTAACTGAGCATAAGAATAGATTTAACGAATCCATGGAGTTTAATTATATGATTCTTAATGACCTTTATTCAAAGAAGAAGCAAAATACCCCTTTTACTTTAAGTAATGCAATTACTACCTTTTCAATGCAACCAAGGCCTGAAAAAGTGACATATGAAATGCTACAAGGAGTGAAATTTAAGACTGTTTTATGAACCCAAGTTTTTTGATCACCCCCACTCACTTAGATATAATTATTTTATGTATTAAATATCTGCATAACAAATCTGTTTTCACTGACATGGTTTGACAAAGGAAATCTGTTTTTTTTCTTTCCTTCTTTGTCAAAAAAGGTAATATTTTGTATTGCTTAAATGATAAGGCAAGCTATAATCTATTTTTAAAGGTCTCATAATGTACTTAATAGCAGAATTTTTCTTCTGCTTTTATGCAGCATGACTAAGCAATATTCCTGTTGTAAACCAAATTATTAAACAGATGTTAGAACTGTGATATTGGGTATTTCTTTTATAACTCTTGAACAAGCAGTTCTCATCAGAAACATTGCTCATTGTAGCTGAAGATTGCAGACATTCTGAAAAAATTGTTCGTATTAAGTATTCAGAGCATCTTAAACAATAACATATCAGATATGCGGGCCACTGTACTTCACAGGCAGTCACTGCAAGTATATTATTGATAATAAATCTGATGTATTGGTCCTAGAAGTATTCAGAACTGACTTGGTAAATATTACAATAATCCATGCTAAATTTCACTAGACCATATTTATAGTTTTTTTCCCTCAGTATTTGGAAATGAGCACATTCTGCAGTAATCCCAAAGTATATAGAAAAGAATCTCATCCCCAAGACATAAGAAACTTTACAATGACAAGTTAAAAATAAACAATTTGATTTCATGTAATTTTCTGTTTTGAGTTTTCCAGGTGGTAAATACATAACAAGTCTCTGGCACCAGTAAGATACTTCAGAATCTGTGGATTCAAAGCATCTCTTTTCATGCTAAATCACCTTCCTGAAATCCTAAAATCAGTATGGCTTAAGTAAGTTCTGTTGATGAACAAGAGGAGCAAAGACCGTAAATACAGAAAACACAGCTCCCTCCAAAAACTAAAACCTGCATTGCACTGGCATTTTATCAGCAGCTCCCTAATAGTAATAAAATACTGCCAAGCAATAGGAAGTAAAGACAAATATTTTCCTAAAATTTCAAAACCTGTTCTCCTTGACTGAGACACACATGATGGAAAAAAACTGATAAGAAACTGATGCCAAGTCACAAAGAGAATTTCTTTAGAGATAGACATTTGATCCTCATTGTTAGCTTTAAAACAAGAGCTTCAGTTAAAATACAGCAGATATACAGCAGATACCCACTTCCTTGCCTCATAATAAAGGTTCAGTTTTAATTTTAACTCCTTTTACAATCAGTTTATAGCAGCAAAAGATCCATAGCAACTAATCTTCTAGGTTTAAGGTATTTATTTAATTTTATTTTTGTCTCTTAAACTCCAGTCCAAAATCCTTAAGATTGTTTGGATAAAATAAAAAAACTATTTCTGAGATCAAGTTTAAAGTGTTAATTCTGTAACATTTGGAATTAACATCCTTTTCTACTAGAGATAGCTATGATAAATGTCAAGTGTTTGCAATTAGGTTTTTACCTTTCAGGCACACAGTTTCTATTTCCTGTGGGAGCATGTTTTCAAAATTCTGTAATATAGGTCCAAAATTTTGCTGTAAGAGTCAGAGATAAACTTGTGGTACCAGAGCCTGATCCCATAGGCATTTTACTCAAGGAATATTAGACATGCATATATTTGCAGCACCAGGACAAAAAATTCCCTCTACTCTTTTATCCTTGGATCTTATGAAAAAATGTTCAGGTAATAGTGACTGTAGAACTTGCAGCCTTGCATTAGCGACTTTACTGGGAAAGAAACAAAAATAACCCAAGCCATTTTTCCTTACCCCTGGGTACTGAAGGTCCTTGGCTCTTGAAAGCATGTGCAGCTTTTTGCTCTATGAATAAAATCGACCTATTTGTCTGCAAGGTGAAGCAAAGGCTTATTTTCTTCAGTGAAATTATCTGTATTGTATCTTTTCCAATCAGATGTACAGACAAGACCAATTCAGAAAGTAACCAAAAACTTAAGTGCTGCATTTCACTTGGTAATAAAAATCCAGTATTCAAATAATGAATAGGTTTTAAACAAAAAATATTACAGTAATTTATGTATACTAGTGAAAACAAACATGGATGCACCCAAGAGTACTAAAAATAACATTAAGGAGTATTTTCTTCTCTTAAATTTCACAAACAGCCATTTAAGAAAATAAATTGAATAAAACACAACTTCTAAGTGCAAGCCTTGCAGAATCACTTCACCATGTGTAAGTCAAGAGGAGTTCTATTGATAAATGTGAGATACAGAAAGGCTTTGAAAGCCAAGTATGCCTTCAGGGAAACATATATAACCACTTTTTTTTTCCTATAGATAAAAGATTTCACTTGTCCATGGCAGGTTTGCAAGGAATTTTGCTGGTGCTGGTGGACAGGAAGGAAATCAGATCCACCTCACTTGCTTGAGAGCTCTGTGAAATGACTATGTTTATGCAGCTTTTCACTCCTATTTTTGTCACTAAGCTACCAGATACAGTTGTGAAAACATTGTGCAGATACTTTTTAGATACTTCAAAATATAAACCACTTCAACTTCTTGCCACTTAAGAAAGCATGACTAAATGGAGTGGGCAAGAATTGAAATGCCCTTAGTAAATTAGTAACTCCAAGTAAGGGTTTTATAACAACATATGGAATAGAGATATCCTGCTAGAAGAGGAAGGTCAGTGATGTCCTTAAGGCACTGAACATGGAGTCACAAGAGCTGATCTATTCCTAGCTCTGCCAGATATAATGCAGGAATGTGAGCATTTATAGGTAACAAGAGCAAATCAGACTCAGCTTTTGCTTCTGTAGATGAAAGAAATAAATCTAGATAATATAAATCCAGTAAGGTTTATAAAAATCTGTGATGTTATTTTTTTGTACTTGTCTTTGAGCTAAGGCAGAAGTTTATTACACAATACCAACATAAATCAGGTAAGTTATTCGTGGTGCTATTTGCACTTCCTTGTGAAAGTGCTCCTGTCTGCCTGGTACAGTCACTTTATCTCTTTACCAGAAGAAGAGCCACTAATATGTGACCATAGAAACACACAGAGGGTGTTTTTTGCACAGGTACATTTACATACACTTGACAAATAACTATTTTCTTTAAAACCACCCCAAAAAAGAGAGGTTTCAACGTGATTGAGTTGTTGTTCTACTCCTATCATCCCTTACACAAAGAAAACTAATAGGTCTTAGTCTTCACACAGAACATACAATACACCCTTTTCGAGGGTCAATAAGGACTGGCGCAGATGCAGTTGCACTAAAACAGACTGGATTACCTGTAAAGCAACACAGACATTATAACGTACCTAGGAACTTCACAAAGACGTTTGAGCCACAAGGAACATAACACAGTTTTCCATCCTCAACAATTTTCCTCACAAACTTGGGGGATCTTAAAGCATTGTTACACACGCTCCTTGCAAAGCTTTTCAGCTGCCTATTTCTGTAATCAATAGGTTCAAGCCTAATAGAAAAGCACACTGATGAAGTTCTGCCAGCTGACTGATTTAAGAAAACCCTCGTATGGCATGGTCTTCCCTCTCACTACATAGCAGTAAATTCTAGCGATTATGAGAATAAATTCTTGCAAACTTCCAGCCTGTTTCTCAACAGCTGATACCATTTCTTTGCCATTATCAAGAGCTTGCAGCTGTTCATAAACATCATGTTTTAATGTAATCAGTAACCGGAATGATCATAACATAACTTAATATAAAAAGGCTATTTATAGGCTAAGAATGCAGTAATTGAAAAATCTCATTCTGATCACAGGACAATCTAGTGTATCTTGATTTCCTGTGGATATAATATCAAGTGAAGAAGCTGAAAGATAGACCTACCAGTATGCAGTATAAGCATACCAGAAACAGACAGGAACACCTCATCACTATCCTAATTAGTAGCACAGGCACACCTCTAAGATAACTGATATACATTTCTCTCTTGAGACTTAAGTATTAAATATCATGTACACTATTGGGCTAAAATATGAGCTGATTAGCTGCAAATGAATGTTCTGCGACTGAAACAGGAGAAAAGCAAGCTCATATTGTTACTAGAGCAGAGGTCTAATTTCTTTTCCCTCTTAGTTTCTCCTCCCACTTCTGCCCTTCTTGAAAAATTTTTGTTGGCCTGATTAGCATTTTTTTAAATCTTCCCATTTGAGGTGACTCCCATCAGGACTATAACATGAGAGGCACGCTTAAATACCCTGTCTTAAAGGTTTCCCTTTCTGTTCATTCCCAAACCAAAAGCAGTCATAAAGGTGTGAATGCTTTTAGAAGTAGCAACTTTAAATATGAAGACAAACAAGGAGAATATGGGCATTGGTCAACTGTTACATCCCACTTATCATTGCCGAATTTCACCACTTGCTAGAGATACATGTGCCATTTTGTTAATAGGAATAATCAACTGCTGGAAAAGTTTGGAAACTCTGAGCCCTGAAATCCCCAACTGGAAGCTGTATCAGTTACTGCCTCTCACACACACAAAAAGAGATCAGCATGAATTGTCCATAACAGGATGCCCTTCCACTGCCTGGCCATCGGCGTTCCTGCTGTGCAAGCACGAACAGAAAACTATTATCCTAAAGATACTCATCTAAGTGATTTGCAGATGTTAAGACACAGATATCTGTTGTCCTCTACCAAACAGTGTGGTAACAAGGGTGAGAGATCTCAGGGTTATTGTCAGTTTCCATACTTTTTCCTTATACAAGGGAAATTGAAAGCAGAGTGAAGCATGATATAAACAGGCACCTTAAAAAATGAGGAGTCCTTTTCCTGTCCTAACAGTGACATCTCCAACTGATCCAGTTTCCATTTCAACTCTAGCTTGATCTCTTAATTACACTGGCACAGCATAAAGATAACCACTGCAAAGAGTTAAAAAGATCACGAAGCAAAAATCATGAGAGAACAACCATACTGTATTAGTGGCTCTGGAATTATCATGTGAAAGAACAAGTAAGTCCTCAGTTATCTATCGTAAATAGATACAAGAAAATACGCATGTATAAAGAGTATTAAATTATTTTATCAATCACAAATATTTAATACTATTCTACATGCATGATCAAGTTAATTCCACCTGGTGAAAACTAGCAAGGTTCAACAGTGGTGTTTATATGGAGGCATGGGGTTTTTTTAATGTAAAATCTAAATTATACTTATTGTATCAACATTTATGCACAGAAGTAGGATGGGAATATTCTTCTGCTTGTTTCTATAGTTCTCAAGTTCTTATTTAAAAAGATGATAACTCTCAAAACATCAGAAATGCAGCAATCCAATGATATGCTAAAAACTGCTCCAAAACTCCTAGTAAAAATTGATCTGAGTTTGAGCTCTATTCTTCAGTTAATGCCCCAACACTAGAATAACAAAGTTTTATCATGATAAAATCATAAAAACTCTATCATCTTACATGCTTTTTAGTACTGTAAAATGTATGGTAAATTACTTTGTATTTTCTCCTTCTGTTGCACACCTTTTCATTCAAAAGGGGTTGTAAATCTTTATTAAGAATCGTCTAAGTTGTCAACTTTACCAAACCTGTAGCATTTAAGGTAATTTAACTATTAATCACTGACTACCCCATTCTCATTCAATGCAACTATGAAACTGTTTATGACATAAAAATAGCAGTACCTGATATAAAGCAGGTGTTTGCAGTACTGGGCAATGAGACAACAAAAGTAGACCAGAACAGAACTACAGAAGTTTTATAAGACCAGAAAAGAACATTGAGGAAAAACAAAATGGAGAAAAAAACACACACAAATACTTAAGGCTTGATCTAATTTTATGAATATTACTAAACATTGCTCTGATTAATCTAGACTGTGTGTCCCAGGAAGTCAGAGGGGAACGAGTATCTGTTCTGATCAAGAGACAGTTCAGACAATGGTCTGTAAAAGGAAGATGTCAATAGTGTTCTGTTGTTACCATACTGACCTCTTCCATCCCCTCCTTACCACAGCATCACTTACTGACAACGCCATCAATGAGAAGAAACCTCGAAAAAGATCTGTCAATAAAATATTTCTTTAATCATGGATCTGTCTACGGCAGGTATGAAGAGGCTACAAAATGATCCAAACTTTTCAGTTCTTCAGTCTAACCCTAAATAAAAGCACCCATCCCTGGCAGCAGTTATAAATGAAAACAGTGTTAGTACCTATCACATCTCATTTCCTTATGAAAATTATGAGGATTCAAGCTCCATTCATGAGAGTTTAATCTTTTAATGTCAAATTCAATACAACTGAATTATCAAAAGTGACTCGGCAGCATTACAGAAAACGTTCCCTGCAGTTTCACCTGGCTTTAACTGACAAGTCTCTTGTCTATTCAAAGAGGTTGATACTGTTTGTAACATCATCTGCTCTAGACACCTTGTAATGACATAGAGACATCACAGGACCAAAATACCAGGCAGTCAATGCAGAATTCAAGAGATAAGTATTAAAGATTCACTTTTTGGAAAATCAAGGTTTCCAAATTTACAGACGTTTTTCTAGACAAGTTATTAGATCTACTGCAACGTCACAGAGGTTTCTTGTTCAAAATAGAACTTCCCAAATGGCACAGAAGAGGCAGTTTCTTGTACTGAGAAAACGGGCCTAACACAAAAGATAAGCAACTTCTGGTTTGACTTTTAGGCTGATGAATCCAAAACAATCAAAATCCAAAGGATTATTAAAATCATTCCAATCTGACAAACACTGGCAAAATGTCTACCAAAATCTTTGTCAGTACTGATTTTTTTTTTATTTTATATAAGTAAAAATTGTAAAACTTCAAGTTTAACACCTTCTTGATGTTACCCAATTAAGCAACAAGCTTGCAGAGGCAATATCTTAGTAACCACAAAAGTTAGAGAGACCTTGTTTTCTTGACTATTAGAAAGGGAAAAAAAAAAAAGAAGAAGACATGCTATTTTTGTGAAGTTAGAATGTTTATAGTCTTTGTCTGGGTTGTTTTTGGACAGTAAAAAAGTTCAAGGTTAATATGTGAAAGAAAACATTGAGGGTTGATGTGAAGTTCGACAGAAAGCAACTAATTTCTCATGTCTATAAGAAAGACACATGAATGAAGCAATGTAAAGAAGATAAAGTAAAAGACAAAACAAAAAAAGAAAAGAAACAAACAGGTGATTATTCTGAAGTTTTTTTCAGGTGGATGTATTAGCTTGTGATAGGGCACCTCCTGTATAAACCAGGCAATACTCCTGACTGCTAAAATGAGAAATTGCTCAACCTTGCCTCCTGATTTATACCTATGTAGACAAGTGACTTTCTGTCACAGTGTTAAGATGACTGATCAAAGTACAAAGCTACCTGCATTAAAACAGCAAGTTTTAATAGGGCTCTAAATAATTCCAATCTACTGAAATATCAATAAATCTTTCCTTGGTGGGCAGGTAAAACCATTTAAATGAAGAACACAGCACAGACACTGGAGCAGACCACCACAGGAAACACCACAAAAAGGAATCCAACTGAATCCTTTCTGCAATTCTTATATTAGAGACTTCATTGAGCTCTTTAAGTTGGTTCCGTACAAAATGCGTTTACTGTTAATCTATAAACTGGTCAGAAGGACTTTTTCCCTTCCCTTCTGACTTCCAAATTCTAAGTCTTTTTTGTGTACTTAAGGGGAAAACACTGATATATGTTTAGAGGCTGTAAAGAAGAAGAGACTTGAGAACTGATAAAGGAGGATATGTGCAATTGTCTCCAGCTCGAAAGGAAATTTGGTAAGAAATAGACAGACTGGAATTACAGAGTAAATTCAAGTAATGCCTCTTTTGGTTGGAAAAGATGTCTCAACCCTTGGAAATTGATTAGAAATTTATGAATCATTGCATTTCAAAAAAAAAACCCTTTTTGTTTTTGCATTGTTTAAAAGTCAAGAGTAAATAGATATTTCAGCCAAAAAATCTGTCCTGGAAACGTTTAAGTACCAAAGACTTGGCCCTATATGTCTGCTAATAGAATTATAATCAGTTTTGAAGAATGAGCCTTCAAGCAGATACATTAGAAGACCCTGAACTATAGTTGTAAAAAAATAAATGGTACTCCAATTACAACAGTCAATGCTCAATATTATTCATAAACTTAGAACAGCACACATTAAAAAAAAAAATCTGCTCTTTAACATAAAGTTCCTGTTAGCTCTTCTTTGTCAAAGACCTTTACATGAAAATCTTTATGAATACAAAAAGAAAAGTGACATTCCACTACAATCACAAGTATTTGAGGTCTCTATACAACTGATTTCCTGGAAAGAACATTGTGGGAGTATATTTGGATTCTACATGATAAAAAAATCTACTTGTTTAGAACATCAAGAAAGACAAAAGAGGCAAGGTAAAATTTCAGATTTGAGTGTTCTTCACCTTGAGATTTACTTGAGCTTTATTTTTGCACTTCTAATTTAATTTAAAGAAACAAGGCACTAATTACCTTGAACTACTTTTGTCATGAAACACTTTTTGGCTTATCCTTGAGCAGGGCAAGAACTGTCACTGCAGTGCAAATGATTCAGGTTTTGTTTTTAGAAAGCTTTAGAAACTAAGCTTTCATAAAGCTACAGTAACGTCTTCTTAGTTTATTTGACCAAAGACAACAAGAACAGAGCAAGTTTTCCTACAGTTCATATTTTTCCCTACTAATATTTATTTTGATCATAATTAAAGACAAAAGTACAGTGTTTTATATTTTCAGTTCCTTATCATTTCTTAGAGAACACAGGCTCTGAGACACAATTAGATTTTCCATACAAGTTCATGAATTCCACCTAATAGCAGCAGATGCTTGATTCCTCAGAGGAAGGCAACATTTCCCACCATCCACTAAGCTGACTTTGTTGGACATGAGGGGAAAGATGGCTTTTTTGGCCTATTCAGATAAAAGTCTTCCACCCTGAAACATGAAATTCAGTTTATCTGAACACATTTCATAGAATCACAGAATCATCAGGTTTGGAAGATACCTTTATAATCATCCAGTCCAACCGTCAACCCAGCACCACTGTAACCCCTTAACCACTAAACCGTCACCCAGCACCAGATGCAGATGCCTATTAAACACCTCCAGGGATGGAGACTCCACTGCCTCCCTGGGCAACCTTCTCTGGTGCCTGACCAGCATAACAGTGAAAAAGATTTTTCAATTGTCTAATCTGAATTTCCCCTCTCTCAGCTTAAGAACACTTCTTTGTGTTCTCTCACTGCAGGCACCGTAGAAGAGACCAGCCCCCACCTCACTCCAACCTCTCTTCAGGGAGTTGTAGAGAGCAATGGGGTCCCTCCTGAGACTCCTCGTGACTGAACAAACCCAGCTCCCTCACCCACTCCTCACAAGACACGTTCTCTAGTCCCTTCATGAGCCTTGTTGCCCTTCGCTGGACACTCTCCAGTACCTCCATGTTCTTTTTTAAAGTGAGGAGCCCAGAACTGGACACAGCACTCAAGGTGTGGCCTTGCCAGTGCCGAGTACAGTCACTTCCCTGGTCCTGCTGGAACCACAATTCTTGACACAGGCCAGGATGCCCTTGGCTTTCCTGGCCACCTAGGCACAGACTGGCTCATGTTCAGCTGCTGTTGACCAGCACCCCCAGGACCTTTTCTGCTGGGCCACTTTCCATCCACTCTGCCTCCAGCCTGTAGTGCTGCATGGGTTGTTGTAACCCAAGTGTAGGACCCAGGACTTGGCCATGTTGAACATCATGCCATTCGTCTGGCCCATTGATCCAGCCTGTCCAGGTCTCTCCACAGGGCCTTCCCACCCTCCAGCAGATCAAAACCTGACCAAACTTCCCAGGAAGTTATTTGCTAATGGTAGGCTCAATCCCCTCATTCAGATCATCATCAAATTAAATAGGACAGGGCCCAACACTGATCCCTGCAGAACACCTCTAGTGACTGGACACCCACTGGATGCTGCACCATTCTCCATCACTCTCTGGGCCTGACCCTCCAGACAGTTCATAACACAGGGAAGAGCGCACCCGTCCAAGCCGTGGGCTGCCAGCTTTTCTGAATTTCTTCAGTGAAAGGGTTGTTAAGCACTGGAACAGGCTGTCCAGGGAGGTGGTACAGTCACCATCCCAGGCAGTGTTCAAAAAACTACTTAGTGCTATGGTGAATTGAACATGGTGGTGGTTTGGTCAAAGATTGGACCCAACGATCTTGAAGGTCTTTTCCAAACTTAATGATTTTATGACTCTAAGATAGAACACAAAACTCTTCCAAACTGCAAGGGGGGAAAAGAGACAGACAGCTGTGTTGATGAGGCAGACTGAATAACGTTCAGAGACATAGACATTCTACTTCCCAAGCACAGAGGCAACTCACTATTCTGCTACGTGGCTTTTACCAATTTGCTTTTATAAACTTATTTTCAGTGAGTGAACCCCACAAACATGCTGTTCAAGCAGCATGTTCAAGGTTTTGAGAGGCTTATGATAAAAGATCATCAGAAGACAGTAAGAATTTCAGCTTAGAAAAACAAGAATTCAAAATAATGTTAATAATCTATTTCAAAGTAGAAAGATTTCAGATGTCACAGGTGCTATGAATAAAAGAGCAGATATTCATGACAACTTCTTTCTTCTATAGAAGCAGAAAATCTTTTCTGGAGAGAAAAACAAGACAGAGGAGGCATCTTTTTTTTTCTCTTTCAGAAACTCCCATTTTGATAATAGTTACCTACAAGACATAAGTAGAAATTCACTCTGCAATTTTTCTTTCCTATGCTTGAAATTAAAAGCACAGCAGAAAAAGAAACTAAATCAAAAGCAAGCAATCTAAAAGAAGAATCACTGAAAACATATGTAGATCATCAGAGAGGCAACAGAAAAATTTCTGGCAGCTGTCAACACTGTGCACAAAAAAAAATTCTTAAGAGTAGCTGGTTTCTCTTAAGAGTTATTAAACTATCAAACTGTAACCATAATATTCATGAAATTTTTGTTTACAGATATGTATTTGCCCACAGAGCTGCTACAAAGTTGACAAAATAAGGACAGGGAGTGGAAACACAACACTTCCAAGCACAGCTCCACAGCCACCTGCGGGAAGTCAAAGTCACAGCCACCTGCGGGAAGTCAAAGTCACAGCCAGTTCACTTCTCTTCGCACACCTGCTTAGCATTCCCTCTCTTTTTAAACCTGAGTAATTTTATTAACCTATTAGAAGATTTCAACCTGAATTTCAAAGACAAAAGTTTAATTTGACAGTTGTCATTCGGCCTTAACTTTAATAAATTTAGATGAAGAATGTAACAACAGTCATGCTGAGTCTGACAAATGGTCTGCTTGGCCTAGTATCATTTCTCCTGCAGTGGCCATAAACAGACATCTAGGTGACAGAAACCATGGTCTTGTTAAAATGCCTCCACAAAAGTAACAGGAAGATTTCTCTCCATTTTTCTGGTAGCTGAAAAACAGGTCAGGCCCTCCACAGACACCAGCACTATGTTAGCTCACTTCCATCAGGAAACCAGTTGTTCTTGTTCCTGCTTTTACCAGAGAGAGCACTACATTCTTAAATGGAAAACCAGGAGAAATGGACGAACTGTGAGCAGAAATGATCACAAAAAGTATGACATGAACCTTTATGAAGGAGCAGAAGTCAGTGACGATACGAACTTCAGCTTCTGGAAGACTGAAGCTAACGCTTAGCTGGTTGAACTGATAAAGTCTGTCAGTAATGTTAAATATGACTAGCCAAAAAGTAGTTGACCTTCGTGTGTTAAATCATGCTTTCCAATTGCAAGTCTAAAGATCACCACAATGACTGCAGTTTAAGTCTGCAAGGTGACTAATTTAAACTATTTTTTTAAAAATGTGACTTTTAGTCCTTTTGTTCTGAAAGATAATGTTACCAATTCAGCATTTTTCCTGCCTCTGCAGAGACAGTGAATGCTTCCACCTTGCCCAAGAAGACGAAACTAGCACAATTTTATCCCACTTCATTAGCAACATTCAGATGCACACTGACCAGAAATGCTTCAGATTCGTATCGCTATTGTAGGAGAAGAAATGAAAAATAAAAGTAGTCCAGAAAGACACCATAGCTTACAGAGAGACACCATGGAGCACATGCAAAATATGGCAAGACAGAACCAGTGCAGTTTCCCAGACACATACATGCTTTTCTCTGGAGAAGTGGGGAGAAGGTTCCTCCTTAAGCTGCTAGCCACAGCTTGGCTAACAAAGTTCTCTGGCAGGTGCACAGAAACAGCTGTGGCAGGTTAGCTTCAGAAAAGTTAATACAACTACAAGAAACTTCAACTTCCAGGCATATTCTTCATGCAAATCTAAAAACTGAATAACCAGCAGCAGTTTAAGTTCTTACATCTCCAATATCCCCTTAAAACTGTTAAGACAGGGATCTTGCAGACCACCAAAACAGAGAGTGTGAAGGAGGGAATACTCTTAATCCCACAGATGCTCCTTGTCAGAACTCTTTCCAGTCTCAAGAAGAGAAGAGAGAATGAGACAGGTAAGCTTTCAAAGAGTGAAACTGATCTTCAACACCAGTAATCTCCATTAACTGGAAACTCTTCCCCTTCTACCCCTGCTCAGGAAAACAAATACAATGTGTCTGAACAGTACTGCCAGGTCTATCTGCCCACTCAGATCTTCCCCTGGCTTACAGTTTAAGGTCCTTATGGAAACACAGTAGCATCAGCCGTACACAGATAAAGACACATGCGTATAAAATACAGCCAGGTACACAGCATTTGCTCCTTCCCCATCAATTTAGGTTTTTTCCATTATCCTGGCAAAATTAGAACTTCAGAAAAGCTGTTCAGTGACTGTTAAAACCCTCTGTTCTATAACACTGATGACAGTAATTGGAGGTGGGGAGGAAGGGAAAAAAGAAATTAACTTCTCATTTAAGGACATAAAGTACTGCCTGCCTAGCCCTGGTTCCACTTAAACTGAAAAATCTGCAAAGCCACACATAGACTCTGTGAAAGAACAGTTATGTCTTAAGTCACAGATCCCAAAACCTCATTTTCTGCAATCACTGATGACTTATAGAGAAAATTTCACCAAATTACAGAAATATGGAACACCTCTATTAGAAAAATAACTTAATAGGTAACCGAGCTTTTCCTCATGCTTTCATTTAACCAATTTAGAAACTGTCAAATAATAATTTATAAATCTTACCTGCTTTTTTCTTGAAGTTGCCTTGGGCAACAGACTGGCTGACAAAACTGATGCAAACGGCGAGCAACACAGCTCAGGAAAAGGATTTGGAATCGATGGGTTCTCCAAAATACTGTCACCTTTCTTTTTTCTCCTATTTCAACAGAATACATAATATCAAGCAATAATTTTAACAGCTGCTGTTAAAATTGCATTATCTAACCACAATACATGAACTAGTAAGACACTAATAGCATGATGCTTCCTGGTTGCAGCAATTAGCTTTTTTTTTTGCAGTTATTTTATTTAATCAGTAGGCTGAACATATTAACATACAGTGCCTAACACTACTTGAAAGGAATCCAAGTATTCAGCTCTGAATATAAAGTTGTTTGAATATGTGTAAGTCTTTGCAGAGTAAGAGCAGAGATATATTTATATTGGCTTCTAAGGACATTAGTAAATATTTTGTTGTCCCTGTGTTAATGCCATTCCCTATGTACACATATTACAACAGTAGATGCATGTAACTTCTCAGCAAAACTTCCTAAGTACATCACGATAGTATTTTAAACAAATGGAAACTTTTTTTAACCAGAATCGAATCAAAGTAACTGACAAGGCAAAATAGTGCAAAGCAATCCATTCATTTCTGTTTTCAGTTAGTTTTGTATTGGAATCTCTGCAGCTCCATCATAAAATAAATGTCTCAGCTGTTGCTGTCTGCTGAAACAGGATTGTGTCAGAAGTATCACCACGCAGCATTTGCAGGAGTAGTGAAGGTAATCACTACTGTACTTGCTGAAGAGTTCAGTTATTCACTGGTTTAAAGTATCACATTAATAATGTGGTTGTTTAGACTGCTGTGTACATTACAGTGCACGGTTTTCTCACATAAAATATTGAAGAGCACTTTGTCTGCTTGATTTCATCTGGAAACCTGCACCCAAAGCACCCAATGTATTTGCATCTGCTAACATATTATAAGATTTTTCTACATGTGAGTTGATGCCTCCAAGCTTAATATTTTACTTTATTAGCTTTTTTATTATCATTCCAGATTTCAAACAGTAATTGGTACAAAGTAGGGAAAACCATCAGAATAAGGTAACAATACAGAATAAAGACGCTTTAATTACTGAAAATCCTTACCAAACATTCATTAAAATGATTAAAGAGATATTTTGCTTTAGGAGGAGCAAAAAATCCTGTAATGACTGCATTACAGTATTTTAAGATTTTGTAAACTTCAGTCTACCAAAACTCATCAGATGCTTCATGAAAAACCCAGCTCACAGCTCCCTTTACTAAGAAAAGAGACCAATGCCTTTAAGAACAGCCTGAGAGGTAACAAATGGGGTGCACACCGCTGACAGCGGCACCGCTCCCGGTGAAGCGGTTTTATCTCACCAACACTCTGAGAAAGACACTGCAAGGATAAAGTAGTGGCTGGCTCAGCCTGACAAGACAGGCTGGGCACTGCCGGCTCCTTTCACCTCAAACTGGGAAACCTCAAAAATAAAAGGGGGTGGGGGGTG
>VZTD01002597.1:5861271-5957387 GCA_013397725.1 Rhagologus leucostigma
GGCCCGGCCCCGGGCGCTGCCCAGCCTGCGCCTCGGCGCCTTCGCCCGAGGGGGGCACCGCGGCCAGCGCTGCCCCCGGCATGACCCGCGACCTCCTGCCCCGCGCTGAGCAGCGGGCTCCAGCCGCACACCGCCGGACGGGCCTGACACGGGACTCAGCACCTGACAAATCATTAACTAAAGTGACACATCCCTCTCTGCATCGGGAATTTATGGATATGCCCTGGAGAAATAGGGAATGACCGAGGCCGGGGACAGAGCCGTTACCTTGTGCCAGAAAAGCGGCTCGTGAGGAGGCTGGGCTCCCAGCCGGGCCCAGCACCCTCGCCCAGCCACAGCCTGGAGGACAGCGGAATGTGAAAAGGTTTTCCCTCGTGCCCAGGGCTGCTCCACAGCAGCCTGCTCCTGCTCTGCTTTCTGTACGCAAAACCCTCTGTGGCAATTCCACGGCCATCCTTATCAGCCTTCATCCTATTTCAAAATAAAAAAATACCCCTTGCTGTATGAAGAACAGTTTGATGGCCCCAAGCAGAGTGGGTAATACTGTGTAAGTCAGTCAATTTGATAGTCAAAAACTGAAAGCCCCTGGTGAAGACAGCCACATGTAGAAACCTTCTGGCTGTCCTTGGCATGGTCAGGGGCAGGAACTGAGATGTCAGACTGGTGAAAATGCAGAATGTTTTGAGGCAAATGCTTTGCTGTTTTCCTGAATCCGCTGAAAAAATCATCACACGCACGCCAAGATTTCAATTCTGGAGAAAGATTTTTCTGTCATAGAAGCAATACTCATGGTTTTCATTTTGGCTGAGTCACAGATGATTTTGCAGGACATTCATTTTCAATGAAATGAAGGATTCCTTGTCCCCTGAACAGCTCATTCTGTTACGCTGACAGCAGAAATCGAAGTCTGAGTTGATTAACAGTTCTTATATACAAAGTCTGGCAAATGTATCAGGAATTTTACAGTGTCAGATAATTGACTGGATTTGCTCGTTGCTTGTGAACAGCTATCCTTTTACAAAACTGCAGAGACCAGGCCACTGGGCTTTTTTGCCTAATTGATTCACAGACTTAACTGTGGCATATTAAACCTCACTGTCTTCAGAAGAATAGAAGCCAGGACAGCTGGTATAGGTGCTCTAGGTAGAAAACTGAGATCGGGAAGAGATAAAAACCTGCAAGTGGCAATTGTATGCTGGTATTCATCAGCATTTAAAAAGTTCAGCCACAAAAAGAAAATGTATTTTGACTTTTCACCTAGTCTTTGCAATTTGTTATACAGATGCAACCCGACATACACGGCACGTTTTTGTGTCTTTGGCTTAGTCATGTAATTGTTTTAAAATGCCATGCAAATAAAAACCACAATTACAATGAATAATAGCAAATAAATTAAATACTTTATTTTTCAAAATACCTTTGGTGGTAATCTAATTAGTCATGACAGCAACAATGCCACTTCTAGAAAAAAATCAATAAAAATGTAGTGCTATTATAATTTAACTTGCATGTAGTAAGAAACAAATTGACTTAATTTTTTTTTCTATATCTCATAGTCTGTCCTGATGCTTGCTGCTGTCAGTGCTTTCTCTGGGAATAGTATTGCATGAGGGAAATACAGTCAGTGGAATACTGAAGCACAGAAGGACCTATGAGATTGTTCCAGTGTAGCACTGGAAATGTTGCATGGATGAGAATGTGAAACTAAAGGTTCTCCTGACTTACTGCCTCTCTTTGCAAACAACTCTAAGAATAAAAACGGTTTCCTGAGCTTGGCTAAAGATATCTGAGAGCATTTGACCTAGAATCTGCTCAAGTGTAACCTTTTTTAACTCCTTCTTTGAACAAATACAAACCCAGTGATCTCTAAAAAGTTAATAGAGTTGATATTAAGACTGGCAGATTTCTGCTAAGTCCAGACACCAAAACATTTGTTGAGCTGTGTGACTTGGTTTCCTTTTCATCATGAATACACTTAAGCTGCCTAGTGTGGCTTTTGATAATTGCTATGCTTGTGCAGCACAGTGGTTCTTGTTCTAAAATTTACCATTTTGCTAAAACTACATTTCTCTATATATTCTTCAATACTCAACTCAGTAGGCTTTTTTTCCCTCTTTTAATTTCATCTTTCTTAGCCATAATCAGGTCCAGGTGTTTATCAAGTAAAATTAAAATATATATTGAGAAAAATCCCAATGGATTCAAGCTATTCAGTATGCACCCCACTTCCAGAAAATCAAGCTCTCCAGTTCTCAAAAGCCTGTATGCTATTTAGAATCACAACACTTGATTAATGTGACAAAATTATGCCTTTAATTAGAGTAAACTCACAATTATTACTGACAAAGTGGAGGTTTAAAAAATCTAAACTACCTCTGATTATCTGAAAACTGTAGAGGATTTTTTTTTTTTTTTTTGTTACCCTTCCACACATCCCCCCTTGCTTTTATCAAAATACTCCCAGTGCATGTATAATGGTTCACTGCCCCAAGAGAACTAATATCATACCTTTACACCGTCTTTTGTTGTAGCTGCAGTGGTAGAGAAAGGAATTATCTCTACTCAAGTGCTAGCTTGAAGCCACAGAAATAGCTACTTTTTCCAGTGCAAGGCTATAACCAGACAGAAGTCTTGTCTCCCCATACAGTGTTTTCTCCAAAAGCCCCCCCAAAAAAATTGCATCAGCAGTAACGATAGAGGATCACCCTAAGAAAAAAGTCATTTGTTCAGTAAAAAAGGCATGCCCCAATTTATGTGTGTTTATTATCTGAGTGGCCTTAAATATGTTGTACACATGATTCCCACAGAATGAACTGTGCGTTCTTGCTCCTTCCTGAGCATTTCAAAAGCCCATGTATAACTTTGAAAATGGGCTCAAGTACTTCATGAGAGCCAAATTTATCCAGTGACCACAAGTGGAGATACCACTAGCTAACTGCCTGGCAGTAGTGCCTAAGTCTTTGAAAAGTATCTGTGGTTCAATGTTTTGTGAGAAGTCTTCCCTATTATTACAGCTTGCATTGAATATTAAGCTTAGAATTACTGTTAAAATGTGTATCTTTTATTGCAGGTAAGGAAAAGGTTCCAAGGGATTAAATCAGTACCACCAGTCTCAGTCATTCCCACAACCTGCTTTTGAACCTAATCTGAAACTCCGTGTGCAGGTACACAAACCATAGCACAGTAACATGCCAGTGTTTCTCTTGACTAAATTCTCTTTTTCTGCACTTACTATCAAGAAGCAGATTTGCACTTGTGTTTTCTGTTGTTGTTTGGTTAAGGACTTTTTTTTATCAACCGAAAAGCATGAATACTTTAGCATACTTTTGTAAGAAACTTGAGTAGAGAGATGGATTTTGTTGCCAGCTTTGACAACAGTGTTTGCTATTTCAATAGCAAGTTCTGTGATTCCTTATGATAGCTCTTTCAGAACATCCCCCAATGGAATTTTGCCTTGAACTGTAACACAAGATTGGAATTAAATCCTGTGTAGGGCTTTTTAGAATAAGAATGATACCCTTCAAATCAGTCACATTAAATCGAATCAAGGGCTTGTGATTTCTGAAATGTTGTTGTAGCCAAGAACAAATAATTAGGTTCAGCGCAGGGTTGACTGAGTGGCATGTAGGGCTGGTGAGCTGCAGGTCAGACACATGACACGCTGGCTTCTGCTCCCTCGCACTAGGGCTGCATGAAATCAGTCACACAGAACATCTGTAATAAACGATGCATTAGGTGATGCAATCTGCGCTGGCCAACCTTGAACTGAGGCCTAAAGTTCCTTCCTAGAGAGAACTGTAATAGCCCAGGGTGAGTGTTACATACGCGGGGGTTACAGTGGCTGCGTCTGCATCTAATGGTAGTTGGAGGTTGTGCGCTCACTTCCAGAAATAACTGCAGCAGTATATTATGTGGTTCATTTGTCCATAACTACCCCTAGGACCACAACAGCTACTGCACTGGATGTAACCTTCTGGAAGGGAATTGACAAGCGGATGACTTTAAACATCACATAAATTATTAACCATTTAGATAAATTAAACAGGCGATGTTTCAAAACAGCAGAGTACTGCTGATACTTTTTACAGCCCTATTTCTGGAACTCCACCTTACACAAAGAACATAATTTCTGACCTCAGATGCCTTCAGAATACTGCACAAAAACATGTAATTATTATGGAAGGAAGGTTGCAGGTGACTGTGCTATCTGGTACTCCATGTGTTTATCCAGCACATAGAAGTTCAGTTTCCGTAATGTGAGTTGTTGGGAAATCAGATTCAAGTTCCTTTAACTCTAGTCATTTTGTAGAGTGGGAAATAAAATACAGGCATTTAAAAAAAAACAACAACCCAACAAAAAACCCCAACCCCCAAACAAACCCAAACCAACCACAAAAAAATAAAAGCAGTAAGAAATGTAGAGCTAAAATGACTTTTCACAAACAGCCACACCACTCTTAAGTCTCAGCCATTTCTGAGCTACTGCCAAGGACACTGAAAGAGTAGAACCAGACAAAGCACGGTAAGAGACTCCAGATACATGCAAAGGGGAAGGCAAATGTAAACTTCTTTTGGATTTAAAGAAGCAACATACCTGGTCAGACTTAAGGCAGGTAGCACTCCACTTTTGTTATCAGAGTACAAGGCTGATGTATGAAATTGAAAGACAAAATGAATTCTTCCAATTCTTTTGGAAGAATTGATGTAAAGAGATTTGTTTGCCTAAATGCAGACATTTCATACCAATTTAGATCCCTATTCTACCATGCCCTAAGAAGGCATAGATTTCCTCTTCAGCCTATGTCACACAGGTCTGTCCAGTGGGGATGTTTCAGGTGTCACTGGGTATTAAATATGTCACCAATCGCTCATATTTAAGTGCCTAAACTTCACTCATATTATTTCTTTTCTGCTTCTGTAATATGCAGCTTGCAATAAACTATCCATGACTTTAAGAAACAAAGTGTAGGAACATCAGGCATACTGCAGTGTGAAACTGGATTTTGAAAGCTTTCATCAGATCTAAGGAAATTTTTCTCCAATTCTGGTAACAGTAAGAAATTTGAAATGTGTTCATATGCATATCTGCATACATGTCCAGGAAGGAGGAGTTTTTCTCTTCCAAAATCACTGGAATAATCTAGCCCAGATTTGCACCCCCAAATTTGCACCAGCCCTGGTTGAGCAAAGCAATTTCCAAATCAATCTACCTGAGCATGTGCAATTTAGAATGCCTTGAAAATGGGCTCTGAAATGGAAAGCTCTGCTGAACCCTGATGATGGAGTCATTATGTTTTTGCCAAATGACAGAAACCAAACAAATGCTTATCACTCCAGCTGAAATACCTAAGGTAGTGCTACTGTATGATAACATACCTGCCACCATTTTAATACATCACCTGGTAGGACATTTAGTACTCTTTGGAATGAATTAATCACACAGAGAAGGTCATTTGCTCTGTCTTAAGAGTTATTCCAAGAAATCTATATTCGGGAAATGAGATATTCAATAAACCTTTGAAAAACCAACCTACCGTTCATATTTTAAAAGCATTGTGCTGACTACTTGGAAGTTATTATATTAAAAGGTTATTAATGCAAATCTCTGTAATTCAGGACCCCTATCTAACAACACCAATCTCAGCACTTATTACGGACCTAATTATCACAACATCAGTGCACCTAACATTTTAATGTACTTATTCCCTTCATATGGATGAGTAAATGTTTGCATCTTTATGTGCCTGAACATGTTTAAAAATTAACCTTAAGAGGGTATTCAGAGTACCTGACTTTAGACAAATATACCATGTTAGCTTGGTATCATCACTAGGGAGAGAAACAGAAGACTCCAGATGTCAGCTGAAAAACGTAGGGGGTTTAGTGCTGACAACCATCCCAGAACAGCTTTTTGTTTCCTCTGAATACATGGAAAACCTTAGGAGAACTGACTTAAGCATCTCTGTTTGCTGTTGAAAATTAGACAATGCAATTAATTTGCTAAGTAATTTTCTCAAAATCTAATAGAATTTGTGGCTCAGTAAGAAATGCAAACTCTGAGTCCAAAATTAGTACTCTTAACAATCAGGCCATCCTTCTTTGTATAATGAAGGTTTCTTGTTTCTAAAAATAATAAAAAAAAAGGTAAAATGCATTAATACTTTGCCACTTCAAACAATAAACCAGCTTTAAGTCTGGTCCAAAAGGCATTTTTCTTTTGAGCTGAAGAAAAAAGTACCTTTTCCTTTGATTTAATGTTTATTGAAGCCATGCTCTGGAGTTGTTTAGTACCTACTTGAATTAAAAAATGTTTTTTTCTCTAATAGTCATAATTTTACCATGACAAATAAAACAATTTCATAACACTAAATGTAAGCACCCATCTAGTTTGCTTTTGTGTGTTTATCAAGGAGATATTCCACAATATATGAATAACATACAAGACAATTCCAGACAATTGTGTTACACATAGTGACCCTATAAATTCTATTTAACAATCAAAAAGTCTTACAAAATTTCCCTTGGGGTAGGGGGGCAGGGGGAAAATGAGAAAAATGCTGGCTACTCAACAAGTTCTTCAATAATTTGCACATGACTTCAAAGAAATTTAACATTTGATGTATCTGAAGCATTTGGGAAGCAGGAATACAAACTGAAATCATACCGTTCTCCTCCACTTCCATAAATTTATCCCAATCTATTATACTTCTCTCGGACTTGAAATATGAAAAAACAGAAATATGAGAAATCTTTTTTTTTACACTATTTGAACTTTCTTTATAAGACACTGACAGTGAAGTTTTCACACTTCAAACCCACTTGAGCTTTCATGCTATCCATCAAGAATAACTGCTGGACTAATACATCCCCTTTCTATAATGTCCACGTCTTTATACATCCACACTAGACATAAACTTAGTATACTTTCTTATGACTGGATTTCTGTGCTACCAGATCACTCAAGATGACATTTCCATCCCACAGATGGACTAAGCACACAGGCACAGTTCTCTCAAATGTGCCACAGCAGACAACAAAGAATCTGTCGTATCTTTATGGTTTTTGTGTTCTCATTATGGGCTGTGGGAGGACAGACAGTAACTAACCTGGCAAAAAGCCTACTGGTAAAAGTTCAAACCATTGAAAGTCTCTTAAAGAACTGGAACTAACAAAGTGAGTTTGAGGATTCTTCTTCCTGTGGTAGCTCTTCGAGGCCTCAAGCCTCAGCAAGAATTTCAGCATTTTGTCAAGCCCTGGCTACAGAGCCAATACCACCTATTAAACATATTAAAGCCAAGATGCATCGCTGAGGGTGATACATGAAACTTACTAACTGATATATTGGACTTTGTGCAAGTCCCTTAACTAAATTCCAGTTAACATTCCCCAGCCTGCATGGTTTTATTTGAAGAAGGTACTTTGCAGTGTAGCTGGAGGTAGCCCATTGAATATTGCATTCGATCCAAATGTAATTGCAGTTCAACAGTGGGTGAAGGGAGTTAATTCTTGCAGGAGCTGAGTTTTGGTTAATTGCAACTTGGATCCAGGCAAAAGCTGTTTGAGTTTCCATGGGGAGTAAGAAAGGTATATTTTAATATCTTTTATTATCACAGTCCCTTCAGAACATTCCTCCTTTTGTTTATTTGGAGAGAAAATCTACCATTAAGTGATTTGTTAAAATATTAAAACCCCAGTTTGGCTGGCTCTCAAGCAAGAACGTAGGCTTCTATTATAACATATTGGGAGCTTTTAAACCAAAGCAATTCATAATAAATTTATTCAAATTGACACATTTCTGGTTAAATGTCTTCATTATTTCTTCAGAGTCATGAAACATGAATTATATCACTGTAACCACAACACTAGTCAAGGAAATCTAATTTTCTGTGAAGTCTGTTTGTACAGTCATCATGTAGCTCAAGGCATACATTCAATTATTTTCTCCTACTGTTCCTTATATTGGTGTTATTCCAAAGGCTATAGTAATAGTATAACCTCATTACATCTAATTCTAAAATATATTCTTACTTGGCAGGTTCTAAAAGCATATAGCAACATAAAAAATTAGAAATAATTACATCATTAAAATCTATTCGGCATACATTGAAGAGAAGTGCATTTCAGATTATTTTGTATATTTCAAACACTTTCTCTTTAAGCAGTACATGCATTTTATCATCATAGCCAGCAAGCTAGTATATATTTTATTCAATTCAAATTAAAACTGAATTAAATTAGCACAGCATAGAATTCCTGAATCGTGAGAACACAATCATTAAAATGATCAACATAAACCAAAAAAGAACTTTTTAAAGCAAAATAAAAAGGTTCTCCATAAGTATCTTTTCTCTCTTATACTTCATTTATTAAATTCTTCTAACAAGAATGAAGTGAATTATAATTTAAAAAAAAAAAAGCTGATGGCCTCTTTTACAGCTTCTTAGGATGGAAAGATTTTTTTCTCTCTCACTTTGCTGTCAGAAATGAAAGCCCAAGCTGCAATTATTAAAGGTCTGAATTTGCATTTTTCAGCAATCCAGAGAAATGAGAGCGGGTATTGTTATCACCATTATCATCATAAAGTTCTTTTTCTACGGATATTCTAACAAAGTTGCTGGTCAGCTGTTTGTTAGATGCCTTGCCAGTCATCAGATAATCTTATAGCAGATCAAGAAGAACAGCAAATTAAAATTATAGCTTTGTGTTCTCATAGCTGCTAAATCCTCTATAAACTAAGGTAACTGAATGTGGTACCTAGTGCTAGAAGCTAACACAGGGAACCTGCAGAAGCTAAAAATAAATTAATGGATTTATTTGTAAATAGCTGGTAGGATTTTGTCTCCTAACACAGTACCCTTTCCCCTAGTCCTTTTTGTTAAGACAGCTGGACTGGACAACCTCACAGAACTAAAACTCCCCTAAGCCAAGACCTCTCCAGCTTACTGTATTTGGAACAGAGATTTGAGGATGAATATTAAAATCAAAATGACCCTTGATAAGACCCTGCTGGCCTGAACTACCAGTGAGAAGGATTGAAAAAACAGAATGCAAGATCCCTTCTGGAGCGGTGGAATGCGGTGTCTTGTCTGCCACAAGTCAGACCACTTTAGATGGCTCTTTGAGTAACTGAGCTGATTGAGTAAAATAGGCAACCTCAGCTTTATTCTATGAATGAATCTTTACAGACCTCCTATAGAACATGTCCAAAACCAGCTCAGGCAGACAGCTGCTGAAACAGTGTGTCAGGAGCTTATCTGCTAAAAGGTATCAGGAAAAGTGGAAGCCAAGAAGTTTACTGTTCCTAGGGAGCGTATTTTATTTCCATTTTCTCTTACAAAGCACCTTTACTTGTATTATTTTTTGCTATGATCAGATACATGCGTATCTCTAGTTTCCATGTGGAGTCAGTCTGGAAAGGTGGAGTCCAGCACAGCGTCCTCTGGTAAGTCTGGGCCCTGCTTAAATGCTGTTGCTGCAGTGGTTACTGTGGAAGGCTTCAGTGGAGGGCTGCCACTGGCAGCTTTTTCCAGCCTTCACCCCAGGGCCAACCAGTGGCCCATGTTCAGTGTGCTGCAGTGTGGAACAGGGGAGATGAAGGGAGGCAGTAGGTCCTCGTACCTTTGTAATGCTTTGGAAATGAGGAAAAACTATAATTCTCTGCACAGGCAATCAACACCACATTTGTCTTTCAGCTGTTCTTCCCACCTTGTGCAGGACCAGGAAGCAGTGTCTGCTTTTGGTGTGGGTTCCCTCACCATCTCTGTCTACCTCTGGCAGATTGATGGCATGGTCACTCTTCAAAAGCTCTTGGTACACCTTGCTGCAAGGAGTGCTGCAAGGGAGTCATGGATGTGCCAGAAGGACCTCCCAAACACGAGAGGAGGTGTGGTGTTAGTCAGGCATTGTGGAGAATGCTTTGGAGTCTGCTGCATAGATGTGGGCAAGATACTCCGACCTGAAAAGGTCTTCTGAACTGCTTGGCAGCAGTCAAATAGGGCAGGTGAGGTATTGCCATTGTTTCCAGAGTTCAGGGAATTAATGCATTTCCAGAGTCCGGTGGCTGCATAACTAAGGGAACAGAAACAATTTAACAGCTACTGCAATTTGTTTTCATACTAGGATTCCATTTCTCAGGGAGTAATAGTGGGAGTATATCAAATTGTTGACCCTTTGCAAGTGGGCTCCAACATAAATTAATTGTTGTGTAAAAAAAAATGAATTTTATGTTTACAGTGCAATTTGTCCCTGAAATGGAGGCTCAATTAGAGTCTCAATGATTTACTAAAGACATTTTAAACATAATGTCCAAACAATGCTACATAAATTAAACATGATGTAATTGAGTGTAACACTAAGTGGCTCATCACTGTTGATTCATGTGGAAATCACTGAAATCCTACTGATCATTATGCATTCATTCAGTATTAATGTAGCTACCATATGTGCTTCCATAGGGATTCTAGTGTTACTCAGCATTCATTAAGTTTTAATGTACCATTAAAAAGGCATCAAAAGACCCATCTGAAAATACTGCCACAAAGGTAGTTCATTTAAAGGCAGTTAAAGCAGCATGTTTCACTTTACCATTGCAATACAAAGTAAGGTAATAATGAATCAGCAGAAACAGTTCAGGAGAAAATAGTGTTTGATTGCAAGCCAGACTAGAATGTTTGAACTAAAGGCAATACGTTCGCCCTGTTCCAGATTTCTGGACAGCTACTTGTATTTATAGGCAAAAGTACTTATCATGCAACTACACAGACTTTAAGTTGAAATTAATGAACAAGTATATATCATATCCTTAAGGTTTTAAGTTCTTTTGTTCACTGGCCAGAGAACTGAAAAGATCACCTGTGAATCAGATGATCACATCTGTGAATAAATAGGACTTAGGAAGGTTGTATTCAGCTGGATATTTAGTGCTTTAGAAGCATGACACACAAACTTTTCTCAGACTTTGGTCTTGTAAAGAATAGGTATATCCTGTAGGTGACTCGCTATAGCAAATAGCAAAAGGGGACAGATTAAAAAAACAACTGTGTCTAACACAAAAAAATCCTCTTCCAAAGATACTGAGAGACATGAAGCATAAGGCATGCTCAGACCTACATATTTGTTTTGGGCAAACCTTGATGACATATATATAACTGATAAAACGGCAAAAGTATACAAGCCTCAAATGCCTATGGCACAACTCCTGATGTTATGTAAGGATATGAGTGGCACAGAGAACATGAATGGGGATTGATGAGTTAATGTCTCTTCCAGGAAAAGCATTGGAGAGGATTAAATTAGGTTAGCAAGTAGAAGTTCACAACAAACAAAAAATTGTTTTTCAGACGATTATCATTAAGTCAGAGAACTCCACGTCACACAGGATTGCGTCACTGTTCAAAATTTATGGGAATCAAAAGAGTAAGTTGCTGAGCTCTTGAACAAGACTATTTAAGACTGTTAAATACACAGAAATCATCCTCGCTTTGGCATTCTCAGAGCTAAATGTTGTTGAAGGTTTAGCATACTTGGGGGTAAGTATTACTTTGTGTATTTTATAATCTTACGTTTTTCCCTAGGCATATACTTTTGATCATTGTCAAAAGCCAGATAACAGGCTAACTAAACCTTCAGTTTGACCCAGTGTAACTATTCATCCTTTATGGTCTAAAGCTAGAACAGACTATTGCTTGAAGATACAATGATTAATCACTTGCATTCATGTAGCAACTTTTGTGTTGATACATGATTATGTCATCCTGATCAGTTTGCCATATTTCGTTAACTAAAGCAGCCCTATTCCTTTAATCTTTCTTGACATGGTTTCTAAAGGTCTTATAACTCATTTTATTCTCTCACCCAAATTGCCTTCCACCATTAGATAAGCAATTTAAAGAGTCGGAATTCAATCTAAAATATCTGCTGCTTTTAACTCCTTTATTTTTCACTTGGAGATTCATTCGATTCCTGCTTATGTTGTTTTTCCCACTGATGATCAGGCAACTCACATTTCACATCACCTCCAAACTGTGTTTTTAAAGTAATGTAATAGTTACACAAGACACACCTACTTCCTTTTCCTGACAATATGGTCTAGCAGAACTTCCTTACACCTTTTCAGCGTTTTATCTTTAGTTGGCACCAAAGACTATGTCTTTTATATCTATTGAACTTCCAAGCACACCTGACAGTCTAAAATTCTATTTTTACTTCGGAAATTTTCTTTAAAAGAACACCATACCAGACACAGTTTGAATAACATAAAAAAGAACTCACCATTTGCAGGTAGAGCCTTGCAGCTCACTTCTCCCAGACCTCCCTCTCTCGGGGTTCCTTTTCCTGATGGGCCAAGCCCTAGGTGAACTTGATACACAGAGCTTGTGCCTGTGTCTCATGGTAGCTTCTGTTAAAGCTCTTAACACAGCCCACAGAAGAGCTCTGGTAGAGCTTACACAGATGTGTAGGAGGGGTGCCATGCAGTTACCAGCAGCTACACAAACTGGAACGTCCTCCTCTTTCTACCCCTACCCCTCAGCTGATAAAGGGAGACTCAGGTAAACAACGCCTCTGGCACCTTTCTCTCCTCAGCACTGTGGAGATGGCCAAAACATGCTGAAGGAGCTGGGGCCACCAGCAGCTCAGCTGCCTCCTGACCATTCAAGAACCACCCTGACACTAGTGCTGCTTTTGAGAAGGGTTAAAAGCATGCTAATCCGTGACTGTGAGGCACCTACCTGTGCAGCTGCCTGGATGCCCATGTTGCTCCCAGTCCTCTGCAATTTAAAAAGGAAGTTTTCCACAATCCACTTCTCCAACCTTTGCGTCACCTCCTTGTTTCACTTAGGTGCTTAAGTTTAGAATCTTAAGTTTAGAATCGCAGCAGCTTGGCATTCATAACATAGGGATTTCCTTTTTTGTGCATGCACTTTGTAGCTGCAGGTGGCCAAATACACTTCAGTTAGGGGAATGCAAGTGCTTGATTAGCTTTTAGCAGTTGAAGCAAGGGAATAGTGTCTGCTGATGGGACCAATCACGCTGTTTAATCAAAGGTGACCAACTGCAGCTCTTTCTGCATTCCATCTCCCCATTTAGTTCAAGTATTTAATTTAGAACACTGCAATCAGCTTAACTATTTAAAATATTATTTTTATTGTATTGTTGATAAATCAGAGCTATATAAAGCCTCAAGAAAATGTGAAATAAATTCATTTTTTCTTCCTTTGCCACTTCAGATTAAGTATGACTATAGCCAGTTAGATTGTAGTCTTACTTCTTGCTCAGGATCACATGGGGGGAAAAAAGGAAAAAGAGACATTAAACAAACAGGCAGACAGACATATAAAGCTATGGGGAAATTATGAAATTCTGAGTCCAACTATATATTAATATATTAACTATTTTTTAACTAGAAATATTTTAACCATTAGTAAGTACTGTAGTGGTTAATGTACACCAGCACTCCTACCCTGAGTACACTAGTACTTGCAAACAGCCACTGTTGGCCAGATTTTTTTTTAACAGTTGTTGCAGGTGCAGGTTCTATGGACTTAACCCTCCCTCTGCCCTGAGCTGACTGTATGTTTCAATTCCTTTACTCCTTTGGATATTCACTACCACATACACAAGCCCCATCGCTAATGTTCCAGTTCCTTTAACTATTCTGCCACTTGTGAAGATTTCATGTACATTTAGATACATTCATGTACATTTCATACATTTAGATGTACGGTATTTTAGTGTGTTCTTGTTGCTCTGGCTGTGATGATATCAAACATAACAAGCAAAGCAAGGTCTGCCCTGCTTAGTACTGAGAACAACTGTTAAAATAGATGAAGAGGCTAAAGAAAATTAATTCCATCAGAGTGGAAGACTAGGAATTTATGAAGAATACACTCTAGTCTTGTCTTAACAATGACAGCTTACATATCATGTTTTTTATTTGTGTTAACAGTGACCCAACTCTCAGTAAAACGTGGGCATCAAGGATATTGTACCAGTTGTTCTGAGAGTATTCAAATGACTAAGGGTGAACCTAAGAATTAGCTTTCCACCCTAGCCCTAATCTCCTGTTTTAAGCATTGTTTGGGAATGCCCAGACACTCATAGAAACTAATACTTTAGCAATCACTAAGCAGATTTGTTGAAACAGAAGACAGTTGTTCTTCACACAGAACAGTTGCTATCAACAAAACAGCTACTAAAAACACACTCATTGTACAATCACAAACTGGTAACAAGCAAACATTACCGGCATTTGTGTATAATGACACTGCTATGTTAGTGGCACAAGACTCTTCTCAAAGTTTGGAAAGCTCACAGAGGACTTAGCAACTTACATTCAAATTAAACTCTTTGGGATTCTTTCTGGCACTAGAGTTCTACTTCAGTTGGGAATGATACAGCCCTTGTCCATATGTGCACAATCACTCTGAAATAATACTACTAATACTACTACTAGGTTGAAATTTCCTAAAATTTTTAGTGTTCTTTTCGGACACATTTATTTTTCCTTTTCCCAGTGCTAAGAGATTTTCTTCCATCACTAAATTAGCAAATGTGGAACATCCCGTTCAAGAAAAGCATCCAGATTAAGTAAAGCAAAATTCCTTTTATCTCTACCTCATCCCTTCTCCTTCCCCATCCCATTATTTTTTTTTCCCTTAACTGTCTTGAATAATTTAGGAATAGCTTAGGCAATTAACAGTTTTGGTGGTCTTTTCAGGGTGATGGAGGGACATGAGAAGGGAAGCGTTCATCTCCTCTTTCACCTGAACACTAGCTGTTGTACTGTTAGTGAATGTGAGGTTTAATACAGCTAAAAAAGAGAAAATTATACATCTCTTCAAAATATGCTCCTTGAAGACATAAACCCACAACCCACCAAAAAAGTAAAGTGTTTGTGTTAAAAAGTAAGAACAGCTGACAAAAATAATGCAACTTTATGTACAATATATTGCAATAGACTCTTGATGCAGAGTTTGTTGTGTTAGTTCCCATGCCACACAGCTCTTTCAAGAAAGACAAAACAAAATTAAGTGTTTAAGCTTTTAACAAACATAATTTTCCATACTTGCAAATTTCATGTCGTTTTAACAAGGACACCTTCCCTCTCACAAAGCTAACATTCAGTTAACACAGACAGACAAATTAAGATGTGTGTTCCCTTCTGCTAAGAGTTCTATTTGTTTGGCTACCAACCCACCTACTTAGTCATTTACATTTAGTCTTCAATCTAGTTGTAGCTGTCCAGCACCTCATACGATGCAGTCTGACCAAGGATTCAAGGATGTGCACCCTACTGCTAAACAGCACTTTTTCCTTGTTTCTGTTTAACAGAAGTATTTCAAATTTTTTGGCAACTGTGTATTAAAATAGGATTCTAAGCAGCTCCAACTGAAAGTGTTTGCTTTGGCTGGTAACAGCTACTTGTAATAAACAAAGTTAGAAGTATTAGCTGCTGTCACATGTGATACCATGCTTCTTGGTCCATATCTACATAATTTTCACGTCTTCCGTGGAGATCATGTTGTATGCTACAATTACAAATAGCTGATTACTGAAGATACTTCCCAAAAATGGAGACACTAAGTGGTTTAACATCTTGCAGCTGCAAAGTATGAGAGCTCTTACCTTGGCCCTACAACCTTTAGTCACAAGTATATTTTCAAAAGTTATCTGGTGATGCTGTCCCAGCAAAACTGCTCCCTTCTCCAGGTACATCTGTAGTCCTTCTTTTATTCTTCTGTAGAATAAATTTAAAAATATTTCTTCCATAACTACTAACAAGATAATTTTTACTACCTACCTCTCTTTGCTTTACTAGCCCTCCTTAACCTACAAAGCCCTGGAGTCTGAATTGCGCACTGTGCTACATGGATACCTGCTGCTTCTTCTAAAAACTCATACCAGTAGGTCATAATGCACCTTCACTGGAGCCTGCTATTTTGTCTGGACAATTACACTGCCATTTCATTTACTTCAGTATCCTGACTTTCATTCCTAAACATTTTAACTGCCATGCAAAAGCAAGGGGATTATTAGAGGTATGGCATAACTAGCTGCCTCCTGTTGGAAGACATCTGTGATACGTTTGTCCAAACTGTAAGTATTCTTGGGCTCAAAAAATATTGTGTTTACCCTGCATGTGAGGCATTCACAACAAAAATTTACTGCTGTCTATCTTGGGCTTGCAGTTACTAGAAACATTTACTTGTTACTTGAGCAGAAATTTTTTCATGGTTGAATAATGAATAAACACATCAAGTTCATCAACAAGAGTTTATCTGGTAGAATTTAATAAAAGAGTGTAAGAAAAAAAGCATCTCTAGAAATACAATAGCAAGATTTAAAAATGTTTTACATATACATGTTGGAAGAAGAGGGAAAGAGAAAGTTTTGCTAAACAAAATTGCCAGCTAGTAACAAAAAATCTTATTGAAGAGTTTCACAGTACTACAGCAAGTGTAGACATTTCAGTTAGTTATCAAGCATGTTCAGTTACACAAAGAAGAAACCCTAAAATTCAAGCAAGGTGGTTTTAATCTCTGTTACATAAAATTATATTTGCCTTCAGGAGTTCACATGAAAAGGCAGTTTAACATATGGGACTAAGAAACATAGAGTAGTACAGTTCCGTAGCCAAAACTAAAGAAAAAAAAACAAAGTATGGCTATTTGAACTTTCCCCAAAACAAGAATAACTGGACTCTGTTGATTCGTTTGAAAAAGTGAAACATCATATATATTTGTATTAGCACAGATGGAGATTAAAATAATTTTATGAACTAACTTTGGTCATCTTGGCAGAGAATGCCAAGGTTTGAAAAAAACCCTGTAACCCCCACACACCCAAAGTACAAGGAAGAGACTCTTCACAGTACAACCCCTCTCTGGCAGTTACAGATCAGCATGTTGTATAGGAATGCCTAAAACACAGACTTCAAATATCACAGTGAGCACAGACTCTAGAATCCAGGGAGCAAGTTACAATTTTCAAGTCTGTCCCTCAAGACACAGTGAAATCTACAATGTAAGCCCCAGTTAGAAACTAGAAAAGCCCCTGTATCTTCTTTCTCACTGTTTTCAGGTGAAGGGTGAACTTTCTTTTGGAGTCAGACCCTGAAACAGATCTTCTGAACTACCATGTGAGCTTCCCCCATCCTTGGAATGAGCTCTTGACTGGAGGCAAGAGCAAGGAGGAGATGGAAGTGGTAACACACATTGACAGGGGACTAAGATACAGGAGAGAGAACAGGAGAGAACAGCAATGAAAAAATGTTCATCAGTTCTCTTTATGAATTTTTATTTACTAAAACATTCCTTAAAGGGTTTCAGCATTAAGTTAACACCATAACTTGTAATCAGTAATTGACTCCGTACTAGGCAAGTAATTAGACCTCTTTGAGATTATTGCACAAAAACCTGGCAGCAAACAATTTGAAAATGCACATATAGATCAGTTTCTGAAACTGAGTAACATAATGTTTCTAAAGTACAAAATATATATATATTGTTAAAGAATAGAAACTAAATACAGTTGCTTAATTTTAAATCAAGTCTAGCAAGAAAATATTTTAATATGGCAAATACCCCAGCACTTCTTGCATGCATCCATAATGTAGCTATTTCATCATGACTGTGATCATACTTCCACCCCTCCCCAAAATGTATAATCTTGACAAGAAACTCAAAATCAGTAAAATATAACATGAAACATTTTCTTTTAATATATATTCCTGTTTTGGTATTTAATGCTTAATCTATAAATAGATGCTCTCTGACACAAGCATGATTTATAGTGTTATAGTGCTGTTTTAATATTAAAATATTTTATATGAATAAGTCCAAAGCAGTTCATTTTTTAGTTATACTTCCAGTGAAAAAAATATTCTATTTCATTAAGTATCAAAACTGGAATTTGTACTTTATTAGTGACTATATGTTGATGACTACTTAAAGATATAATTAGTTCACAAAAAGTATTGCTTATCTGAGTGCTAGGTAAATACTATACACAGATATTTAAAGAGTAGTTGAGAAACATCATGTAGTGCTACTTTTAAGAAAAGGTTTTGAGTAGTACAAAAACTTCCAATAATTTATGTCCTGATTTTTGTGTGTGTGTGTTCTATCAGGAAAAAAATTACAGGAGAGTAAAAAAAAATCAAAATACATATCCCAATTACTCTCTGCTAAAGGAACAAATCCATCTATTTTTTTTGGACAGAAACAAAGTATTGCATTGGATTAAGATTTCTACTAATTACAATTTTAATTTAATAAAGTAATATGGAGGCAGCATGTGGTAGATTTAAGTTCATACAATCTGTTAAAGTAATACACAATTGAAAATTAATTATTTGATCTAAAACTTCTAGGTTGCTTCCAATCTGTAGTTTCAGCATAGTGCTACATATTAGTCAGTCTTGAAGGCTAAAAGCAAAAATCTTCAGTTCTCATTCTATCATAAGCAAAGCTCACCTACGCCTCATCTTAAAACTTTTTAGCAGCATAGTCAGCTTTATAAAGAGAAAAAGGCAAAATATTACCATAATTTACATAATCTAATAATCTTTTCAAGGCATCAAAAGATCCATCTTGAAATTCTTAAAACCATTGACAAAAATATATTAACATATACTTGCATTTACACTTTCAAAAATTTGTAGTTAGTATTAAGTTGGCCTATGAAGCAGTAGTAAAGTGCAAAATATTTGGGGTAACATCTAGGGATTAGCCTTAGCTTCTGTGGAATACAAAGGATTAAGCCTGGCTCTTCCATTGACAGCTATGGTGTTTGGTGGAGGACCAACCTGGAAGCAGGGTAGGGAAAAAAAAAAGGAAAGAGAAAAAAATATTAAAGAAATGTTAACCTAAATTTCCAGATTTTTACCTCTCTAATATATTACACGGTGTTACTTCATTTAGTGTTTTTCTCATTGCAATGGAATATGATTTCTGAACTAAGCATATATGCTACAGAAGTGGAAAGAAACATAAGACATTACTTTAAAACGTATTTTATCCTGACTAAAAATTTCATGTATAACTATTCAAAAGACACATAATTTTTAGCCCTTTTCCACACCTGGTTGCAAAGAAATACTTGAAAAACATGGCTAAACCAAACACTTTTTATTAAATATTGAATAGACCTGATTTCTTACTAAATCTTCTAACACTCTTTGATACCATGGTAATGTTTCTTTCATCAGAAGCAAACCATCACTTTTAGCACAGATAGCCAAAGCCTGATTTTCAGTGAAGGTGCACAACCCAACAGCTCCAACTGGAGTTAATGGGAGCTATAGATGCTCCACAGCCATGAGAACCACATACCACAGCACACAGTTTACTAAACACAATGAAAACATTCTCAAGAGAAAAATGGTTAAAAAGAAACCTCACTTGACCCATTCTGGGTTAGTAATTACTGAAGGCACTATTGAACAAGAAAGACCAGCAACACAAAAGGCCACACATCTCAGCACTGCATACTCACAACATACTAAGTAAAACAGAGGGTGAAAAAAATTAAAGAACTTGGCAAGTGGTGCCAGGATTTTATTTTTTAAATTACTCTCAGAGCTGCAAGAAGAGAGAGTATGGTAAGAGGTAAAAAGAGAAGCAAGCACCTGACAGACATCTCTCATAATTCAAATGGACCAGATTATTACTCCTTTTCCTGACTGCAGCATGATACTGGAAGCTATGAGGTGTATGCATTCTACAAGTCCCCTCAATTCTCAAAAGCACTTTTGGGTGCAAATAACTTATTGATAAAAAAATGCTTCATTTCTCTGTCCTACTACTGCCAGTTCTCCATGTTAAACATAAAACGAGACCATGTTTTTATTAAATTTGCTGTAGGCCAAAAAAAACTCTTTCTGCTGTCAGACATACCTGTACCACAGCATATGCACTCTAGAGTGAAAAGAACAGCATGTACAATTTTATGCTTGGCAAAACTTCAGTGAGTTCTTCACTGCATTTTGTTTGTGTTCCAGGGGTTTTTTTAAGCCTGGTTCAGGTTTCTGTGCTGCAAGCTGCTCTTCTTTATGGTTACAGCTTCTTCATTATTAGAATTTCTCCTTAAAAAGTACAGCCCTTTCATCACCCCAGTCTCAACACGTAGTTTACCGACAAAACACATCTTCCACCCACAGAAGAGAAAGGGAGGGGAAAACAGATTTCAATCATTATCTCTCTCTCTCCTCTTCCCCACGCCATTCTTGTACCTAGACTGATAAAGACTATATGGGTCAAATCTACACTAATTTAAAAACATTTCTATTAAAAAGAATGAATAAATAAATAAAGTGTCATATTATTCAGAATGTAATTATGCATTAGAAGAAAAAAATATATATATGCAAATAAAATCCAAACAGTAGTTCTGGTAGAACAGATTTTACCTCTAACGGATTCTGAACAATACAGCATTTTCTTATCCTGTTTTTAATGTGATTCTGACATGTAGTGAGAAGCAATTCTACAGTGTATTATAAACCATTTATACTGACTAGAGATCAAAACCTACTTGAGCATGCTCATAACTTTTCCAGGAAACTCAGTCTTCCTATTCATTTAGAAAGGATGGGAGATCTACAAGCCTCAGAGAGGCCGTTGCACTGCTACAGTGAAACAAAAACCTATGAAATTGAATGTTCCACTATCTGACCACTCACTGCAAGATTTTGACTGAGGAAATCAAAGACTTCCATAAAACAAACAAACAAAAATGTCCCTTGTATCCACCTACCACACAACATTAGTTTCTTTCAAGTGGAACAGGGAAGAAAAACAAAAAACTACTGAATTTCTTAGACCTTCTGCAATGAGAAATTATTCCTCAAAACAGAATGCAAAATACTAATGTGAGATCACGAAAACTTTGTGAGACTATGATTGTCTGGTTGCAAACTTAAAACAGTACAGATTTTAGAAATGTGCACTGTTTTACACAATGAGAGATGTGTAGGTTAATTTTAGGAGAGACAATTTTTAACCAGAGGGGGTAGAGGAAGATGGTCCTTCCGGGACTGTTGACAAAACATTGAGAAAAATCTTATAGTTAGGATGCCAAACAGATTAAGGACCTGATAAAGTCTAATAAATAGGAAATAGTCTTCAGACTGTTATCTGCCTGCAAAAGGTTGCAGCCACTTCAGGTCTAGAGCAAAGCTGCTCAGCAGGTTTCTAAAACCATACCATGTAAACACAAACAAATCAGATTTTATGGATGAGATACTTAACTGATAACCTAGAGATTTCTATTTAATTTCAAGAAGATTTTGATTACATTTGTACCGTATGAAAATACAGATATTCGAAGCTCTGTGGGTGCATTCGCCAGCTTATTCTGCAAAATTGACCCTCTTTCCCCATCTCCCTTTCCCATTGTTAGGAGACCTCCTGGCAGCGGTTTGTGCCAAAACTAACTGCTTTTAGAATCAGGCATTAGTATGGTAATTTTGAAGGAAGTACCATGAGTTCTTTATTTTGGATGCAATGATGAAAACTCACCCTTTTCAATTTGGCAGCAGCTTCTCCAGAGCGGATTGCAGCCAGCAAGCTCTGGTGGATCTGTTCGGGGTCAGCGCGCGGGAGCGTCATCGCGGTTTGTCTCTTAGTGATAGGGCGTGGGTGGTCAGGGGAAGCACCTGACTGCGCCTGACTCTTCTGCTCACTATTCACATGGCTGCTTTTCTATAAAGGGAGGAAGTGGAAGGAAAAGAAGCCAAAACCTTTAATCTGAATTAATTATAAATGGAAATCTGAATCAACCTGGCACAAGGTTGCATAGCAAACTGCTGCCATTCTAGTGTTTGCTTGATTCAAGATTTCAGAGATCAGCCACATTTCCAGCATAGCACATAGCTTCTCTCTCAAGAAATTGTGCCAGCAAAACTTTGTATCTCCATTCAAGTGTGCTTGTGGCACGACCACTTGAAGCCAAATGAATCCAACCACTCAGAATTAAATTTAAGAAATCAACACACAGAACTATAAAGAACAAATCATAAGCACTCCAAGCACAAAAATAAGTAATACACAGGATAAATAACTATTTAATTTACAGTTCGTTAAAGTAGGGGATGCTAATTATGGCAGGAAATAGTTATTTCCAATCATCTGAATGATGTTGCTCTCATTTTTACCATTCCATGTATTCCTGTACTTCATTATAATGCTGTGCTACTGGTGGACACCGCAGGGTGTTTTCCCTGTACAAATACAATGCTTTCTGACCAGGGAGTGATTCAGAAACAAGCCTTTACACCGGTTGCACTTGATGGCACTGGACCCACAGTAATTAGTATTAGAAATAAAGTTTACCTTATCCATTAGACTATTTTGTGACCCTGCGGTTACGGTCTGTAAGGAAGGGCTTTTCACTTCAGCCATGGAAGTAGCTGAGGAGAATCCAGCTGCCAAAGGGGCAGAGGAGAGTTCCACTGGAAATTCCTCTCTCGGTGCCTGGCTAGTGATCGTACGCGTCTTACTGAATGATTGTGACCTTTTGACTGCAGATGAGACAGCAAGAGCAAAAGGGGATGGTCTTGAACTGGAGTATGGCTTTGGAACTGCAAAAGTTCTGAGAGTTCTTAGATTCAGTGGTGCTGGAGGACAGGAGGGAAAACTTAAAAGCTTATTGCTTTTAACAGGAGAAGTGGAAGATTCAATGTTTTTTCCATCATCAACTTTTTCTTGATCTGCTGGAAGAGAGGGAATATTTGTTTTTTGTAAAGCCAAAGAAGTCAAATCAGGTGATGAAATTTTTTTACCCATCTCTGTATTCTTAACTTCATTTTGAATTGAATTAGGAGCACACACTGTACTTCTGGCAACTGCGGATGTCACATAGTGACCTGAAGCTCTTCGTTGCATCTGCAGATAAAAAGAACTAGGCTTCGTTGTAGGACTCAATGGACTTAACGCATTTGACTTGTCCTGAGTCTCAGAAGAAGCATTTGTATTATCCAAGCTTAGCATCAGTGGGACATGCTGCTTGAAAGACTCTCTTTCCATCTGGCTGCTCTCAGTTGTAACCTCAGCTTCAGAGGTCACAGTATGTTCAGAAACGCTGTTCACTCTCTGCAGCAGATCACTTGCTGCTGCAGCTTCATTTTGTGAACCAACCTGTGAAGGACCCACACTTTTTGACGGATGAGAAATTTCAGTTTGCACTATGAATTCTTTGGGGTCTTCCAAAGTAGATACCTCTTGATCCTTATGATCTAATGGAACTTCTGATTCCCAGCTCTTCATTATTTCTAAGAATTTTGGAGGCACTATTTTATAAGTAGTCATCCCAATTTTTGGTATGTAATCCCTTGTAATTTCATTAGCAGGTTTAGGTTTAGGTTTGGTGTCCTGTCTATAAAAAGGGTGACCTTTTACAGGAGAGTCATCTGGAGCTTCTGCAGTTGTTTCTGGTGAAGCAAAGTTATTGCCATTCATACAGATGTGACTCTGGTCTTTTACTGGAATTACTCTTTCATGAGTAACTTCTTGTGTCTCAAGATTTTGTTCTGTTGAAGTATCTTCACCCTCTTGATGCATTCCATGCATCACTTGAAGAAGGGGGTTGTTCTTATCTCTGTTGTGTTGAGGTACCAGTTCTCTAAATGTGGATGATTCAACATCCTGAGGAACAATAATTTCCTTCTGCGTAGCCTTTCCCAAATTGCTATCCAAAGTCTGGATTCCAACATCCTGAGTTTTTACTGTGTCCAAGCTGGTTTGATTTGTTTTGTCATCTTGCTTTTCTGAAATCAGTTGAGGATAATTTCTATGACTTACAGAGATGTCATTTTTACATGCCTGGCAGTTTGATAGTCTGTCAACTTCAAGCTTGTTATTTTCTCTAAAATCTACTCTTTTAATTTCGGCTGCCTGAAGCTTTTTCCCTTCTTCTGTTGTTGGAAGGAGTTTTGTATCACTGTGATCTTTAAGTTAAAGAAAGATTCCAAAATTAATACCAATGCCAAATGCCAAAAAAGATTCAGCCTTTCTCATTACATCCAGTGTATTTAATAACAATGACTGGCTTCTCACTGATGCTAATATTTTCCTTAACATGTTTAAAGGCTATTTAAAGATACAAATATATTTGACTAATATTTGCCAAATAGTTGTATTCTAACTCAGGTATTCTTCCTTGATAAACAGGTTACAGATGCCAAGCATTGACTTAATAGAAAAAAATATTCTCAAACAATTTTAAAAGTGCTAATGAATCTCAGTTCATTATATAGGCATCAGTGACTCAAGAGCTCAAAGATTATTCAATATCAAGTTAGATGCAGTTTTTATTTAGTTCCACACATTTGTGGCTTCTGTCCTTTAGTTTTAATGTTACAAATCTTATTTGCCAACTACACCTTATGTATTTGTACAAGGAAACAACTGAAAAACATATGGACAAGAGCAATTTGCCAAACCTATTTTTCCTACCCTTTAGTTGGTCTGATAATTCAATTTTCTACCCCTGGACTAAACATGTGATCATCTCCCAAACACATGAACATTTGAGTCAAATTGTTTTAAACACAATATTGAGAAAAATTTAATTCTTCAGGAATAATCATTTGGAGTGGTATTTTGTGGGGGAAAAAAAATCCCCATTTCATGTATGCTATAAAATGGCAGTTAAAATTTATACCACATATAAACAGGACTTGTGTTGTTATGATTTATTAACAGAGGTGTACTGAGTATAAAAGACTACAGAAGGCCTAATATATAAATCTGAAAATCAGTGTCATGAAAGGGTAAAATAAATCAGTCAGGTCACTAAATCCACAGAAAAATTTATGAGCCATTAGATGCACAGGATGTCGTCATTTTGTTTCAGATCAGTGTGTCACTTTCTTTTATTTGTGCTTAAAAATATTTGCATTCTCATGCAGAAAACTCACCCTAATTTCATAAGCAAAGAACAACTGATGGCTTCTTCTTCCCCACTGGGGTGTGGCAGCCATGTCACCCCATGTGGCAGGATTACCATTGTGTTCAGCCTTCCCCCTCCTCAGCACTGTCCCACCCAACCATTCTACAACAGCACAAAGCAGCTTTGACTACCGCTAAAACAAAAGTATATTAAAAACAAACCCCCAAAAAACCAAAATTGCAGCCAGTTCTTGCCACCTCATCTCAAAGAAAATACACAAGTGTAAAGAAAATAATCTGACTATAACAATTCAAGAATTGACTGTATAGCCATTTCTTCAAAGGAATAGAAAAGTTCAAGCTTCAAGTATTAACAAGTGGGAACTACTCACCATCAATTTTATTTTGATCTAAAATTTTAAGCTTCCCGTCTGTTTGAAATCCAGCATCCTCACTGCTTATCTTAGTCTGTAGTCCTCTGCAAAGCACAACAGTACATTAAATATGCTGGTATCATTCATTTCAGTAAACACAAGGAACGATGCAAGAGAACTGGCAATATTCTCCAAACACAGATGGACAAAACAGAATCGCTCTGCCAAACACTGGAATGCTCAACAGCATAGTTGTTTTTTTTAAAAAACAAGAGGAAATGCTGCCATGATATTTTACCAAAATGACATGCAGCTCCACTTGCTTCTGTGTAAGCAGATGATCCATCTTCCCTGCTCTTCTCCCCCTCCTTTTGTTTACATGTGCAGTTTGAACAGGCCTTTTTCCAATAACAACTCCATTCCAGTGAAGCCACAATGGTTTTTCATTCATATAAAGTGTTCTGACACCCCCCAATCAAAAATGTGTCCCTGACTTTGTCCCCACCACGATACACAGGAAGCTGCATGAGACACTGGGTATGAACACATGAACTGAGCAGTGCAGACTTCGCAAAATAGTCCCTTTCAAGAAATACCTTGAGAACAGCAAAGAAACACACGCAACATGTTACTTGCATACTAAACATCTTGCAAATACATACAATATCTATTTCCCTCATTTCATGGGGGACAAGAGAACAGCAAAAATGCTGAATAAAAAACTCATCTTTTTGGGGGTGGGGGGGCAAAATTAAGTCCTTGGCTTCAAAAGGTAAATGAAAAAGGCAAAAATATTTAAAGTTTCTTTATAGAAAGTTATTAAAACTTGAAACTTTGTTCAAGATATTTTTATTCTATGTAGTTAGAAATACTGGCATTATGAAGATTCCAATTAATTTGCCACATCAAATGTATTAGTTGTCAGAACCAGTGCCTTGAGCTGACACATCTGCTTTGCATCATTTAAAATGACACATTTCTCAATAACCATCCATGCTCATGTTGCCTCTATACTCCCAAACATACTGTAAGTGTCCAATAAACTACTGAACAGGAGCATATGCTCTCAAAATTATTGCTGGAAGAAAGTTTAAGCTCAGTCCTGCACTCTGTACTCTTGCTTAGCACCATTCCTTTTAACACAGCTGAGGGACTGAGTTAAAACTATTAACGACAGGCTGAACCAGATTTTTAATAGGAATTTTAAAAAAAATCAAATCAAAACCCACCAAACCCAAAAGCCACAAAACACCACAGAGCATCATTACAGAAATTAGTGGTTTTGACTGGAATACTTCGCATATATCCCTGGTTTGATTAAAAAAGAAAACACTTCTCAAAGTAACTGGATCTTATATATAATATCCAAATTATCTAAAGTTTTCCAGAAATATGATGTCAGAGAAACCTTACTCCTCATTTTGGAATCCCCGCGATATTTCAGGAAGCAATTGCCAAACTCTAAAGCCAGGATGCAGTACATTCTAGCTGATTCTCACCAGGATTATAAAACGTGAAAGGTTACTACCAATTCACAGGACGGAAGGGACAGAAACATCCCCTGAACAATTAGGCAAACTGGCCCAATAACAAAGGCCTGATAATTTGCAAATTCAAGACAGTTTATTAGATCCCCAAAGAGGAAAAACACTCAGGCAACTGGGACAGTATTTGCCAGGACAGAGTATCAAAAATTTTGCAAAGCCACATTTGGCCTTGGACTGACAAAAATGTCCCTTCAAACACAAGTTAAACCTCTCTTTACTACCTTGAAAGTTCTTGGCTAGTAGGGCAGTCACACGTTTTGGCTTCAGTACAATAATCGAAATAGTTCTTTCAATTTAATTTGGGAACAGTAGCCAGCTTAGTTGCCCCAGGGAACAGAGAAATAGTGAATTACATTAACACAATGGGACTTCTCTGGACAATCAACATTTATTTCAAGCAGGCACTAACTCATGTTGGAAACCTGCTGAGTCAGGTAGTTTAACAAACATGCTGAAGGGCAAAGGTACAGCATCACCAGAAGGGAAAAAGAGCGGTTAAGGAAACTAATGTGTTTATTCTTTAAAAAAGCTGAATTAACTTGTTTTCCTGGGAGCAAATGGATTGAGACAGGTCAAGACCACACATAAGGAGAAGAAAAAATAAAAATTAAAGCCAAAACAAATATGCAAGCAGTAAGAATCATGCCCAAAAAACCAGAAATGGCTGATGTATCCATTTTTCCCCATCTGTAAGAATGAATTTGTATATTTTTATTTAACTAATCAATCCAAATTTTTTTGCAGCATGCTGCTCTAGTAAATACACTGGGCATTTCAGAGCTGGATTCAGCTTTTCTGGGGTCCATCTGTCTGAATAGTAAGGAAAGAGAAGATTAAACAGAATAGACTGCAGAACACTTCATTGTCATTTCTGCTGAAAAGCTTCACGAATTACTTTGCACAGAACAGTGCTACAATGAAAGCTAAGCACATTAAAGCTCATTGCTCTCTCACAATTCTCTGTTCTGTGCTTCACAATGAAACAGCACTCTGCATTTTATTTGCCTCCCCCATTGTCTCCCCAATGCTCCTTTCTTTGTCACAAAACGTACTTACTTGCCATCTGTGCTCATATTTTCTTGTTTTTCTTCCTTGAAGCTTTGAGAGTTGTCTACGGAAACACTGCCAGGAATGGGAGCTGATGAAGCAGGATCGTTTTTGTCATTTTCCAGTGGTACCTCAGCAGAGCTGAAGGCTGCAGTAACCTCTCCTGTCCTGGGAGAGGTACTGGTACTTTCATTGTCCTCTCCCTGTTGCACACTCATCTCTTCCCTTTCATCAATTTCTTCCAGGTTGTATTCTGAGCTCCTTGCATCTACACTCACGAAAGAAAGCAAAAGAAAGTAAAAATACCCCAAAACCAACAAAACCCAAACCAACCCACAGCTCTCAATGCAGGCTGTAGATAAAAAGGGACTGCTGAAGGCAGCCCAAGTAGTTTGAAGAAGGAAAACTGACTTTTTTTCATAATTAAGGTAAATTTAAAAAAATAATTAAAAAAAGAGACCCATCCAGACTTCACAGCATTCTCTGGTTCTTTTCAATTCTCTCTTCTGACACAAGAATACGCTCATGACCATGCTACTGTCCATCTGGTTCTATATCTATACCTACTGTAAAACATTTTCCATGTTTAACCCAAGTACTGGATTAAGATTGTTAAATATATTTTGATCTATCTCATAACCCCAAATTTCATGGAGGCAGACAGTTTCTTTCACCCAGATTTCTTGTACTTCCATTAGCTCTCCAGTGAGTTTTAAAATACACAGTTCCTCTATATCGGAGTAGGAATGTTAAAGAACTAAAGAGCAACCCAAATATCAATTTTGCCCGTGGTTTGAACAAGTTTCATCACCATTATCAAAAATTTCCCATAACCATCCAAAGTGTATTAAAGTGTCTTGTGCAGTGCCTCACATTACAGTAGAAAAATAAAGTTCATAGAAAAGTGCTAATCCATAAAAATATTGACATTTGCAGCCAGAGCATAGTTAAACTGAAAGGCTGAGCTGCTGGATTAGGACACAGATAAATCAGTGTACTTGAAGTTGAACTAATAAATACACCTGACCAGGGTACTCCCATCAGCTTTGGGTACACTGATACCTATGAGGAACAAGTCTTGCACTTGGACAACTAGGTTGCAGTCTTTCTAAGTAGTATCAGTAAATTTCCAAGAGTGAAAGTCAACAAAGTCAACAAAGAAAGCAAAAGTAAGGAATACTGGAAAGTCACAGATCCCAGAGCACAAAAAAAAAATTTCTTAGACTGACTTTTCTTTTAGCAGCTGGAATCCTACAATGCTTCCAGTACTTCTAGAGAAGTACACTGTTAGAGAAAAGTAATAAGAGACTGTATGTATTGGAGAAAGGCTCGGTACAGAACAGAAACTTTGATGTTTACAGTAGGGATTATTTTAGTGATGGCAGTATCACTTCATGTGGGAGAAGTTAAATATCTATGTCAAAATGCACAAATAAAGCATAACAGAATGTGAGCAAACATTAAACCGGCTAAGACTATCCCACAGCCCATAACTGGCTCTCGAGAACATTGCCTCCTTCACTCCTGAGACCCGCTATGCCATGGGCTTGAGCCATTACCAGCTACAGGAACAAAGACACATTTTCGGTCTAAATACTTTATGGAAACCTGAATTATACAACAGAGAATAGCCAGGACTTCTGACAAGAAAAATGGAAGCATTCTGGAGCTGCTATGGCTTTGTGCCCAGGCACTGCTGTCATTTCCCTGCTGCCTTTCCTCTGGTAAGGAGTGTAACAAAGGCTGAGTTATATCTATACTCCTGGGATGGAAACTCAGCTTGGGTTGGTAGCAGACATTCCTGGCATTCCTGCTATGTGAAAGTCTGTTCTTTGCTGTGCTAGAAACACTTCCAAGCGTTGGAGTGGACTAACCTGACCTACAAATAGATAATACCAAAAAAACCAGCCCTCACACTTCTTCAAAAATGCTCTACCTCATTTGTCAGCATAAGATCAGCCTTGCTTGCTAGTGGGTTTTCATCTGTTACTGGGTCTCATTGCAGACCTGGGCCATCACTGCTGCAGCAGAATAAAGTCTGAATACATCTGAACACAAGCAACATTTAACAACCACTTACATCATGCAGTTAACTCCCTCGGGTAGCAGTTCAGATTCTGATCTGATTTCCGACTGAGGGATTTCCAAACCCTCAGTCGACAGCTTTTACATGCAACATATTGCTAGGAAGAACTTAACAGCAAGACTGGCTATATACTGTTGCCTTATTGCTTATACACCCTACCCGTAGTTCTGTATGTAATATAAATTGCATTACTACCTGTATATAATTTTTTCTCTCAGAAGATTAGTCACTGGGTTTTAAGTAGCCCTAAACCAACCTTATTAGAGTCTACAGTGTGCCACTGTGAAGACAGATATAGGTATATAGATATAGATATACAAACACACCCATATATATATATATACACACCTGATGACTGACACACCAACTGCAAGTCTCCTTTGAGCAGTAAGAATACCCTTTGCCCAGCAGAGAATGGGCTGGTGCTGCTCTGTGAGCTCTTATGCTCGTAAGCACCAGAGCTGGAAAGCCTGACTACATCATGCAAATCTGCTCTTGACTCCACAGCCCTCAACAAGGTGCTTAAGAAATACTGTAACCAACAGGATTATATCAAGGGATATGTTTGATGGAAAGTTTTTTTAAAATCTCTAATTTCAAAATTTGTTTTGAACACTGTTTGAACTCTTCAACACTGTTGAACCCTTCCCTAGAAAAATAAACACTAAGCTTTAATTAAATTTTGGGAAGGTGAACAAAAATCATAATTGATAAAGTGAATTGTTTATAATCCCAAATGTTCACATTAATTCTTTGTCAATGCTTATTCTAGTAGATGAGAGCCTTCAAACTACTTTTTTCAAAGTACTTTTGCTTTTGCACCATGGGAAAACTAACATTTCACAAGAGAAACGTTGCCTATTCCATACTATACAGCTCCACTTAATGTATATGTGTCTAAGTAGTGCATAGCTAACACACCAAATTGAACATTTGCAGTGGTTCATTTTAGGGCGAAAGGTAACGCTGTATTTGCAGCTTAGGTTTCTTTGCTTATTTGCTGAAGTAGCACTGCATACCAGAACTACTATGGAATGCCAGTCACAGCCGGACAAAAACTCACAATGCTTCCCAGATGCCTGACAATCAAAGCAGTACTAATCCAAATGGAAGGAACACCTGCGTTTTTGTAAAGTCAAAATTACGTCCAACTTCGCAATTAAAGAGATACTGAACTATTTTATCCATTTAAAACAATTCCCAAAGGTGGATAATTTTCAGACTAGGAATAGGACAAGTGTACTGCATCTGATTTTGCTGCAGGTTAATATTGGTTCTCACAGCACGAGCGGCTTTCCTAAAAAGACCCTTTATACACAGGCCTCATGACAGTTTCAGAGATGCCACCAGAGAGCAGCAGTATCCCATGAGAAAAAAAAAGAGGCAATGAAGCTGTGCTATGTGGCTTGTATGTACATTTAAAAAAACCTGCACTATATTAAGTCTTCAGCAAAGGACACTGCATGAAGAAACGAGGAGAACTAGAGACTGAAGATTGTCACTAACTGCAGAGGTAAATCCAAGGGCTCAATGTAGACTGCCCTAGCCAGGTGAAGATGATTACCTTTTTTTATTTCTTTCCATTACAGCTTAAATTAAAATATTTAATTACAGAACTCAAATGCCTCAATCAGAAGTTTCTACATCCATGGAAAAACAGACAAGCCATTTCTTTGAAGTTCAGGGTTGTTTATCTACACAGCACTTGGACATTACAGTGATGGGAAAGGCAAAAATTCTAGCACAGATCAACAATCTTAAGATCAAAACGAGTACAAGAAAACAAAAAAACTTGATTTAAAATCCCAGTATGATAACCTCGCTCATCTTAGACCCACTGCATGTAGATAGGCAGTTTTCAACACACAAAATTCAGTACTAATAAACAAGCCACTCACTTAGAATTGATTATTCTCTTTCATCTGCTACAACAGCTACGACAAGGAAAGGTTACAACTTTGTTAGATCTTCAACGTCAGACTCCACGGTACAGGTTCATACTCCCATTTGTTATATGACACGTATTGTTTCTACTTAAGGTCTTTTCCAATAATTTATATAAATTTCCCTAAACACAAACCAAGCCCAAGTTTACTGATTTTTTATTTTTCCCCCCTTTGCCAGAGACCTAGCATCCTAGCAGATGCCTTTTTCAACTCTTGTGGTACATTTGTGTTTTACCACTCCAACCAATTTGACTGGCATCCTGAATAAAACAGCTGGAAAACTACTTAAAAATTCCTGTCAACTAGCACAGTAACTGAGTGTTTAGCCTCATATAATGACAGTGGCACTCCACAGGCTTAGTATTTATATGCTTCATTCTTATAAAATGCATTGAAGAGTTATTTTTTCAGACTGCACTGGCACTGATTATTCTAAAAGCTTTTGCAAATTTTAGAAGACTTCTAGATGTTGTATCTTGTAACTGAACCCTACAGTCTGGTGCTTACGAACAACAGTACTTCACAGTACAAACTGCATAAATCATAAAAAGCATTATGTTCAGCAGCTAAATAACTGTATTTCAAACAGCTATACTTTCATATATCACATTTTTCCCGTAACACCCAACAAAAAATTTAATGTATAAACAACTATTTATCCATTCAGTTTAGATTTACAACTTATGTTTTCAAGGCTGTTCAGATGCCAACCAAAAGGCAGGCACAGATTTGCTCCTGCCCCTATGTTATGCAGGTCAAGGGCAGCACAAGGCAGGGTTCTAAAAACAACACTGGGCTTTAGCTTTTGAAAAGCTTGTTATGAGGTACAAAAAAAAAATCACAGAAATTCTGAATAGTTCTTCTCTATAACTTGTGAGGAAGGAGAGAAAACAGGGATAATGTTTAGTTTATTAAATGTAAAGCACAGATACCAATACAAAATATATTGTATTTGTTTCTGTACATAATAAATGTAAAATATCTTTATTTTAGAAAGCCATATTTTTACTTCAAAGGAAAACTTAATTGATCTGAAGCATTAAAATTTGTTCTATACTTATGACACATCTATAGTATAATAATTTATTGCTATGAATTATCATACCTTGCTATGAAGTAGATTTTATCAATACTTTTGTAAAAAGAACCAACCTGTTTCAGGCTGCATTTCAGTGGCTCTTCCTTCCGCTTTAGTGGAGGCTGAGTCTGTTGACTCTGTTACTGCAAACAGTGAAGCAACAACCTTTACCATCTCACAATTTCTGCATCAACAAAAGTTCTAGATAAAATACTAGATTGTGGTCATACAGACTAGTGATTTCTTCAAGAAACTCCTCTGAAGCAACTAGTGCTCACTCTCACATTTTCCAGACATTTAAGTCTCAATTCTTAGGTATTTTTGAACCAGAAAACTGAATCTTTGATCAAACAGAAGAATTACAAAAAAACACCACTGAATTTTCTCCAAGATTCTTCTAGTCAGTCCATTTGCTATTATACTCTCTCTGATCCAGAGAAGTTAATCTTTTCTCCCCACCTGAAGCAGTCCACCTGAATAACATAAACACAATTCTATACTTTAACTAACTATAATTAATTTGGTATTGTTTTTTCTGATCTGCATGCTCTAAATACCTCTCTTTCTCACACTTGTGGCAAAATAACAGAAGATTGGTGAGAAGGATTGTAAACACACTCAAGTGACTTGCAGTAGTTGTGCAAAACCCCACATATGTAATATTAACTGCTGTTTAATCTTGTGTGTTTGACAAGTGGAACACCGGTGTTCAGATAACACAGGCCTGTGATAGACTTACAAGGCATCTTTTGGAACATGCTGGAGATCCCTGCCCTGCTGTGGGAAAGATCAAAGCACCGTGGTAAATACACCTGTATGAATCCCTGACACAGAGGGAAGGGAGCAGGTTTGGCAATCCTCTGGCGTGGACTGAGCTCTGCGGTGCTTCTGCCCGGCTGCTGCTTCGAGGCTCCCCCAGTTGGTGAGGTAACAAAAATAAACGTACGCTTTGCATCTGCAGTTTTGTGGTTGCTCACTTGAGGTTCTTATCTCATAAGGTGGTGTTACTTTAATGTTTAGCCAGCTATACTTTCAGTTGCCTTCCAATTAAACAGCATAAAAAGATTACCAGGCTCATTACTGCTTTCACTTTGATCTTCTGGTGCTCTAGAGGGTGGTGAGGGCGCCTTGCGCTTCATTCTGCGTAGCGAGGAGTTCACGGAAGCAGTGTCACTGAGTGGCAGGGAACCTTTCCGTATTAACCCCAGAGGGGCCTGAGAAGGGAGACAGGGTAGGAAGATTATTCGCAATCAGTGAAAAACAGCGAAATAGCTCTAGTAATTATTCTCCAAAATTATTTATAAGATACATTTGGGAAAGAGAGAATGTATTACCAAATGTATTGTGTTTTTCATCTTAATTCCTCCAAGGAGTTGTTTTCTTAAAGAAAGATTTTCTCAAGTAATTGAATATATTCAGAGAGGTGCAATATAGAGAAGTAAAAGAAAATCAGTTGTTACATATACTGTAAAAGAAATTTGAATTCTTTTATGCCCAAAGGCTATTCTACAAACCCCAAATAATTCTTTTCTAAAAGCAGCTAAACTCACTGTGGAAAGAAGTTTCAACTACACCCCATTGTAGAGACATAACATAAAGCTTCCTTCTCCATTCCTTCAACAGCAGCCATAATTGGCCTATATACATAATTATTATGAATTTCTTTCCCTCTTTGAAATACCTGGACTTTCATAGAAATTTTTGGAATGCCTGATTTCAATACTTATCAAGTACAACTGTCTTAAAATATTTAACAAAGTTAAATTTTAGTAAGTTGCAAAAGAAAAAATTATAGTACCTACTGATGTTACAGCATAGTAATATCCTCGTTATTGTAGCAAAAATAAAAAATCTTAATTCACAAATAATCAAAACAATTAAAAAAAGGATAAAGGATACCTGCTGAAGACCTCATATTTTTATAATATAGCAGCCCAATTGCATTTCAAGTTGTTTTAGAAACACACTGTCTCAGAAAGACAGTGGTTGTAAATTTGGCTACTATTCTTAACTACAGTTTGCCTTATGCTGAAGAAAATTATATCCATGTCTACTAGAAGGACAGTGTCCACGATCCCAGCTAAAGGAATGCATTTTGGAACTAGACAGAGCTGCCTGTTTCTGTAGTAATTCTGATTCCTATCACTTGTCTTCTCAAGAAGATAATAAAATCCTGCAGTAACATTCATTTCTGGCTAGAAGGATCCACACAACAGCCGGGTGTGGGGTCATCTTCAGAGAACTTCTCTGTGCTTCAATTAACTAGCCCACTTCACAAAGCACAATATCAAGGAACAGAGAAGGCATAAAGACACCTACGTACTCTTGTTTCACTGACAATCCTTTCAAAAACATCAGACAATAGAATTGTTGACCGTGTCAATTTCCATAGAAAAAGATGCTTATCATTTAGAAAGCTACCACTGAATAAATATCCAAAGATTCCACAGTAAGTGGGATATTAAAGACCAAAAGCCAGAAGATTTGGTTGTACACTATCAAATCTATAAAGAAAATTACAACAGAGAAGATACTGGCGCAAGGTGTCTGTCAGGCAGTGTTTGGCAGCTCCTGTGAGATCGCAGTACAATACCTGAATGAATGAACAGGGCTATGAATGAAAAACTATCTTCTGAGCCACCCTGGGCACCCTCAGTCATCTGCTTTGTCCCACCCTGATATCAGGTACGACAGATCCACAGATACTGCACTGTAAGGAACACCACTGTCCAAAAATGTTCATACAATTCTACCCATAACTCTAATGCCAAAGCAAGCAACTCAAACCTTCTACAGCAAAGCAAGAGTCAGGGTTTAAGAGAGAAAGCACAAAGCACAAGGTGAAATACTCTTTTAAGAACACCAGAGGATAGGAACACATCACTCCTAATTAAAAATACTTGCATGCTTGAGTAGTTTTTAAACAAGTCAGTTTCTAGATTAAAATGTCACATAACAAAAATCACTTTACACTTTTATAACTTCTTATTCACAGCTCCAAAATAGTTCTTAAAAAGTAAAAATAATTAATAGTATTCAGCCTTTGAATTTACTCAGGAGGGGATACCAAATACAATATTATTTCCCCAAATGAGGCTTTTTTTGTTGCCGACGTATTTCCTCTTGCAGTTGTGTTTGTCTCCTCTCTGGCAGCTGTGCTCAGGCTCTGCACAAAGCCGCATTTCCCTACTCCAAGGTCTGCACCTCTCCTGCTTCACACAGGCTCCCTCAGTGACTCGGCTGGCACCGCGCCCTGCGCACACTCGCTCAGCTGAGCAGATGTCACCAGAGTTCCCTTCTGCACACAACAAGTGTGTGTGTAGGGGGGGAATAATGTTCTCAGCATAAGAGCACAAATGCTGCTAGATTTTTATAAGCCTTTCTACTGCCCTTTGCATCCAAAGAAACAAACAATTTGCAAAGAGAGATTTCAAGAAAGTACTAAATGTTCCAGTTAAGGTTCAAGTGTTGAACAGATTTTCTCAGGAATTATTCAACATATGAATATTAAGAGCTTTCAAATCCTAACAAAGGCTGTAATGTGAAAATAGTGCTTTACACAGATGGAAAAAAATTAAAATAATGTTATTAAGACATATCTGACAAAGCTTTGGAATGTACATCTGGGTGTTCATGTGTCATACCAACTGCCTATGATAACCAGTGCTTTATCAGTTACATTTAAATTAAAATTCTTGTTAGGATCACTAAAGTAATTAACTGTGTTTATGCAGAAACACTAGTGAACTCTGTCATAACTTCTAGAACATATGCAGGAGTTCTACTTTTAACACCATACATCCTCCTCATCCTTGCAACTAGCAAGGGTAGATATGAAAACTTTTTAGTCTCAAATTTGGCACCAGATCCTACCCAAAGCAAACACTAATAGATGCCAGAGCTTCCCAAGTTCCAGCCTCTGTAAGCAGTGGTAGACACAGTGCCTTGCCCTTCTTATCACTACAAAAAAGCAAATAAAGGTAATTAAGGCACAGTAATTTTGCAGCTGCAATGGAAACAAAAAACCAAAAAGCATTTGGGAAAGAATACGGTGGTAGTGGAGCATTTCAGTGCCCTGGAAAGCCTATGTCACACCAAAGATCACTAGACAGACATTTTCATATCACCACATCCTACCTCTTTTGCTCCATACATACCTAAGTTTAACAGAGATATACAGGTGACTGTGTCATGTAGGGATAGCAAAGCACATTGCTAGTCACATTGCTAGTATTTCTTTCCTCCCTTTGTGTATGCAGGCAAATGTATGTGCAAGGAGTAACAGAAAAAAAATGCACATTTGCTCCTGCAATGACTCACGCACTCAATTTCTATTACACGACTTAAGCCTCCCAAAATACTTAAACTTATCCTAAGTACTACAAAGGAAGTAATGTACCTCTGATCTGCTGGAAAGAAAAGACATACAGAATATATTTGGAGAAACTCAGCTGGTGATATTCTGTTCGAACAACCAATATGACTGTTTTCTCCTAGATTTATCTTGCTGGTACAGAAGCAAATACAATAAAGGAGTAAAGTTATGCATCCGATATAGTGAAAAGTGTATGCATGCAACATTCACCACCAATTTTGAAACATCTCAGAATAATATGAGATTATCTTCATGCAAATTTCAGGTAGTCCTGAGCACTCTCTTCTCCCAGGTAATCCTGACTACCCAAAACCTCCCTGCTGTCCATAGTGCTCAATGCATCATTGCCCGATTTCTCCTTTAAAGGGCTGACCATCAAGTTGCAGGCAAGCAAGACTGGTGTAATTTCTTCAGCATGGAACTCACCTCTCACAGAAATCCTAACTAAACTGCCCAGTGACAGTGGCTAAAAAATCTTTTCAGAAGTACTTTATGGTTTAGTTGTTTCCCACCCTTCTTCCATTCTCCCATCTTCTTCTTCCCTTTCTTTTTAAGAGGTAGCCTGGAGGTTTAGACTTCTTTAGAAGTTAGGGTTGTGTAAATAACAGCAATTTGTATCTCTACAGTTGAGAAGATCTATCCATTATTTTAAACTGTAAATGTTTTGACTAAAAATCTCCACTTAATGGTTCCAACCCAAGCACAGTTCATGCATACTCCTATACAATAACTGTAAACAATGTAAGGAGAGAAACATTATTGGGATAAAATGCAGATGTATCAGTCTAGCTTTTATAAATAAAGGAGTAGCCATGGCATTTTGGGCATAATCAAATGCTTTTCTTTTAAAGAAGTGTTATTACTAGAAAACTGCAACCACTTTTATGAAAACTGTTAAGATGCACACGCTAACTTATACAACAACACTTTGCAAAAACCCTTGAGAGTCCTCTCTACTTGCAAGTGTATTTAAACTTGCTAGTTCTAAACATACTTCTGATAAGAGTCATCTTGCCCAGAATTAGAACTGACAAATAAGTGAGGGATTTCAATATTAGAGACTAATATGCTCATTTCCCATCTGATTTAACACAGAAATTTCCTGGACAAACATTAACCATTTAAGCTTACTAGGCATCTTCCAAGTCTCACATAGAAGAATAAGCAAATCATACTATGTAATAACGTGTAAAAGGTACCCTGGCATCCACTGTACTATTTTCTCCCCTAAAAATAGGACTGTGTCCCTGAAAACTAATTCTATAATCACCTTGAAATGGAGGCAAAAAAAATTCCAACCCTCATATCAGAATGTAACTACTGACACAAAGAGAAAGCAGTTTCTGTAACAGAAAAGTAGGAGAGAAGCTGTAGGAGGTAAACATTAAAACCCTTTTTCACACTGTGAGAAAGTGGACTACAATTATGTTGAGAATTTGAAGAAAGACAACAGTGAGAATTCTGTTCCCTTAAAGTTGGCTCATTTCACTGTTGTCTGATGTTACTACTTTGACATGTTTCTCTCAAAACCAGGCAGACAGTTTATCCAGACAAAACCGTCATTTCACTTTGTCTTCCTCCTGGATGTTACAAAAGAGATTTGCCCATAATAGGGCCCATCCTGGTCCATAGAAGAAATAAAGTATGTATCCACTCTGCCAAGTAAACTAAAGGGCAGGCTACAGAACTTAGCCATTCTTAAAAGCAGTATGATTTGCAATGAAATGATGCTTGTAAAGCAAAAGGTGACAAAAAGTAACCCTTAAGAAAAAAAAGTGCATCTTCACTTTTGTAAATTAACTTCATTGGACACTAAAGTTACAGTGAAATTCCCAGACATACTAAATAGCCCAGTGAACACATCAATCAGTCTGGTGAGCAGCCTGAGAGAGACTAAGTCCTACCAGCAGGACACACATTTTCAACAGCAAAGAATATGATAGACCAAAGTCTTATATTGTTTACAATGAAATAATTGTGATCTAGTGTGACCACCGTACTGGCCTCATTACTGAGAGCTGACCTGGATTAAGCGAGATCTTTTGAGATCATTTGGTCCAATCTTCTGTTGAAAACAAGTTCTTAAACTTTATTATTGGTCATTGTGAGAGCCCGTCAAGGAACATCTCAGACATTTCCAGCAAAGAAACTTCTACCACTTCTCATGAGTGACCTATTCCAACAGTCAGTTCTCACAGTGATGAGTTTTGTTCTTCAGTCTGAATGGAATTTCCTCTGGAGAAGCTAATGCCCATTGGTTCTCATCCTGTCACCATGCACCCTTGTGAAGAATATACCTCTGATTTCCCTTGAACACCATCCAGGTATCCGAAGAACATGATTAGATACTATCTGAGCCTTCTTTCCACTAACACATTTATTTTCTCCAAATCTTTAAACATCATGGTGGCCTGTTTTCAATCTCTGCCTTGAACTGCAGGAAACAAATCTGGACACAGTAGTGCAGGTGTAGCATAAAATTATTGAGTACACTGGATTCAAGATGGATGACATGACCAGACCCCAGTCTGTACTGGTGCTTGGGATTACTTCACTCCAGACTGAGAATTTCACATGCATCTTTTTTAAACCTCATTCAGCCTTTCACTGCTTCCCTGAGTGGTGGCTGGAGTACCTGCCTCTCTGCCCATTTTGGTGTCGACTTCAAGTTTGTTGAAGGTGGATTCAGTTCCACGATGTAGATTGTTTATAAAGATATTTGACAGTATTGGCCATACTACCAACTTCTTGGGAACTCCACATTACAACCAGTCTGACTTGCAGCCATTACCCCCACTGTTTGAACTGCAGCCACTTTTTGTCCTATCTTGTGTTTTGTCTGTCCGGTTTGTAACATACTTTTTCAACAAAAAAAAATTTGAAGTAGACTGTGATTAACACCTTGCTAAAATAAAAGGTAGATGACCTCAACCTTTATCCTTGGATTTCTGCTTGCCACTAATTTACAAATTTCTCGCTCTTGACATCTTCTGCCAGTTGGAGCACCAGGCTTGCTTTTGCATTCCTAAGAGCATCTCAGCATGTCCAAGAAGTACCTCTGTATTTCTTTCTGAGAATTGTTCTGCCCCCTTTTATTTCTGCACTTGAGTTCTCTCAGTAGCACATTTAAATGAGACTGTTTAAAAATATTTAACTGTTTGTTTTTATGCCTACTCCTATTCCCACTTAGGGGAATGGACCACTCTTGTGCTGCAGGAAGGTTGTCTCTTAAATTGTCTCAGTACTCTTCCAAGCAGCAACTTTATTCTCCAAGGAAGTCTCTCACAGGATCCTTATTAGGAGTTCCCTGATCAAGTTGAGCAATATGTACTATGCCAAATTCATTCATTAGATGATATTTATTGGAAGGTAGATACCAAAAGACAAAATACTTTACTTGAATTAATAAAAATCAAAGGAAAGAGTAAATATTTGCCCACATTTAAGTCCCAAGTGCTGTGTTTTCTGATAATCACTGTGCAATCAAATCCCAATGAGAGAAGTCACCTTAAAAATTGTGTACCAAAGGCCTCTAAGTTTTAAGTGAGTTGCACACAGAAGTACAAAATAGAAAATACACACAAAAATATAACTTGATCTGGATGTCCTCTCTTTGTGAGCTATTCACCTTCAGTCAGATCACTTCAGATCAGTAAGAAATTCAGAAAGAAATAATAAATCTGAGCAACTGTTTGAGTGACAGCCAAGCAGTCATACATTACGTTTAGACATAATAGGATATTAATCATTTAAAGCATGTTGACATTAACAAGCTATTTTTTAAAAAATTGAATTCAATTAAAAGACAAACATGGTGAAGCAAAAAAATAAAATCCTGATTTTCTTACTCTCCCCAAAGGTTCCTTTTACTAAAATTCAGAAAGAAACCTTTGTCTTCTTCAAATGATAAAGCTTTTCAGCAGGACACAATACACAAAAGACAGAACTTCTGTTAAACAGTGCTCTCTTGTGGTTCTGTGCATCAGTGAAAGACTAAATCATTGTATAAAGATAAAGGTAGTCACAGTCTGAAATGTCTTGTCTCCAAGTCTAACTCAAAATTAATCCCTCAGACTTGAATTTCATTTATTTCTGCATTTAATTTTTCTAGCATGTCAGTAACTTCATATCTAAAGACCATCTTTAGATAGTGTATTCTAAGCAATGTCTGAAATAAATTAAAAAATATATATATAACAAAAATTTTAACCTTGATCTTTAATTGGAATTCACAATTGACAATATGTCCAATACCAGGATAGCAGTTAATGCATCAATTCTCACAAATTCTATTGGCAGAATTTTTGCATGTCATGTCATGGGATATATATAGGCTACTCAAATAGGTAGCCCATATCTTGTAGCTTCAATAAAATACAGCCCAATTTTTAAAATAAAAACCTTACTTTAACTTGCTGGGAACACAACAATGTTCAGACTTCACCCCATGTCTGCTTTTTTCTACAATATAGTGTAAAGAACAAACTACTCATTATCCCATGTAACTAAAACATTCAAAATTAACAGGAATATCCCAACCCTAATTACTAGTTATAATAAAGTGAGACCACATTCTCATATTTAAATATATCAAGTATTCATCCAAAAGAACAAAAAGGTGCTTACAAGACCAATTTATTTAAGAAGCTGGTTTTACCTTTTCAAAATACAGCAGCTACTTTGGTTATAAAGTTTAAAAGGAATGCATCATTCAATTTCTATAGTTATTTCCTAGGTAAAATTTTTAAAGCAGTTACTTCACTTTTATTTCCCATTTATTTCAAGCCTCATCATATATTAACAACACGGTTATCAGAGTTATTATGTCCGAACTTATTAAAAATGTAACTAACCTGTTCATTCCTAACAAAGCTGTTGGACTTCACAATATCAGATGTAGGTCTGACTTGAGCTCGTGCGAGTTCCTGGGGAGCACTCTGAGAGTTCGGCATGGGTGGCAAAGGAGCTCTGCGTTTCTTCGGCATTTCAGCGGGCAGAGTGTTGGAGTCATACTGCTTGCTGACAGTGTTAGATCTCGTGATAAATGCTGGCCTTGGCTTGCTCATCAATGGAGTTGCTGGGGCACTAGCAGCCTTGAGGTGTGCGAAATAAAAAGAAATCCAAGTTGCATACATTTTCTGGAAAACTATCAACAGTATTGACTGCTCAATCAGAATATGTGTCTAGAAGTTTTGCTCATACAGAGCTACACCTTACTTGTTCTCTTTTCTTCTTGTTTCGTTGAAAAAAGCTGAAAAATCCTTTGTTTTCCTTCTCCTTCAGAACATCTATGTTTTCAGATTGGTAGGAGCCTAAAATAGAAAACAACAGCCCTAGATGTTATTTCATGCGGAGATTCTTTCTCCTGCATTCTTAGTATTTCACTGTGTGATAAACCTCCTGCAATGATACACAAAACACATCATAAATCACCTATATGAATAATTTTTCTAGGTGCTCCAAAATGAACAGTTTGCCTACCATCCATGTTCTTCCTCACCTTCTCAGAACTCAGGACAGATGAGTTTCAGCTGCTCTTAATACCCCCAGCACTTAGTCCGGCCCATCCCACTTGTCATATGTTATGGTTCATATCACAAAGGTAGTAAAAGGGAAAAAGAGCATCAGACTTTTCAGGTCTCCATGCCTACCAGCTTAAATTTATGGCAAAGTGTGAAGTGGGACAAGCCAGGCCCCAGCCTGCACATGGCGTAACTATGGAGAAAGATCACCTACACACTCAATCAGTGCAGACATAACTGCATGGCAGTCATAGTAAAGATAGTCAAATCCATTCTCGTTACTTGCAGAATTTATCCTCCTTAAATTGCTTTGTTCATGCAGAGGATTTGTAAATCCAATGATTGACTTTTTAAAAATTTTATTAGAATGAACTTTCTTGAAGAAATCCCATTGAATGCAGATGTAATGAGCAACAGAAATCAGCAGGTCTGGTACAAGTACCAGTATAAATATGATCCTAAATTTAATAAATTGATCTAGGGTAAAACTACACAAAAATACTTTCTATATAACTGGGTATATCCAATTCTGCACTATCATTTGCAATATACATTTAAGATAGGACAGAAGTATTACTCATGTCACAGTTAAGCAGATGTTCTAGTAGGAGCGGGTGCTAATGTCCTGTAGGTGCTACAGTTTCACCGCCTATTTCAGTAAGCCATACCTTGAAAAGATGGTAAATTTAAATCAACTGGTGATGTGGCTACAGAAAGACAAAAAGAAAGACAGAAAATGTGAATCTGAATCAAGGACAGAGTAACAACTTAAAAACACAGAAAGCCAAGCTGGATCTTCAACATTAGGGAAAAATTAACCGGGTACTTAGCAGAAGTAAAAGGATGTGTATCTTTACTGCCTAATACTTAAGTCATTCAAGAACTTGAGCCTGAAGACATGCAACACAGACTGCAACCGTGTACATAAGGAGGGAGGCTCCACTTATATTTCTGAAGCAAAGAGGAAAAATCAGTGTGTAGAATAGTTTGCTCTGGTTTGGATGGTCAGGCAGTCCAAACTTGGAAAATTAAGAGGAATGTAAAATTAAGATATAATGTTGATAAAATAAAATTTGAATTTAAATTCTATTAAGTAAAAGATACATCTCACCACTTACTCTCATAAAGATAATGGAAAATTCAGAGCTTTGAACCTGCCTGCAAAATTGAAATGCTGAGCTACTTTGTATTAAGAGAACTGAAGAGTATCTAAATTTCCTAGCAGGGCACTGCTGTGTAGAAAGCATATATGTCCTTGTATGCCCTCCTAAGGATTTTTGGTTGTTGATTCAAGTGGAACACACATCATAATGTGCAAAAAGCAGCCCTGCCAGTCTGTAGATGAAAGCAGTAAATAACCAGACAACAAACCAAATAATGCACTTGGGGCACTTGAAGTCAAAGTAACATGTTTAGACAAGTTAAAATATGTTGGTTTCCAGTGTGGAAGAGAAAGATATTCCATTTTTGAGTTCTCTATGGAAAAAGGACATACTGTCCAAATCTGTCATTCTGACCTTTAGCAAGTAAACTGAGAGAACTCTTGAAACTGTAACCACCAAACAGTAAGGTTACCATATTTAGGTAGAAAGAGGGGCAAAGACAAAAAAAACCCCAACAAGCCCCACAAGTTCTAGAGCAGAAATAAAATCAAGCAAATAAACCAGTGGTCAAAACCAGGAGTGAGTCAGTCAATATCACTGCTTTCTACACTGACGTAAAATTTCCTGCAAGATATATTTGAAATGGAACAAATCACACCGTACAAAATTTTTAATTACAGTATAGTAAACCTGTCACCTGTCCATATGAAGTTAAAATCTGGCCTAGGAATGTCTGTACAAATATTAGAAAGTTAGTATATTGTATCCCTGTTGGACCGCAATTAAAAAGACAATTATTATTCCTTCATAATCTATAAAATTAGCAAGCAGTATTCAGAAATATACATAAAGACCATCAGAATATTCTAACACTTTAAAAGTTTTAAATAATTTAAAGAAAACTAGTTTTCTCTAACATTTCTGTTCTTTTCAGGTCATCATGATGTCGTGCAGGAGCTAAGGGAAATGCAGTGTTGTTGAGTTTTTTGGGGAAGGTGTGAGGGAAGGAAAAGAAGGCTTTGCATTTAAGTGAGGATTTATACTTAGCTACCTCTGCTGGTAGAGAACATTTGGTTAGAAAATAAAACTTTTATACAGCACTTCTGAAAACAAAACTCCAGGTACACGAGTCAGTTTCAGTTTTGTGGAAGACTAATGAAATACATACGAAATTTCTAGAAAATAATTTCATAAGTAAAAAATCCAACAACATGTATACATTATTAAAATATACATTATTACATAATTACAATAACAGCAATTTACAGAAGTTATCTCACCTTGACTGATGTCCATGGCATATAGCTCTCTTAGTCCGAGGTCATTAAGAGATTTTGTCATATCAAGGGGTTCTTGAGACTGGTAACTCTTCAGAAGTAGAGTGTGTGACGGATCAAACTCACATTTGCTACAGATAATCGGTATGAGTTCTTGAAGGGGTGAATGTGGACTAACTCTTACTACTGTCTTCTGTGTCTTCTTGTAGTTTATCACTACCCTTACTGTTTGCTAAAGAGAAGAGAATTCCAATAAATACTAGCACAAATTCTGAAAGAACTGGCATTTTTATAGCAGCCTCACAGTAATCACAGGAATTCCACTTATGGCCAGCTTCACCAGTGCTGCAGGTTCAGAAACATTACATAAGAAACTAAGAACTATTTTGCTCTTCCCTTCCATGCAAGAAAAGGACACGTGAAGCAAACTGCTTTCTCCCTTAGCAGTGCCATTTGCCTGTGCAGCAGGGTACATGCCTGGAGGGAGATGCCCTGCTGGGTTATACTGGGCAGCTGCAGAAGTGAGGTGATGAGCCACGAGCAAGTGCCTGTGCACACGTGTAGGAAGAAGGCAGAAGGGCAGCAGAAGAGCTCTCCTGGCCCTCTGTAAGTGCTTTAGATAAATTAAAAGTCAGTATTGTTCTACACAGCAGAAGGACAAAGGTGGAAGCAAAGATTTAGGCAACACTCAGAAATTGATTTAGTACTTCTTAAAGCTCCTGCCCTCTTCAGGGTATACAAAAAAAGCCAAGAGAGAACAGTATGTATTAAAGGAAAATGAACATACAATCAGAAGGGCACATATATCACAGCATGACAGATGGTACAAGATGTTGATTTTCAGTTTGTTCAAGGCTGTACTCAGCCACATTTCATCTGCAGAATTTTTCAAAAGGCCGATCAGGCGTGGGATTTCAAATAATACTGTAGTATTCCCTCTTTCAGCAGCAAAGATGTTTGCTGCAACAAACTGAGATGTATTTTATCTACGAGGAGCTTATCAAAAACAGACTAAAGCATTTCACAGAGCTTCAAGGTAAGAGGATGAAAGACAACAGGAAAAGCTGAAACAAGAGGATGAGCTACCAGCTCAATATGCTGAATACAGCAGTGATTCTAATTTCTCAATATGTTTAATTTTAGTTCTCACCTCTGGTATAACTGGAGCAGGTTTCTTCTTATCTATTTGTTTCGCCTTTACAATCACCTTTTCCACTTCAAGCATTCCCACTGGTGTGTTGGGTTTGAATTTAATCTGGCTATTTTCTGCTGATACCAACTCTATGGTATAACTTGATGGATTTAAATGATACTGTGCACAGAGAAAGATCAGCAAGTCCATCATGGGCTTCCTGCAAAAGACAAATAGAACTGTCACAACAGATGACAATTAAGCAGGCTATAACAAGACGTGCAGCTAAAAATTTAATTCAAGTTGTCCTTTCCCTTCCAGGACTAAATAATTACTGCCAGACACCAACTTTAAATATCTCCAAGCTTTAAAAAAACATAATTACAAAAAAAAAAATCTAACCCCCCCAAAAAGCCACTTAAAAGAAAATGAAACCAGTTTGCACAAAAGTATGCCACGTACTTGAGCAGAGTGGGACCTTCTTGCTTGTGTGAAGCTTTTCCTGAGGTCAACAGGGACATGTGGATTAGTCACCTCATTTGACATTTAGTGGGAACTTTAACAGTGGTGATAAATACTCTGTTATTCATTAAGAACAGTTCTTTTGCAAAGCTTGGCATTTTTATATCCATTTTGAGTTACAAGGGACTTTATTTTCAGAAAGTCTGTGCATGATCCACTTGGAATATGCAGGAGAAATAAAGTTTGAGAAAGTCACATTTTAAGAAGGTCTTGCATTAGGGACTCCAGAATTATCTAGGTTCTTAATACCAACAGCAAGAAAGAAGCTAAATGACAATATAGTAGGCAAATGCCATTTCTCGAGAAGCTCTGTAAGATGTAAGATGTCCTTCCCACAATGAAGAACGGCCAACAGAATTTGTCAGATGTAGTCAGTACCTGTATGTCCTTGTTCCCTCAGTGCTTAATGAAGAACATGCAGAACAGGGTATTAAGATAGGCTGAGCATTTCCAGTTGCTACTGAAATACATTTATTAAAGTTGTACTTGAAACAGAAGTGTCACAGATGTTAAAACAGACCAAAAGTAAGGAGAATGTCCTTACTTTGCATGTTACAGAACTGAATTAAGTTATAGCACTATCAGATCATTCCTCAATAATTTTTTTGAGTTGGGTAAGGACAATTTCATTGTGACACCCTCTGCATCTTTCAGTCACAACTGTGAACAAGGAAATCCATCACCTGCTCTGTCTCACAAGGATATTATGAAAATAAAAGACTGTGAAGCAATCAAATGGTATGTTGAAAAAAATGCTGAAGTATCTATGAGAAAATTAATACAGGGTTTGGCTAATATGGCTTTATCAGAAATCTTAAATTCTAGATGTTATCTCGTAACAAAGGCGAGTATTCTGGTAGCACAGCCAAATGTGTAAATAGCTTCTACAAAGAACTATCAGATTAAGCAGAATTCTAGATAACAAAGATCATGAATATATTTATTAAGCAGTAAGTTAAAGCAAAGCCTTTATATGATGCAGTTCCATAAAAATAATTAAGAATGACTCAATGTTAAAAGTTATTGTGAACACTGAATTATTCCCCTCTTTAATTTACCCTAGAATATCATTCCCGTTTCCCTTCATCTTAACAGACAAATGTTCCACAAGCAAACCGTCTTCTGGTTTCCAGCAGCAGGGCTGGACTCTCTGTGCTCATGCTGCACTTCCAGAAGATGGAAACCGTTTAAAAGTTGACAGATATTTCCTTTCCAGAGAAAAGTTTCTGCCTCCTTAAGTGGCAGGAGAACACTTGCCTCAGGAGACAAAAGCAGGAGGAACAATAAAACAAAAATAAAACCATACAGAAACTGTACTCCAATGTGTGAAAAAGCAGTTATCAGATGGTCTGAAGAGGTATAGGAGAATGTAATATACTCCATGCTTTCATCTAGATGATATGTAACAGCCTGAGGAATACTATGTGAAATGCAGAATAACAACTACACCTCCCTCTTCACACTGCTAAACCAGAAAGTTTATTTCAATTCATCTCCTGTATATAGCACAACTTGCTTCAGTTATAAGACAGAAAGAGGAAATACTCCATTTCTTGTACTTCTAATCCCTAATAAAACAAGCACATCCATCCCATCGCAAATCTCGTCATTCCCCCATCTCAGTGGGGGCAGAGCAAGGCACGGAGGAGGAGAGAGCCAGAGGAAGCTGCAGACACTACTTCTGTAGTGACCTTTCTGGTTACCAGTGTATCCAGTAAGTTACTCGTTACCTTTTTTTCTGGTGAATTTTTATACACTGACTGGCTTTAAAAGCTGCCCTTCAGTTACTGGAGAGCAGTAAGATTATCAAACATGACCAGAGCAAGAATTGACAAGCAAGGATCCCAGAAAGCCATCCTATGGAAATGCACCACGGTGACGGGGGCAAGCCCTCACATAAACCAGAGTGACAGTAAGTGACAGAACGATACGTCAGTAACAGCAGCTCACAAACAACAGGTACACGCAAATTAGTACATGAGAACAGTGATTCAGTGCAAATTTGCTTTCCATTGGTACTTCCAGAAACAACCTATTTGACTGGAGGAAGATGGACTTTAAGTCCCCCCATTCCACTACAGGCAAGACATCTTCAACAACTGCTTTAGAAAGATACTCCTACAGCAATAAAAAACCAAACAAACAAGCTTTTCTCGTAGTCATATCCTCCAAAACTTGTAAAACTCTTTTTTCCTAAAGCCTTCAAGGATTACAGGTGGAAGAATACATATATCACAGTACATTTAACAGCTTCCATAATTAGTATTCAGCAAAGCACCAAGAAGTGGCCATCAGCTACCTCAGAGTACATCATCTGCTAGTCCTCCTTTAGCCAACTTCAGTAAAATATTTATTTGCCACTTAACTTCATTAAGTTACTCTAGGTTTTCTAGAAATCTCTGAGTGTAAATGTATTTACATATTTCTGCACCTCTTCATCTCTCATCTGTTTTTCTCTGGTTGTTGCTACCTGACTAAACAACAATAAAAAGTAGCTAAAAGCAGCCTCTCATTACATCACGTAACTGATAGTTAAAGGATGAACTTTCACTACATGTATCAAAGCCTGTTATTTTTGTTAAGTGTAAGGTGTCACTTCAAGTACTCAAGTGTTTAAACGGAAAAAAAATGCATCAAACTACCAAACACCTCTCCAAAAACAAGGGCTAGAAATTTGCTACTTAAAAAAAGTTGAGATTCTAGATTTCTGATACACTCAAACTTTAGGAAAAATGTCTTCCCACCATGAGATCTGCAGTAAGCACCACCGAACAAACAAAACTCTCTGAATAACCACCAAAAGTATCCCTAGGTAGGGGTGAAATATTAAAAAAAGAGAGAAAAGAAACCTACACATAGTGTGGCTTTCTATAGATCTCCAATTACTTAATTATAATGGTTTCATGGCCTTCCTTGCAAAAATATTACTAATTCAGTTCTCTAAACCAAAAAAGACACTTTTTTTCATAGAGAACAACCAAACCCACCAAAACTCACAGAATTTGTTACTAACAAATTTATGTACAATAGGTTTTGAAAAGTGGAGCAACACCACAAAGCTTGTTATTCACCAGCTAGCTATAGATAGTAAACCAACAGCTTATTAAGAATATTCTAATAAATGAAAATAGTCAAGAATGGATCAAATGAAACTTCACAAAGGACTCTTATAAAACAAATTCAGCAAAGCTAAGGTCTCTCTAAAGACATCTGAAACTGAAGTCCCAAACATACTACCCCGCAAAACTATTTTTTTAACACACCATTTCCAAATTAAATGTATGGCATTATCATATTGGCCCCTGAAATTGCTAAGTTGATTTACTGATGCATACAACAAACTAATGATACAATTTCAAGAAAGCTTTGTCAAACTCTGCATTTATTCCCTGTGGGTAAACAAAAAAAACTATCAAAATGATCAGGCTGCTAAAAAAAAAAATCTTCACGTTGAGTTTGGGTTTTTTTCCTTCTTTGGCTGCAAAAAAATTCTTCAGCTCTATGCTATTAAAACACTCTGAAAAATGTTCCAATTAAACAAAAGCAGAACAAAACAAAACAATCAACAAAAAGCTTCACTCATTTTTCTATTCCTTCATCAGAACACTACCTTCACTTCCTACCACTCATTGCTCTTACCACATCTGAGGTGGGGGAGTGGTCGTTGCTTTGAAATGACTGTTTGCCTGAGATCCCCCTTCACAAATCCTGTTATCAGAGTGCACATGTCACTGTCAAGACTCTGAAGACATGAACTGAATCCCTATCACCAACTACTGCAAAGTACAAATTGGTGTCAAGGCTTAAATAAGAGAATCCACCCATTCCTGAAATTTCAGAATGAGGAACGACTTACTTCAGTTTTTTCTTTTTTTCAGTCTGTCGATTTAGTTACTTCAGATCAACCCAAGAATGAAAAATTCTTCTCTGGTAATCTTTTTCTCTAATTCTTCTTTTGAATTTCATTCTGATCCTCTTTTGCCTACTTCTACATAATCAGGATATTTATCTCACTAACACCTTGCTTTGTGCTACATAGCTCTTGCTATCCTCTATGCCAAAGTAGGGACCAAACCAACCCAACTTAATCTGAAACAGAAAAGTTTCTTCTAGTGGACTACAGAATTTGAGCGTATGCCTGTTAAAACTCACCATTTTGCTTTTTCTAGTATGAGATTTAAAAGGTGTTCTCTCCTCGGGACCTTCAGAGCTGCTCACCTCCAATTATGAATGAAGAAAGAGGCAAAGTAACAATTTTTCTGTTTATGTCATTTCTAGAGGGATCTTGCCTATTTGTTCACAATATATGACTATAAAGACAGAGCAAAGCTAGAACAAATGATAGTTTGAAAAATGTTTCACAGTGGACTGCAGGTCCCGCACATCTCCCCTCATTCTGAGATGAGCCTAGCAGTGCTAATACTGGTTCTTATTTGCAAGACAGCCATGTATGAAATCAATCACATACAGTATCTTGACTGAAAAAATCCCATAACTGTGGGATAATAAAACTGATTGGGAAACGAGTGCAATTCCTGATAAGCCTGTAAAGCCTGTCTTGAACACTGAGTAATTATACACAATGTAATCTGAGCAAGTGAAGATAGATGCAACATTCCTTTCTGGCACTTTGTTCTGAGCAATGCATGAGAGAGGGCCTGTGGTACTTATAAGTGTGGACAAAGGGAACAAAAAGAAGAACAAGAAGTCTCTGGCAGTGTACGTGTGGAGCCTCATGTCTAAGAAGGTTTAAAATCAGGAAGGCACCACATTTACAGACTGCAATATTCCTTGCTATAAACATGTTGGAAAGAACACCATAAAGCATCAAGTACTTGCATTATTTCAGAAAATTTCTTCTGAGAAATAAAACCTCACATTTAAGTTATCCTGAAAATCACTGAGTCATGGAGAGGCATAAAAAGACCCACTGCAGCTCTGGTGAACAAGCTGGTATTTGATGTCTAAGCAACGACCTCACGAACTCCAGCAAATGACAGTGTGCAAACAAACTCAAGCCAGACTTCACCTCTCACTAAGAAGTAGGTATAAGGACACATTTGCAGTACCTGGTTTGAATGAATAAATAAGTCAGCCTGCTTGGTTTCAGCAGGAAAGACATGGGCCATACACTAACACAAGGACAATATACAAAGAGCTTTGTTTATTTCAGCTTAGGATAGCAACGAACTGGCACCCAAATTGCTGTGATCCACACACGGCCTTGCACAGAACTCTTCTTACTAGACCTACATTTTAAGTCCCAAGATTTATAATTTCAGCTCACCAGTAAATCTTTAGGTCTTTCTGAACTAAAAGTGACTTGACAGTTACATGCACAACCTATCCTACCAATTACCTGTCTGAAAGACGCATTTCAAACTAAAACCAGCTTTAGCAAAACATAACTGTGATAAGAAATCCAAAGGGTTTGTATATATATTTATAGCTATAAATTTTTTTGAAGCATTACAGATTTTGTCTGAAGTGATGATATGCTTTTTGAGGACTGCTAGTAGTCTACAGGTAGCAGTGCTGGGCAAGTAACTGAACACATAACTTTGTACTCAAATAGGATGAACAAAGTGCTCTTTAAAAAGCAAAACGTATGTGGGAAAATTCACTGAATCATACAAACCAATATTTTACAGAGATTTTTAGTGACTAGAAGAAACAACAGATGTGGCTACACATACCGACAGGTATCATACAGAATTTTTGAATCTCAAAAAACCAGTCTTCCGAAATGGTAGGTACATGTATAAAGTAGATGTTTCCATATCTGCCCAAAAATCATAGTAGAATCACAGAATCATTTAGGTTGAAAAAGCCCTTTAAGATCATCAAGTCCAGCCATTAACCCAGCACTGCCAAGTCCACCACTAAACCATGTCCTTAAGTACCACATCTACATATCTTTTAAATACCTCCAGGGATGGTGACTAAACCACTTCCCTGGGCTGCCTGTCCCAATGCTTCTCAAACCCTCTCCATGAAGAAATTTTTCCTAATATCCAATCTAAAACTCCCCACTGGGGAGGCCCATTAGGCCATTTCCTCTTATCCTATCACTTGTTACTTGGGAGAAGAGACAAACCCTACCTGACCACAACCTCCTCCCAGGTAGCTGCAGAGAGCAATAAGGTCCCTCCTAAGCCTTCTCTCCAGGCTAAACAGCCCCAGCTCCCTTGGGTAACCCTAACCCTCCTAAGACTCATGATCTTGACACTTCACTTCGCTGCTCTTCTTTGGACACGCTTTATGTTCAGGCTTACACAAGTCATGTGTTTTACCGAATGATTATAACCTGGATAAAGGTTCAAGTAAACTTGAGCAAAAAAAAGAAAATTAAACAAAAATATCATTCTTTGTAACGTACCTCCCATTAACTGTAGTGTACTTGATCACATCTCCTGGAAGGACCACTGATAATTCAATATCTTTATCAATTACATTCTCTTTCTGTTCCATGATGAGGTTGGTTGGCTCTGTGTTATCAAATGGAGAAACAGCAATGGATTTTGTTTCAGATGGAGGAGGTGGTGCTTTAGATTTTCTTCTGAAATAAATAGATAAAAATTAAAAATCAAGTATGCATTTATACATATGATTCCACAATGGCAAACTAACAAAGTCTCAAAAAGAAACGAACACTTTATTCTTTTCTAAAGTAGTATGTGCAACAAAGGGATGAGAGAATATTTTAAACATACAAACAGTGGTGACAGAAGACAAAACAGGCTAAGGTATCCATCACAAAAAAAAAAGCACCCAATAAACATCAAGCCAAAAGAGTTCTTCAATGTACCATAAAAAAGTAAATTAGTTAGTTGTTTTTTTTTTCCTCCTTTGGGTTATGCAAAGACCCTATTTGTGCATTCTCTAAGGAGATTTACTGGATTAGTATAAACAGAAATATTGTACTATGCAGTATGAAGCTAAATTGCACTACCAATGCGCTTAATATAGGATAGATACTGGAGCAAATAGTGACAGTTTTCCTCCCTAAATTCTTCTTTTGGTTATTAAAATTATTCAAAGAAATCCTACCAGCTCTACATTACTTAACTTCTATACAGTAACAAAACAACAGTGTAACCAATTCTATTTTGTTGTAATATTTCTTGACATTTCAGTCACAATACGAAAGCATATATTCTCCTCACCTATGGTGATTTCCTATTTTAATTTTCTCAATACCCTTTCCCATGTCAGTGACCAGACAGTTTACTCTTGAATACAAGGACTGATCACTAAATAAGCTGTACTTATTTCACTTTAAAAAAATTCTAAACCAGCATAAAACTCTCTATATCTCTTAATATATGCATGTTACAGTAAATTCTGAATGCAGGACTTTCATGTCCCACAACATCTAGTCCAACATCTCCCTTTAATTAAATAACTCTCCACAATTAACCAATATATTCAGAAGGAAAAGATACTATTATTAAGAATTTTACCATTAGAAACAAAACCAAAACACAGTCAAGACACATTACCTCATGAGAGCTTTTGAATTTCTTATAAACATTCTTGAATGGAGCCACATTCACCGAAAGTTACAATACATTTGAAACATAATACACAAAAGTTCCAAAAATATGCTCATGTTTTAGATGGAGCTGTACCAAAGTTTGTTTACTTTAAACCTAAGGAAAGAAATTAACTCCTATCATTGTCGTACAGAATTAAAACAAAAAATCTAGTATACAAAGAGAAACACAAACCTTTCTTGGGAAAACAAAGTTTAAAGTCACTCACAACGAAGAACAAACAAGGTCCAGAGCAGCACTGCAAAAAACAACTGTAACAAGGCTTCACATGACCAATCTGTTGCTGAAAGTGCTTAGAGTTTTGAACTTCAGAACTCTGCTGAATAATTAACTATTCACAGCCCCTCAGAGCTAATCCAGAGTACTCACAGGCCTCCAAAAACACTAAATGAGGATCCACATTCAAAATTTATACCTCCTCCCTCAATGTTTTAAATTAGTTTGGTGTGCTGTGCCTGCAATTCAAGATGTGCAACATGAGCTGAAAATCTGACTTTGGTCTTTACAGCAGCTTTCCTGGGTTGTTTCAATGTTACATGAACATTGCAAAATGTATGAATCAAACTTCTTTGTACTCCTCCCCGGCTTCTTTGGGGGGTTTTGGAAGATATTTAGCTTTCATGTAACGCCAAACAAATTATTAGCTAGTACGAAGCTTCAATACAACTATCAGAAATAAATAAAATCCCAAACCCATAAAAACTCATCCTATGACATTAATACCGAAAAACCCAAAGTGAACCAGTACAATTTTTTTAACATTGCTTGACCCCCCTTCTTTACTCTTTCTTACATCTTTAACTTCAAATGACTGGTAAAAGCTATTTATCACAGAATTTAATCTTTGAAGTGTCACAGAAAGATTTATTTTCAAATGCTAGTGGACTCTATTTTCCATTAAGCAGACTAATGCAACTTTATCACTGGAACGCTACTATCACCAGAGTGCTTAACGACACACAGAAATAAATGTGATTTATTCATACAGTGTCTAACTTCAACCGTAGAGAGCTAAAACTGACCAAATACTCTCATCAAAACACGTGTGCAACAGTTGAAATTCCATGTATTTATAAAGAACACACACGCACATGGGGTCAGGCGGTCTAACAAGGTTGCTGAAGCCTCACAAGCTCCACTGCAGAGCCACGTACCCCGCCCATCTCCAGAAAATCTGAATGTGCTTTATGGTTAGTTATGCTTACACGTTCCACCTCACAGAAAGGAGGAAAAATCTCAAGTGTACTTTCTCAGAAATCATGCCAAGTTTTGGCAACCTCTTATTAAACAACAGGGATCCCAATGCTTTCATTTTCTGTTTCCAGATGCCATGTCTCTTTTTTCTTCAGTTCTCACCAATTCTTTCATCTCTCTTTCTTAGCCCAAAGTATTTGCATTTGGTCTCATTGCTTTTCCATTATTTGAGTTTGTGTCTCTCTACCTTAGCAGAGGAGCAGCTGCCTGACAGGCAGGCTGGGCTCCACTCCCAGCCCCAGAGCTAGTACTGAGCAGCAAGAACAATTCAGGTGACCACGATTACATAAACAGGTGAAGGTGGAAATACACTTGCAGGGGTAGTTTTTACCTACAAACCCTCCTCTCCCTACTCTGCAATTAAAGAAGCCAATGAAAGTGATTTTCGCACCAAGGCACCCTCCACACAACCTTTTATCCTAACACCAAAAGTAACTCCAAGTCTATACCATCATTTCAAATACTTCTCCACCATAAAGAACCAACAAAAGCCTGGTTCTCTCTTGCCTTTTAACCTATACCAGGTACTCAGCAAACCAGGAAGAGCTGTTGATTCATAATGATTTTGGTAAAAAGACAGAGAGATGTTAACCTAGTTTCTTCTCCTGAAAACAAAACCTGTTATTTTTAGTAAGACAAAATACAATCATAACAAAGAGAGTAATTCCCCATCATATAAAAACAACACTTCAGAGGCCAGAAAAAAGGTGCTCAGTAAGTGGTCTCACTCACAGCACCTTTCATGTTCAGATAGCTTCCAGATGTGCTAGAACCTAAGCCAACCTGTTCTAATTTTCAAAATAAACATTAGAAGGGGTTAGAACAACCAAAAACATACTCTTCATTTTCATGGCTACTACAGAATTACAGGAAAGCTGCAGCAAGAACCAAAGTGCTGCATATTCAGCTATGAATTAGTTAATACAGAGGGAATTAAAAGAGAAATTTTAACTAGATGAGGCCACAACTCACTAAGAACTCCTCTGGAAACTGGGCTACAGTATCCTACACGATGTGGGTCCCCACTCATTCCTTGTCCCCATGGCTCCCAGTCCCATCAACTGGCTAACCTTCCCTATTTACCAGACATTGAAACTGCCAAATCCCAACTCTCTGGAAGAGATGTGCTGCACAATGATTATCATCAGATAAACAATTCCAGCAACATACTATCTTCTACATAAATTTTCTGTTTAAACAACCGCTGGAGCCAAAGTAAAAAAATAAATAAATGTTTCTTCTCTGATTCTTCCTAGCCCAGGACAAGGCAGCCAGAGGGACACCCACAACGCTCTCACAGGGACCCACAAACACAAAGCGGTGCAGCCTGGGCAGAGTTTCTATTTCCCTTGTTACCAGAACACCTGGAGCCCACTGCTTATGCCAAGGCACTCAGCTGGTTCTCATATAGTAGAGATTCTATTGTTCCCCAGAGAACTGATTCCTATCTCTTAGAAATTTAATTTTCTGAAGTCCCACCTGCAATTCCCGCCAGTCTATATGACAATACAATTCCTGTATTAAAGAATTCTTTCGGCCAAATACAAATAGAAGAATACAATTTTTTAAGAAAAACACTGCATCTTTAAATCAAATCCAAGACCATAAGGTCAACATTTTATGTGCTTCAGATCCCACTTCAACAGAATAAAATGTCAGAGATGTATCTCAACAGCTTTCCTGCTTGCAAAGAAAAAAAATAACAATGTCAGTGACCCGGATACGTAGAAGCCTTTTTAAAATAAAGGTCTGACACAGTAAATAAATAATGCATCTATTTATTTGATTTTCAAAAAAATCCTGCTAGAAAGTTACAAGCAGTATATTTTTAACTATCAGTAACTAGAGAAAGGCACTATAAAATAATGAGAAATACTTGAACTTACAGTGACCTGGATATTCCAGTTTTCACCAGCACTTCCTTTCAATAAGAACCTCTTTCCCAAAAAAAGGAGAAAAAAGAAAAGAGGAAATCTATCTGCTGGATTAGCGTACAATCAAAGACTACAGCATAAAGGAATATTACTGTTTACAGCACTTAACTTCCCATTTGGAACACAATTACACGAGAGTATACAAAGATAGCTTGATAGCACTCTCACTGAAATTATTTTGAATCTAACCTCCAACATCAGAACCTTTTCTCAAGTTTTCTACAGCATTCACCTAGGACAGGAAAAATCATAAGGATCTCACTTGCAATTCGGTCATCTCTCAGGTACTGAAATAGTTCATTAAACATAGTGCATTAAAAACCTTCTGGGCACAATAGATACACTTCAGTTGGTTAATTTCACTCATGGCACTATGAAGAACACTGGTTTATTCAAAAAGCAATTACTTTTTTTTTTTTAATCAAACTTTACAAAATTATATTTGCCAAAAGTACAAGCAGCACTTTGTTTTATTTTCACTCAAAGTCAGAAAAGGATCTAACTCTACTAAGATCATAGCATGAGAGGAAAAAGGCCACTGGAACAAAACTTCTTCTAGATCTTTTCTTGTCTTTGACCTCTCATCCCAAGCAATTATTATAATGCTCTCCTGACTATTACAATAATGCTGTTTCACTGCCATGTCATAGAAGCAGACAGCCAAAACCTCACACATAATCTTCTCAAACAAGGAACAGCTGAACAAGAGTTCAGGCCTATATTAAAAACATGGATTTGGATTTTTTAACGATACATCAATTTTGGCCAACAGGTATACAAAATACTTAGGCTCCTAGTTTCACCTATAAGCATTCCCAGCCCAACACTCATCTTTTAACACTCACAGAAAAAATCTGTCCCCTAGACTGAGTTTATTCTGTTCTCTCTTTGTGGATAATGGTTTCACAGCATCACCACTGCAAGTCTTCCAAGATCAAACACTACTTGCTAGGAAAAAGCTTGGAGACAACTGCAGCATTACTATCTGATCCGCTCCTCATAGTCCAGCAAATGACTGAAGTTGTCAAGGCAGGTCACTCAAAAAATCACTGCTATATATTTCAGGCATAAGCATAGATGAAAAAATACTTTAAAAATAAATTCTATTCATCTTCACTAAATTATTACCAGGTACACAGGTTTCTATATAAAATTTGGGATGCCATTTAGTGCTTGAAAAAGGTTACTCTTAAGTTAGACATACGGTAGTATTCTAATATTTTTCCGTAACATTAAGCAGCCCAAATATTTGCTGCACCAGCCCCAGAGCATCTATGTAACTTGACTATCAGCCTTCATACTGGGCTTTCATCTCAACATCAATATCACCGTTTGATATACAATCTCTCTCTTTATTTCTACTATAAAAGCACCAGTTAGATGTTAAGATCAAGGTATGGATCAATGAGAGTCAAACAATGTCCATTCTTAGGTTATCCCCTCAAGCCAGGCTTATGATACATGTAGGACAGTATAAAGGAAAAATATTTGCTGTATCTGGTCCAGAGAGAAATATGATCTTTCAGATTCTAAACTTATCCATTTAGTTATCTGGGGAAGAACGTGAGGTTGTATTATACAGACATTGAGTCTAGCCAGTGGCTGAAGAGGTACCAAGAAAAAAAAAGCTCAGAAACACATTTTAATTTCAATTTCCAGGAAGAGGAACAAATATGAACAGTTTGTAAATCTTTCGTGATAACAGGTTATTTTACAGGGCACTTCTCTATACAGATTCTCAAGACTGAAAGGACACAAGTATTGTAAATAATACTGGTATTTTAAAAATAATAGAGAAAAATAATATGGCATAAAATAAGGCACTGGGTATAGAGCTCTGCCAACACAATAATTCATTGTGCAACTGATGTATCAACTGACATGGCTGTAGTAACGCTATGGGTGATAATATTACTAATTAAGTGATCTTTGAAGATTATCTCTATGAATTTACTCAGTGAGGTTCCAGCAAACAACAAATCATCTGCAGATGTTCTCTTACTCATGCCGTTATTCAGATGACTGCTATAAAGAAAGCAAAAAAAAATGTAAAATGCATTTCCACTCTCTTTCCATAAATAAAGTGGATCAAGAAAATGAGGCACTCCTGGAATCAGGACATGTTTTCAAAGATCTTGTGAGAGAAAAAGTTTCCCTAGTCAATGGGATGTATGGATTTATCCCCCTAGCTAGCCTCATTGCTCTGAAGATTTTTTTTAAAGTCTTATCCTAGAGAGAAATAAATCACAGAACTGGGACGGTAACCATGACAGTAAGGTGAAAGCTTAATGGAATCTCTGGATGTCTGGTTCACACTAAAAGCAAGAAAGCAGCAAATGAATCCTTCAGTTCCCTCCAGACCATTTGGAACAGACACTTGCCTCCTCTGATTACTTGTCCCCATGGCAGTGACAGTCTTGAAAACAGAAGCGACTGTATTTGAGCCATAATTCATTAAATGTTTTCTCTCATTACATGGACAAAGAGGCAGTTCTGAGACAACATAAACACAAATCAGTATTATGGGAATGATTTTAATTGTGCCTCTCTTAGCATTAAAGGGGCACTAACTCAGGTATAAACATATAATATAATTCATTAAAGTACAAATTTAAAATTTTCCTAGAAAAAAAAAATTAATTCACTGCCCTTCAAAGCCAAATCATAACTAATATTACAATGATCTTTCCACGCTCACTTAAAACATATGAAAGACCCAGCTCCTGAGAACAGAAAGCTGCTGACTTAGTTGTCTTGTACCACCCATCAAAAGACAGTTAGCTCCTCTCTAGGCATAAGAATTGCTCTGCTCTTAGGAAGAGAGCCAAAAGCTCAGAATCCTAGCAGGCAAGAGAGGATAAAAAAGAAACAACACTTTCTCCTCTAAATTAGCATGAAGTTTATTATTATTATTATTAGTGAGGGACTATAGAAATACGTTCTGATACGAAATTTTGTTACAACACATTCTGTTGTGCCAAGAGAAGTATTTCTTTTTCTCCTGGAAAAAAACCCCAAAACAAAACAAATCAAAACTAACAATTAAAGTGAAGTCAAAAATTAGTCTCAATGATATTATTTCTAAAGAGGTTGAGAACTTAGGTTTCCGAAGTAAATAGGGCTAACACAAAATACAAACTTGGCGTGTCCATGTGTGACATATTTCTGCAGAAAGCAGATACTTACATCTATTTTTGCAACCTTTTCACAAAGTAAAAAATGCAAAAAAGTAGCCTAGATTTGCTACCGAAAGAAAGAACAAAAAGTCTGAATGGCATTCAAAACTATTAAAACCTTGTATGGCTCACTTAGCCTTTATTATATTTACAGCCACAAAAACAGCCTGATGGACAGTAGGGAAGAGAGAGAAGTAAATCTGTAACAGTAATTGAGTAATATATAACTGACTGAATAAACAGGAAAAGAAAACAAAGAGCAGCTTGATCTGAAAGGGGGAGCTTAACCTTTGATACACTAATAAATCTAACAAATACTTAAGCAAACGTATGTTACCTCCACTAAAAATAAACCCTCAAATCTTTTTCAAGAACTGCTAAAAAGGTTGCTCATACAGCTGTTTTTCTTCCATGACTAGTAAGAAAGTTCAATTAAGGGCTCTCAAATAGAACAAAACCTGAATCTGTCCTTCTGGTTGTTACCTCCCAGTCATGAAAGTGGGTATAATGCCACTGTCTTTTCAAAGCCTGCAGATGAATCACCTAGCTCTGCTCGTGGCCTTTCCAGCTGCTATTCTGAACATCAACAGAAGTAAGAATTGTCAATTTATCTGAGCTTTGCTGCTGCTGCTTTTCTCTCCTGTTCAAAATCATGTTTTAGAAGTAAAACTGGAGGCAGGTACTGGATAGATTTAGAGGCTGGGAAAGGTAGAGAAAAAAAAAGCAGAGCCAGTCAGTATCACAGCAGCCAGGAAAGAGGCTAATACAGACCCTTCCCTTTTCCCCCATAGACATACATGCCTCAACTATAGGTAGGCGGGTGTTTATGTAGGTGGGTAACAGATAAAGTACTGCAGGACAGCAGCTAAGAAGCTCTACAGTAACGAGGAAGACAAAACCTAACCCCTCTCCTTTCAGCTGCTGTAGAAGGCTGGGTTCAACTGCAACAGTCCCACCTCCCAAATGAAAATTCAGATACGGGAAGAATAATTGAGAAAGCATAGCAATGCAACTTTAGAAAGCACTGCAACTTACTTTCATTTTTCCTGCAGGTGTTTCAAACAGAACAAGGTTTTTCCCTTGTAGAAAGTTCTTCATTCACCAGAAGCCTTCTCTTCGCAGTTATATCCTTTATCTACCTAGAGCTTGGTAACACTTAAAATCTTTTGAACATTCACATAAGCAAGATGTAGGAGAATTTAGTAAACTGAAGAACAGAGATGACATTAAGCATTGGAAGGGAATGGGAAGCAGGAAAAGTTTCCTATCCTGAGAAAGAAGATTAAATATAAATATATCTCCGTGTGTATATCTATATACAGATGCTATGAGACACATGATGAACATATAGAGTTCCTACACAGACAACCATGTCAGCAAATAAGGCATCCTTGCTCAATACAGGAAAGAAAGAGAAAAAAAGAGTTAACTTTAGGCTAAGAAATTGTATTAAACCAAGCATTTTCTTCAGTAGATTTCAAGAGCAGCATCTTGGCAGTTAGTATCCGGAAAAGGATGATGTAATAAAGAGGTTTCTCCCATAATATGAGGACTGTTACCAAACAGAAATACTGAACATCTTGGGCTAACACTGCTTGCAAAACTAAGAAATGCTTTGAGTACCTACCTGCCACCAGATTCTCCTGCTCATCCTTTACAGCTGCCTCCTCAACATTCACTCTCTTGCCTGCACCCTCCTCAGAAAGCAAAGTGGAAAAACCTTTTACCTTCAGGAACAGGGTCACATTTACTACCTCCTCAAATGCCAGTGCTGCTGCTAGAGGCCCAGGCTCATCTCTCAGGCACTCTGTGAGGGGCAATGGGTGGTACAAAGCAGAGCCTCAAGTCTCATCCCAGCTCTCTTCCCAGCATAAACCCGACCAGCAGTTCTCACGGCCACCTTTGCAGCCACTGACAGCGGAGCTCCCTCCCCTTTGTCCTACTTTAACTCCCCTCATTGTTTGGCAGCTCAGGGCCCCAAACGAAGGCTCTTATTTTGTCTCCAAACTCATCCCCATCTGCACACAAGAGCTGTCATTATCCCCTTTCTCTGCTTAGATCTGCACACTCAAAATCCCCTGGATCCACTCCCTACTGGATTCTTGCAACAAGCAAGAGGCAAGGAAGAAAGAAGGTATTTCTTTCAAGGAAGAAGATATTTCTTCGAAGAAAGCTGGCTCCCTGCACTATGGTAACACCAAAGCTATTTTGGATGACTCCTTACTTCCATTAGAAAGCCTCTGCACTTTCTGTAAAAAGGTACAGGACTTCAGCATTAAGTATGAAGTAGGAAAAAATTCTTATTTATGTAATAATGATTATAATCATCAGCAGTCTGCTCTGAGGAATGTAAAGAAACTTTCCTAATGAATGCTTTGCTTCACTTCTATATTCACCCCTGCATCCTTTTCAACTTTCACTACCACAGCCAGTTTACAGCCAATACCTCACTGCTAAGTTTTTAACATGCTAACAGATGATACAGTGCCAGCAGCATACTGACTTTTACAAGAAGTTCAACTGAACACTGTTTCTTAAATTCTTTCTTTGTTGCTGTAAGCAAAGTCCATCCTGGCATTGTGAAGTTATTTAGGAATTTAGTCTATTTAGGTACTACAAAATATTTTAATGCTTTTCATGATAAATGAAAGTGGTAGGCAATATTCAAGGAACACACAATACACAGCAAGGACTCTACCATATTAAACACTAAAATAATTGACTTCTACAAGTTTTTACAAGCAACTAGTGGGGCTTTTTTCCCCAACAAAATTTTAGATCAAAATCTGATTAATGCAAATCAAAGATATCAGAAAAGCCTTACAGTCTGCATGAAATAACAGCATTCCTCATTTAAAATAATCTCAAAAACCTCATTTGAGCTTCTAGGCACCAAGTACCAAAATAAAATAGGCAACAGCTTCTATACCCAGAAACGTACCACTGAAATTTCAGCAGTCTGTCCACATGGATAAAGGTCTTTACACACCCTCATCTTTTAACCAGAGATGAACTTTTAAAAACCTTTTGTAGAATTACTACATACTTTGCCTGAAAAAGGACAACAGATATTATTTCTTCTTCCTTCGTACAGGCCTATATTTAAGTTCTGGCAATTTATGTACTGCCCTACACCTGAATTCTGCATTCCCTCCAAGAGCAAGGACTTATATGCTACTGCAGGTATATAATTATTGGTAAATATTTTTCCTCACAGCAGGTGTTAGGACAACACAACACAAATATTACTTTGAAGCCATTCTGCTCAGCCTCTAAACAAGGAGAAGGGAGAATAATAGCTAAAATTGATTACTCTCCTTTTCTGCTTACCTCCAAGATAGCACAGGTGGTTCTTCTCCATGAATATCAGGTGAGTTTCCTTCAGTAGCATACGGAGGTAGAAGAGAGGGTGTGTGTGTGTGCATGGCAAGCTCACTGTTGTTCCCTTCCGCTACTGCTGACATCAGTAAGCCTACCTATTTATAATCCCACCACCTGACCAAACAGCCTACAGAGTACATCTAGAGATTTGTACAGCCTGTAATCCTGACATATCTACTTCAGCCAATTCAAAAGAGAGTATTAAGTAGCTTTGTTATGTCTTCTGTGGCTTTATACCATAAAAAGAATCCAATCCTGTTTTCCGCACCCCTTTTATTTGCGCAAAATAAGTTTAATGGGAATTTTTAGAATTAGGACTAGTCCTTCCATCCACCCTTTTTTAGTTTTCCCCATTTCACTGCCTGTGAGATATCCAACTAAACACGTCAGGTGAGCATATTCTAGTGATCAGTGGAATATTTAGACAACAGAGGCAAATACCCATTTACATCCAGTTAATTTGATCATCAGTACTACCTACAAAGTTATTGAAATTTAAGATTTTCACAAATCAATTTCACAAGCAAAGTACAATATTTATGCTATCACAAAACCAAAAACAACTCAGAAGTGTTTGAAGTAGGATCATTTACAGAAGCTTGACCTCATTGTCAATTAAAACCAGAAGCTGCTTAAAAGCAGCTTAAAAGCAATTCTCGATTCAGTTACCTCTTCCCAAAGTCAGCCCTAATGTATGCAGCCATGGGAGGGCTGCCTGCAGCTGCATCTGCCCAGGGACTGGGGAAGGAATGCGGTCAACAAGCTCTTTGGGCAAGTGCTGTCATCAGTGGCAACATCCTGCAGGTTTCTATCACTGGTAAATGTTGCTTCTAGATCTGTATCAGGCCACAGTGTGTTTCAAAGTGGCTTGAGTACTGCTTTGGTGAGAGGAAAACACCTGTGTGAGTGCCTGTGTGCTGAGTAAACAACATTACTGACGATTCCTTATCTAACCTTTCCTACCTGAGAAGTCCTATCACCAGCATCCATCCTGCATTATGCCACACAAAACAGAAATCTAAGTCAGCTTTGCCTAAACGTGTGTAAGGTTGAATGAAACAATTAGAGCAATCAGCTGTGTTCCAAGTCAAATGCACTCTGCAACCAAACTTCAATAGTTACCAATAAAAGAATAAAAATCCTTTCATTTGTTTGATAAGCTGGAGAGGGCAATAATGCAGATGCAGCCAGGCTTGCAGGACAAGACTGCTAGTAGGAAAAGTTTGGTGCATACAGGGTATCACTGCTGGCTAAAACACCAACATATGGCCTATGGCTGGTATGTCCCACACAGGACACAATATTTGAGAATTTCACTTGGATTCACTAATTATTATCTGGGTCTAAGGGCTGCACCTAGAAATATACAAATTAATACTCACATTAATAAAACATCTGATTTTTTTTTAGTCCTGCTGTTATCTCATTGTTATTTTACATACGGTTTATCTAGTTAGCAATATCCTCCTTATGGCTTTCATAGATTAAGCAGTAAATTTATCACTGTTGAAAAATCACATGGCTTTCATTCAGGGAGTGATCAATGGAATTTAATACTACTGGCCACAAGCAAGTGTCCAACATTTCAGATAACCTGAAAGGACAGAAAGGTTTTCCAATTCTACAAGTATGTACCTGGCCATTTTCCCTTCATCCAACAGAGATTACTTTTACTTTTTGCCCAGTATCACTCAGCATAGACTATTAGTTTTTTGAGAGTTTGGGTTTTTGTGGTTTTGTTTTTAAGTTCCCACAGTACTTGTGGAAGGTAAAATGGTAAGAATTTTAAAAGATGAGGAAGGACGAGAGCTTACACAAGGTATTAGGAAAAAAGAAAAAGAAAACCACCATAAAAGGGAACAGAATTTAAAAGTTTTGTTAGAATTTGGTTTAGAATTTTAAAGTGCTTCTCATTTTTTCATAAAGCACCTACTTAAGTTACAAACCCTGGCATTGCTGTGTAGGAAACACTTCCTAAAACTGAAACATCAACTGAATAGTATCAGCAATGAAAGGCAATGTATGCGAATGCACCATAAACCGGAATTTATTTTATAATTTCTTGTGTGTATATTTAAAAGAAGCAAAAGAATTCTATTTTACTAAAGAGAATGACACTACGGGCTAAATACAAAACACTTCCTAAAGAGGTCCCTGTACAGGTCACATTTTAGTACAGATCTTTCATGCTCTTTAATCCATAGAATTGTTTCCAACACCAAAAAGATAAGACTTGTACGTACTAGTGAGGAAAATAAACCAAAACCTTACCAGTATTCATTTTTAAATCTTTAATACTTTCAGATTCACTTGCCAGTGATTACCCAGAGCATTTAGTACTCTTGCAATGGGGAGAAAAAAAACTCCAAACCCAAACCACAACTCCAAAAGCCCAATGCACTGTTAGAACTCAATGGATGTGTATAAATGATCTGTGTACAGAAAAGCTTCTCAGAATTATCTGGTTTTTAAAATCCCCAGTAGGGATGTATCTGTGAAGCTAGGAACTCTTTGAACCTATTGTCTCTATTGTTATAAACAAAAGACTGTTTTTTAAAACTATCTGATACTTCATCTAACCCTGAAATAGTAATGATTATATTTTTTTTAATAATATCCATGAGAAACAAAAGTCTGAAAGCAGCAAGAATAGCAGGAAACCCAGATTACCAGGGTAAGAATGGCATTCTTCCAGATTAAATTCCTGATTTATTAAATACTCTGTTTCTTCAGTTGCTTTGCACCTGCTGAGATGACATCTCATCTGTGATGGACCAACACAGTCAAGTCTCCAGGGAAAGGCAAATATTTTTGTTATATCAAAAAGAATTGGAGAACAGAGCATAGACAAGAGGCTTCCAAACGGCTTGGAAGCAGACCAAGAACTTGTTTTTCTTATGCAAGTCACACATCAACAAGGAAAGTTGATTTTAGATTGTATCATCACTCAACATTAAGCGGGACTTAATTATTTTACCATTAGTTAACATTTGGTTTAAGGATTTCATGCATCATCATTAGACAATGCTGTTGCACATTCTCTTTTCACTTACTTGGAACAGATAAAACACGACAAACCGGTACACGTAGAAAAGGTAAATGCAAGAACACAATGACATGGTCTCTCAGCTCTCATGTCCCTTAAGCCATATCTCACCTTTGACCATCTCTCTTGATCCTCTCTGAACCTTCATCTGTTTACTACATCCCTTTGGATATGACAGAGACCAGAACCATGCACTGTATTGTCATTAGAGATATATACATTGGCAAAGTCCTGTTTTCCCTTGTGTTCTCTATTCCTTTCCTAATGCACACAGCAAACTGATTTGTAGTAAGTCTATCTAAAGTGAATTTAACCTCATTTTATTATTTATTTACTTTTGAAAAACCTTTCTGCAAGTCTTCACAGTCGTATCTCCTCTAATTACAATGAATAATTTTTTACTGTCATCAAAGTGTCACCTTACTATTCAGCTGCTTTCCTACATTATTAACATGTTGAATTAAGAGTTCCAGAACAAATCCCTACAGAACTCCAACATGGCATGCCCTCCCCTTCATAGCAGAACATTTCCCATATCACTGTTCGTACTTTGGGCCAAACTATATAACCATGCAAGGTTTACTGTCTTATGCCATGTTTGTTTAGTTTCTTAAAAAGCTTTGGGGCAGAGACCAGAAGGAGCCTTTTGAAGGATGAGCACGACTGTGCCAGCGGGCTTTTCCTCGTACATTTGGTCAGCACAGCCCTCAGATTCTTTTCCGTTTTTACACCTTAAGACATTTACATTGTAGATACACTGCTATATCAGAGTTCCTGATTTTATTCTAACTGCACTTGTTGCATGAGTCTGCAGAGAAACAGATTTTTATTGTTAAATTCAGTCACCAAATTTAGTTTGTCTTGAACATGGTAGTACTTAAGAGCTCTCAACAAACCTGTCCTAGTTGCTGTGCAAATTCAGAACAAAAAAGAGAGTGCCTACTCGGAAAACATCTGTGGACCAAAGGACAAGCCTGTATTTTGGGCTGCCTGTTGACAGTATGACTTCCCACAAATTGGCACCTGACCCTTTCACTTCTATGCCTCAATTACAACCTTTAATCTTCATTTTCACATTATAGATCCAACTAACACAAAAGGTAATATGCAAACACTAGCACATTTTTTGACCTTACTGAGTCATTATTTCATCACAGCTGCAAAAGATCTGCCTCACTAGTCCAAAATTGTTTCAGTATTTTCTTCTGTGCCAAATCCCTGTCCCACCACCCAAAGAGCAATTTCTGTAGCTTTTTCCATGGGACTACCACCTTCTTCTCACCTACGGCTCCACTTGCATTACACCTACAAACATCTGACAATTAAGAATCCATAGTATTTCTTGGTAAGTGCATGCTAGTACATGATAACTTCCCTCATTTTTAGGGTTAAAGAGAACCAGAAATCAAGGGACTTGGGATAGTTTGTGACAATTAAGCTTTACATAGGAACACAAGGCTTAAGGCAAAAGTGGCAAAAACCCCAGCGTCTGATGAGTAAAATGCTTCAATTCCCGCTCACTAGGTCAGAGAATAAGAGCATACTAATGGATGTTATCCAGAAGTTTTGTTCACTTAAAACCAAAAAGAACTGCAAATTGCAAGACAATCCTCAGCTTCTGAGTTTTGGTGATTCAGACATACTTGAGAGAATATGACACTAAAGTTAAGAGGTCATTAATCACCCAGAAATTATCATTTTGGGAAGTCAGCATCTCCTCCCCCCCAGGTATACAAGCTACATTACAGAAATGTCTAAGTGAACCAAATACATCATTTAAGGAATAAATGACACATTCCTACATGGTGGTACATAGTATTGTCATGGGATTAATGGTTGCCAGGAATAAAAGATAAGAAATAAGAGACAACCAGGGCTGTAAACTGGGGGATTTTTTTCCAATATTTTTCACGTCAATTTGATATAGCTAGGTAACAGATGGTATATTATGTTTTTCCTGCCTTGACACAATTTAAAAACAAGTTACAGATGGCTATAATGAAATCCTCATTAACACACTTATATTTTCACAGTTCAGTATGGCAATAATGAAACTTTCAAGTCTGGAATTTCCTGTTGGTTAATTAGTGGTTAGGTTAATAGCCTGAGGAAGTGCACAACCCAAAAAGTTTCCTTATTGTTTAATCATATAATTACTATATTCATATTTCTGGGAAAGCTCTCAAGACAGATTTAATGTCACAGTAAAGCTACCTTTATAACCCTCCCTTATTTTGTGAAATGACTACACTATTTTATCTAGCAGAGCATGTGGGCAGAAAAGCCACAAACAGGCCTAATTCAGCTGCCTCTGGGAAGTTTCAGCTTGTTTTTAATTTGAAGATACCAACTTAGAGAATTCTGCCAATACACATTACACCAAACATGCGCTACAGAGAAGCTATGATCAACAACTATGCATCTCTTGCTACAATGTTATCATAAGATCATTGATTAATGCTTAAATAATTAGGTTTTTTTAATCCCAGTTTATAATCATCTACCAAAGCTTGAAATATGACATATGGTTAATAGCATACTGAGATATCCCATAATCTCTGATCTAGAAAGAGGGGAAAAAAAAAGAATCACCACAAATCTTGCATTCAGGTTATTTCCACAATTTAAGCTGCTGCCAGCTCTAAGTTGTGTTATTAAACAACATGGTTAAAATAGTAGCGAAAGATGTGGAATTCAGCACTAAATCCCTCTGGATTTTAGTACCCACATACTAGTTACTAACTGATGAGACTGTGCCCTCATTACTGTGCTCCTTACGCTGTAACGCTGCGGCTGAAGCCAAAGCCATGCCCTGCCCCAGCCATGCCTTTGCCAGGTGGTGCAGCCACACATCCAGGTAACCCACACCCACACATGCTGCTACGGAACAAGGAAGCTGGTGGCTTGGCAGAACTAAGACCCAAAATATTACTGAGTGCTGTTGTTGAAGTTTTTTCTTTTTTAACTGCCATCACCGAGAAACTACATTGAGAAATTGTGATACTCTCATTACCAAGCACAAATGGAAACAACCATACAGCTCTTTGAAGTGCTAGAGCTTCAAAAGAGGATAGCCACTGCCAAACCATCATGAAAACAAATAATGTGGAAAACTTGACTTGTGACTGAAGTTACACAGTCAAAAAGATACAGCATCCAAATATTTAAAAGTTCTAATGCTAAAAATATCTTTTAGACCCAGCAAGCTCACTTATGACAAAGAACGGCAGGGAAAGAGAATTTGGATTCTCTAACAAACATATTATTATTATGACTATTCTGCATGATTTTGCAGCCCTCCCATTTCTTCACAATCTATTTTGACATTAAGGAGAACTGAAGTAGTATTATCTTCCTTAACCAGCAGAAGTGGGAGCCATGTACTACAAAGACTTTCTGGAACACTCAATATCACTACTGGATTCAAGAGTCGAGTACATCAAGAAACAAACCAAAAAAATCCACAGTGTTTTTAGAGATCTGACAACTCCAGCTCCAGAGTTGCAGTGCTTACTTAAATCACTCTCAGAGGCCGATAAAGCTAATAAAAAAAAAAAAAGACAGACAAAATAAAGCTCCTGCAATGATTTCCTTCTGGAAAAATCCCGTATTTTAATTCAGAAACTTTCAGATCCAGTTTCACATACAAGTTTCCATAATAATATCCATTCCTTGACAGAACAGTCTGTACTGTGACAGATCTTTCTGTGGCACTGTTGCAGTAAGAAATTTAATGTAGCTTTAGTAAGAAGTTAAACCAGTTTCGCATTCTGAATATTTACACATAGCATAACGCGGTTTTTAAAAACCTGTACCTCTGGTCAAGTTCAGTAACACTCGCTCTTGTCCTTCCAAAACAAAACACTAAAAATAATTGCAATGTTTCAATGCTAAACAGCAGTTTGTGAAGCAAGGACACCTTGTGTTTGCTTCATCCAGCACTTCCTCACTTCATTCTTCAGAACAGTGCATCTGGTGCAACAGTTCTCTTGATGTTTTGAGTTTCTGTGCTTATCAGATGATAAAAAGAAAAAATAAAAAAGAACAAAATTGAATATTATATTACAGTTATAAACTTTGTCATGCAAGTTTTGGGTACTTCCTCAAAGTGAAGTAAACACAAGACAATGGAAAAATTATACAGTTAATTGTACTACAAGGATAAATACTAAAATCTGTAGAAAGTCCTCCCGTTTTTAATAATGACATCAAACAACTCAGATGAGAGTTTTGTTTTACAGAAGCTGAAACTGATTTACAAGAGGGTCTTCACTACAGAGAGGTAAGAAGTCATCTGGGGAGCAAAAGTCCATGGTTATAAAGATGGCATGTGAGAAGGAACATGGCTCAGGTTCCCTGCTACCCGCGAGGAATGAGGAAGAACAACACAGCGTTCTTTCTTCCTTAATACGCACACACATAACCTCCTTAATTAAGATAAGCATCTGTCTTTGGAATCAGTATCACAGACAACTAAACTGGGAGTGTATCACAACAGCTTCTGAAAGGGGCAGCTAGTCATACTTGAGGATTCTCTCTATCATTCTGAAGAAGAAAGTTCAAATCAGAAAAGCCAAAAAAATAAAATATGCTTTCCAAAATACAGACTTTATTCTAGATAAACAGCAATTATATGGTACTATTACAGAACAGTTTAAAATATCTCGAAGATCAAAAGTAACAGGTCAGCATGATGAAAACGTTATTTGTACCAAAAAAAATTTTAAAGGCTCATTTCATTTTCTCTGCTTCAAACCCCTAATTCTAGATTAATATTCAGAACTGCAAGTGCATTCAGTCTTTATTACATGTGGTTTTGACCCAGGACAGAGTATGCCCATCGAAGCCATGAGCAGCCACAGATGCTCCAGTAGAATGCTGTGGGAAATGGTGTCAAAGGCTTTACTAAGGCCCAAGTAAGCGACATCCACTAGACCTTGTTATAGGAGTACAATAGGTTGGTCAAGCAGAACCTGCCTTTGTCAAAACCATGCTGGCTGGGACAGATCCCCTGGCTGTCCTACACATGCCACATAATAGCACTCTAAATAATCAGCTCCATAACCTTCCCTAATTGCACAGGGCGTACAGCTCATCACACAGTGCTGTAATGCCTGTGCAGACTGCCTGCTCTGTGCAAAGGCACAAAAATGCTTAACAAAATTTTGTATACTAATAAATCCCAAGTTCTTAAAAAGCTCTTCACATAACTGGACCATCACCTTCATTTTCCCACCTACTCAGAAAAGATTAAAAGAGGACGTGATACAAATATTCAAACACTTCTATTTGTGTGGACTACAAACCGTGAAATTCTACCAAAATTTAAAAAAAAAAGAGAAAGAGAGAGAAAAAGGAATATATTTACTCATGCAGTAATAGGCCTCTAATACCATAGCAAGTTCACAAATGTTTCTAGGAGTCTTGTCTTGATGTGCTGCTAGAAAAGCATTATATTATTAAGGTTACAGTCACAGAACCTTTGGTCTTCTTTATCTGTATTGTCTACTTTTAAACTTAAGAATACAATACACCAAGTTTTTATGACTCAGTGTTTTACTGTAGCCCTGTAAACATCGCAAGCCTTCAACAGAAAGGCAGTTACAGTAAGTGACCATTTCTGGCAATATATTTTCCTATAAAACATCAAACAGTCCAAGTTAGACACAGCATATCCCAGAACTGAAGGAACAGCATGTATCAAAACTGGTTTTTTTCCTTTGGGTTTTTTGCCGTTTTCCCCACCCACTGTCAGCTGTTTGTACAAACCAAAATGCATCTTTTCATAAAGGTTCCTACAGACAGAAAGTTTTAGAGGTGAGCTCTTGTGACAATTTTCTAAATTTTAAAGAAAGACATAAACAAAAATACCTATTAAAAGGATATGGGAGGGCTTACAGCACAGTCATGAATTTCACTTCCACAACAGCAAGCAGCGATTTTCTTTCCCAGTGAAATGAAGTGCCAGCAGAGACACTAGCAGGCTTTTAATCACAATGCTGAAGACTTACTAGACTTTGATACACAGTATGCAAGTTTTCAAATACATTTTCTTAAAATAAAATTACAGTCCTTTCATTATATATCGTATTGAAGGAGACACTGTGCCAGGCAAAATTCTAATACAGGAAGGACTCAAGTCAGGACTTGTGATACAAAAGAACATACTTTTATGTGTACATTTCCATATTCTGTCTTCTGTTTCAAGAACGAGTAATCAGAATTGTCTATGACTTATACTTGACTCATTTAAAAAAAACACCCCCAAAATCTAAAGTACAATTAACTTGTTCCTTCCATTGCAATTTATAGCAGCCTGAAGGACTTCTGCAATAACTAACTTAAATCACAGACACTTTAGTTTACACACCCCCACTACTGCAGAAGCCTGATGTGCAGTAGAAAGACTAAACAAGCTTCCTAAATAAAGACAAGTAATCAGAAATTTCTCTCTCTCTTTTCCTCATATCCACTTCTACCTTTGGTTGTTCCTACATGGAAATCCAGACTTACCAAAACATGTATTTAACTGCAAGTATTATAGCACTCAAAACTGTTCCACAAAAATACAGTGTTTAACTGTTTCTTTGTAAGCTTTTTGTTCATCGCTTTGCTTAGATACACACTGCACTTATAATAAAAAAAAAAAATAAAAAAAGTGCAACCCTTGTTGACAAAGAAAGGAATCATCCTGCCAACACCGAAAAAGAAAACTGCATTTTTATTTCTCACTATTTACGACTTTCCAACTTTACTACAAAACTTTCCAACAAACAGTACAACTACAAGTATGGACTGTAGTATCAGATATTTCCACTGCTGGTTTTAAGATTCTGCAGGAACTCAGACGCCACATTCATAGAGCTCTACTTACAATTTACACGCAAAATATATTAATTTGGAAAAAGAAACACCCACTTTCCAGAAAAGACCAAGTATAACTTTTGTAATTAGGAGACAAATGTAAATGTACACACCTGCTTATCAGAGAAAACCTAGATACATTCAGTATACAGCTTGATACTTACCATGCTCACATTTTTCGTTTCTATTACTGAAAAATACAAAGCCCTCAGTGAAGACGCTGAAGCCCAGAGGTGTCTCAGTGAGGCATGCTGAGGCTTTGCTAGCCCAGACTTGATTTGTCCCCTTAGTCACTCGCCCTGCCTCCGCACAGCGTGAGCGGCTCTGGGGCAGCCAGTGAAACCCAGGCAGTGCCATGGGCCAACAGCAGGGCACGCGTGGGAAGTGTCTCTCGTTAAAATAAATACTTTTGCAGCAAGAAAATACTGAAAGCATGTTCAAAGTGCTACAGTAATTACAACACTAAAACCACTGACTCAAATATGTATCTAAACATGAGGGCCTAGGGAGTGGCAGGCCTAGGGGTGGTGGGCCGTGGCTGGGCTGTGGCGGTGAGCCCAGGGAACTGCTGCTGAGGCCCCCCCTGAGCGGGGATGCTGCTGCTCCCACCTGGGCACAAGGGGCTCTTCTGCTGTTCCCTGCCAGAAGGATGGTAAGAAAATATAGACAGGTAAACCCCTGCCTTTCATTCAGAAATGTTACTAAACCTAAGCTGGCTGTGAGGAATGAAAGGTTCTCCTCTCTAAGACATGCCAAGCAGATGCAGTGCTGAAAAGTTCCTTCCTATGTGTTTGCTTGGTGTGAAATATCTTCCACATTATATTACTTCCTATATATGAAAACCAGTCTTAAAACGTTCAGGTACTTATCCCACCAAGATTTGAGCAACTCTGTAAAATGGTGCAAGGCAAAGCACTACTACTTCAAAGCATAACACTGCTTTTAAAAACAAAGTCTCTCTGATATCCTTCAGTTTAAGTCAACAAAAACGAAGACATCTTGAATACAAAATAAAATCAACTACCTCCATAAACAATGTTGTGTCTACCTAGGCAATCTAATTTTAAAGTTAAACCATCTGCCTAGAAAACTGACTACCTGGAAACAAAATATTTACATATGTAACATTGCTGGAACTGATGTTATTATCATAGTACTTCAAGTTATTGTTGAGAAGTGACACATTTTGCTTTCCAGCTCCAGTGTGATCTTTCCTTTTCAATGACCAAACCAGGCATTGCTTAGCAATTTGATGCACTAGGTGAATGAACTGGTATTGCTCAGAAATTCTCTTTCTGGTTCTTCATCTAAGCAGGTTTCAGCAAGGACAAATAATGCTAAAGATAGGCAAAAAAAAAAAGTGCTGTACTATCCTCATTAGACCAGGTCTGCAGCTAAGAGCACAGACATTTTATAAATTCACAAGTAACCTTCCTGCTGGGGATGAGGCAACACAGAAACTGGTTGCTTTAATAAAAGCCATGAAAAAAGAAAGCCACAGGGTGGCACTGCAAGTAGGCTGTATTTTGAAACTACTTGGCTGTTTATTCTTTTCCAGAGAAATCAGAGCATATCTAATCCCATCTGTATCAAACAGGAGAGCGGTTCAGTAGTTTTTCTTTAAACATTGTATTTTCTAGCAACAAACATGCCTAGAATATAAATATCATCATAAAAGAGGCACCTACTTCAGAACTGTCAGGGTATTTTACAAATCCATAAAATGGTATTTAAGAGCATTAACACAAGAACACTACTGTAAAGATAGGTTAGGAATTGATACCGATTTTGGGGCTGTCGGTTCATTTTGAAACAATTTAAGAAAAAATTTTCCCAAAGCATGTGCATTTTCATACAAAAACTAAAGAATTTTCTTCATACCATGACTTTTTATCAATGTTGAGATGGCAAAATCTCAAACAGATCTCTCGTCCTCTGAACGAAAGGACAGTATTAACTTTAAAAAAAGTATATGAAAAAGTCTTAACACAGCATTCAATGCCATCATATGCTTTTAAAACACTTTCCTTCTCACATATAAAAGAATCATACCTAATTTCATCCAAACTAGATGACTTAGTACAGCAGTATTTCAAAGCTAAACTTGAGAGTCTACTTAATTTGCTTTGTTGGCTTCTTCTCTCCCAAATTTCAAATCCCTGCCATTTGAGCTAAAGCAAAAACATTTGCAAAAAGTGCCATTCTGTTCATTTAGTGAAGAAACCGATTTTCAAAGGAGAATTGGAGGTCATCCAGGATTGCAAGTTACTTTCTAATTAATGAAACAAAAAGTCCCTTCAAGATATAAATTTGATATTTCACTAGATTCTGAACTAACAGACACTATATGACTATGCACAATCATTTTAGTTGCTGAAGTCCTAGATCAATTTAAGTTTTCAGTTTGAAAGTATGATCAGTAACAAATGAAAATAAACAGAAAGTTGTGTTTTAGTTCAGTTGCACCATAATATAAATTAGAACACCAATTCATCTGCTATCATTTTTCTTACTCCAGAGAGCAAGAATTCTAAAAAATAGAAAGTTTTATTTTATTCCCTCAGACAGACGTTCAAGAGTGGACTGGCAATTATTCCAACTGCCAAGTAACTATAAGCCATTCTTTCTGCTACAAGATTGCTCCCTGTATTTTTAAAACTGTTTGTATATGGAGATTATTTTGCTATTAGACAGCATAACATTAATATATGGAAAAAAAAATATGCCATAATGGCTGTGACTTTAACATTAGATAAGGCAGATTATGTAATAGCATTGACTGCCAAAGCTATACAAATTTGATTTGAGCACATATTTGCCTACTTTGTGGACTCATATCAAAGCATTCTAATAAAGGGTTTCAGAACATATGCCTGACAAAGACTAAATTAAGAAGTTAGTGGCCTGGAAAAAGAAATTAATTTTAGTACCAAAACATCAGTGCCTGGTATCAATATCGCTTAAAAAAATCATGTATTTAATAGAAAAGTAATTAAGGCACCTCCCTCTCAAAAAACCCAAAAAACCACCAGCCAAGCACAAAATTCAAAGGAAAATTCTTACTACTGTAAATATTTGTCTGTTATTTCCTCTGCTTGGAACGGGAGAGCAAGGGCTTCTATTGAATTGCTGGTGTCTAGACACTGAGTAACTACACTTCCAACACTTCATACAAGAACTTCCCAGTTCATCAGTTCAACGTCAGCTATGATACTGTTTACACATAACACTGCGAGGTCATGTGCTGAATGAAGCTAATGGAAGTGAACTCCATTAATTCTAAATACAGTAACTATTTAAGCAAAAAATAGACACACTGGATGCAATTTAATGTGCTTCCAATATGCTTCCTAACATGCTTCTCTGTCCCCCTCTACTGACACCTATGCCATTATTAATAGAAAGCTAAATGACAGTGGACAAATTTGGGAAGTAGCTACGTTGTTCATCAAGGCCATATCCTTAGAAGTATGGGACTTTGAGGAAGCTGTGTGTAAGAAGATATATGGAAGTAACTAGCCTGTCTTTTGTTTGAATTATGTTTACTTCTGCTTTTTAATTTCCTTATTTAAGGCATATTGGTGCTCATAGTTAATTTGTACATATTTCTCACAGCTTTGGAATAATGTCTCTGGACAGCAGAAACTAGCCAATGCATTAAGCTTTCAAAGTTGGACATTAGTAACTGAAACAGCAATTGGTCTATGATATGCCATTACAGAATTTTCACTTCTAGATAAGGGGTCACACATGCATAAATCCCACTAAGGAAAAAAAAAATCAAATAGCCAAATTTTGACTGATAAAATCAAATACCAAAGAAAGGATTCTACCAATCCTAGTCCTGTCTCACTCAGTGTGGAACAAAAAACCAAAACAAACAAATATAACCTATGTTTTCACATCTTGGGTATCTGAGAACTTCATAGTTATTTATTTATGCAGATGACTAAATACTTCCTTTCATTTTTCAAATATTCTTGAACAGAAGTATTTGTTCAAGAACATAAAGGACAGAAAATAAATGGCTGTATAGCTCTTGTCACTGCAAAGCAAAATATTTAAGTCCAATTCTTAACAACTGCAGTATCACACAACTTAACACTCTTCCTCAAAAGTGCAATTAATATTTAGTCCAAATTTCTGCACAACCCACAGGAATTTAGATACAAAAAACTTTAAAAAACCAAACAAAACCCTGTACACAACTATTCCTAGCCAGCAGTGCAAGGCACATTCTTACATTCCCATAGGAAGTTAACAACACGAGGAGCATGGCTGCATGTTCCCTTGAGGCCAGGCACAACTGAACTACTGGACGAAGAACAAGTTCTGGTCCCCATCACTTGCACATACACATAGATCATGGGAACTCATTTTCCCTGGGTCACTTGGCTACACAGCTGAGTGCGTGTCATTTGTTTTTAGAACACAAATATTTTCTTTTAAATGAACAACCAAGCACTACATGATCAAAAGAAAAATCCAGAAGAGACAAAAATACCTGTCTGTATTGCTAGTATGGCATGCTTCACAGCATAAGCTAAACACACATGCAAAGCTAGTTTCGTACTGTTCAGTGAAACGATCTTATGAGCACAAAATCTGCCAAATTAAAAACTTAAGATGGGTGACTACTACCTTATCACTCCCAGGAGTCCAAAATCCACGATGCAGAAGCCCCACCACACTGAGAATCTTGTCCATGTCCTAGTTTCTACTCAGAAATCTTGAAGACTTCTTTAACAATTTCAGTAGGACAGAGGAGAGAAGGTGGATTGAAAATTGATGTAATCACGTTACTGCCACTACCATAACACATAAACGGTTCTGTGCTGAAAGTTCTGGGACAGCCACAAATTAAGTTTTTTGGACAAAGTTGGTCTAGTATTGACTCAGACATATTGATAGAGACCAGAAAAATAGCATACAGCTTTATTTGTCACTTCATTTATGCAAAGAGGCTCGAACAAGCTGTGACTTGCTGGTAAGAGATAGCAGAATTCACCTGTCAAATCAGGAATTACATGATGTTTACAGTAGGTAAAGACAGAGGAAACTGAGTGATTCTGGATGCCTCTTTATAAGGTCCACCAACCTCTGACCCTGTTCTCCATCCAAGGACGAGCCATTGGCTACACAACCTCACTGGGTCCCACTGCTAATCATTATATGAATCACGAGACCACATCTAAATACTCACCAGCAGCCTGGCCGAATCTCTTTGCTAAACAAAAAAACCCCTAACCTGGCTAAAAAATGGATGTTCATAAAACACACTATTTCTGCACAAAAGGTCACATGGTTTCTCAAGCTCACCATGATTTATATTCTCATAATTCCATTTCCTTCATATTTGCTGATGTGAAACAGGTTGAATGGGGGATACTTCTGCCATGGTAACATTGCAGACTGTGTAAAACATTATTTCAGATTGCAAGTATGACCCAACGGCCTTTAAAAATATTCTATACCATTAGCTTTCTGGTGTCGGATGTGGCTAATAAGGATACCAGGTGACTGTCAAAAGCAAAGAATCATCAAGCAAAGAATCAAACAATGACAAAAACTTCTGAGAAAACTGCAAGACAAACTTTACAGCTAGGCCAAGCTATCATTTCTCTATCATTTTACAATTACATGACTGCATAACTTTATCACAATTGATGTTAAGTGATGCAGCTAAGTGACTGCGTGAAGGAAACAACAGAAGCATAGGATAATTTACGTTGGAGAAGACCCTTAAGATCATCAAGTCCAACCATAAACTTAACACTGCCAGGTTCTTACCTTCTCCACTAGAGGGATGAAACTGTTCATATTCTTTTAATTTTTTTTAAATACAAAAAAGATGAAAGTAATCGTCCCTTCCATGTTGGTAAAGGTACATACAAACTCAGTTGCCAAAGCATCCAGTTGTAGGCCTTGATACCCCACCCTCTTTACTCATGTAGCTCTTTCTGAAAAATCTCAATATTTTATTGCCAAATTCAAACCTGAAACTCCCACTTAGGGAAGCTTAAGGGATGTAAATCATCTGCTTCCTTTCTTGGCGTCCTGTGTCTCCAAACATGACACTGTTATGTTCAAACCAGACTAAATTAGCAAGCCTAGACATTTAAAGTGACATTAAGCAGACAACATTGTGGTCAACCTTTTCAATTCTTTGATATGGCAGTTTTATCTCTCACCAGTCTTGTTTATTTCCAACAAAATTATAATAACATAATACAGTTTAAATAAACCAACAAAGCAGAGCTCTCACTGTTATTTCACTGGATTTGCTGTATATAATTAACCTTAAAAGCAAACTGAATGACCTCTTATACTTACTATTATTTCAGTATTGCACTAATTGCAGCAGGAGTCCTTACATCAGCTGACCAAATTAAAATAGAAGTTGAGGTGTATCAGCTGAGACTATGAAATGTTATGGTGCAATGCAACTATTCTGCCTAAAAGTCTGTTAGTCAAAACAGCTCAGATCAATAAAAATTGATTCAGGCCAGCTTAGAGTACCTTCCAGAAAATACTGACCTTTTTCTGATGACAAAGCCAACATTTAACAATAGGAACTGGTGATATCCCTCACTCTTGTAGTTTAAAGCCTTAAGCGAAGCATCAGAGGTTCTATGAAAATCATGCTCCTTATGGGGTTCTTTTATCTTTTTATTTATTTTTACTACTGAGGATCTTAGCATGGCAAAACAGAAGTTTGGTCAGTGAAAGAATCCATCAGAATTTATCAGCTCCTTGCACTTAATTTCTTCTTGATTTAATTCCCAGGATATCAGTTATTTTTCTGTTAATGGTAAGGTCAAAGACGACCCCATGGAAGCAATAAGAAGCAGGAACTAAATAAACAGGAGACCGGATCTTTAATGCAAATGTGTTTCCTGGAGGAAAAGAGTAAATCAGTGCAGATAATGTAGTACAGACGCAGGAAAAAAGTTTAAAAAAAAAATAAAAATCACATGTTCTAAAACAATCTGTTCAAAAGTTTTCTCCCTGGAACATAAGTAGCTCTTCAAAACCAGTGCCCTGCTGAGGAATTTATGTACTTGCCAAGGTTTAAGTTACTAATCAAAAGCAACAGCTATTTGCTTTGTGGATGAAAAGTTGTAGCGCTTGCTCAAAATTAAAACAAATCAAACAAGCAAACAAATCACAATTATTTTAAGGTACAATACAAGTGCACAGTGAGAACCGCCTGTGTGAGTGCATAACTGAGACAAGCACTCCAGAACACATCCCCCTTCACTAGAAGTTTTAAGAAAAAGAACACTGGCAGTACAATTAAGAGGCCTTCCGAGTACTGAACCAGTTCAAATAATGCTTAATGCTTTTCAAATCCATCAGTTACAAGGTCACACCAGGGTAATTCCACAGCATGTCTGCTGATAACCATGCTTCTGGCCTGTTAAAGAACCATGCATTTATATGAACAGCTAGAATTTAAAATTTATCTTTAATAACCAGAGAGCATGACTACTTAGATATTATGTGCATTTTCCAAAATCACTGTTCAACCCTAAATCCTTATCCCGATTTAATAAAGCACTGCTACAGACACTAGGACATCTGATAACTGACAAATATGTTTTCAAAAATTAGTTTCTGGCCCCAGAAAAGGTTCCCCTTCACGGAATTTTTTAATCTCTATATGTAATATCGTATCCTCCGAAGTACATCCAATATAACTCGATCTGTACTACAGAAACTCCTTGTGTTTCAAAAAAAGACTTCATGCCTGATCAGTTCCTACAACTGCTTAGTAAAGAAATGAAACATTTTCAAGATTTTGAGACTTCTTCCTTCTATTCCACCTCTGTGAAAAAGCAGAAAGAAGTAGATTAGAGAGGCCTTACTTCTTCAAAAACACATCCATTACTTGTTATTGGAACACAGTGAAATCCTAGTTTTAAATATAAAGTTATTTTATCAACACCTTTGATTAAAAAATATTGAAAAATGGGTAGCATAAGGAATCAGAAATTATGAAGAGGAGATACCAATAGGTACCTTGAGAGCCTAAATACAGCTGCCTACATAAGCCTGCAAAGTTCCTGCAACATCCTTCCCTCACAGAACTTCAGTGAAATGTAGGTAACTGATGGTAAATAATGGAATAGTCATTGTGAGTATCAAACTTCATGAAAACTATGCATTTGAAAGACGAATTTATGTTTCAGTATAAAGCATAATTGGTAACAAAACAATACTAAGTTTGTGCCATGTGAAGATTCTTTCAGGAATGAATTATGTACCTTCCCTTACAGTACTGCACAACTGACTCCCCATTGCTGCCTTTTCCCTCTCTTTCTCTGTCCCTCTGCTTCCATCAGCAGCATGGTTTCCCATCTGATTCATGGTCAGGATTCTTAGTGAAAGGAGGCTAACTCTGCATGTGAGTACAAATGTTAAGAGGATGACAACACTCTACTAATCAGTGTAAACTGCTATGCTAAAATCAGTCTACCAAAATAGTTCTGGCTTTGAGGACTTATCCAAAAAAATTTCTATAAAGACGTATGTCTCTTACAGGAATAACAATTCAACCTTTATCCAGGTACTTATTGTTGTTCCAGATTCAGCTAATTCTGCCTAAGGAAAACTTGCTTATATTTCCTAAATAATGACCTAGGCCATTCTACAGTGCACTACAGATCTACCATGGGGATTGCACTAGAAGATCTTCAAAAGTCGCTTCCAAGCCAAATAATTCTATTTTTCCCTGAAGACAAAAATAAACTGGTGGAGATCAAGAGCAGAAAAGTATTGTCATACCTTCTTCTTGAGGAGAAAAAGCATACATGGATGTAGTGCTTAGAAGCATAAAAACTATTAAATTAATTTTAAAAACAAAGGCAACACCTTTCTTCTTGGCATTAAGAAACAGTAGAACAGTACAAACAAGGCAAAGAAGTCCTTTAAAAGAGAATATGAGAAAACAAAAATGGCTTAGGCTATCAAATAAAAATTTAAAGAGGCTGTAAGTGAATGCAAAAAAACCCAGCAAGGACACTGGCACAGGGAGAAAGCCACCTGGCCATTTCCAGATGCCATGACTGACTGGATACAGCTTGAACCAAGAGGGTTTAACAGGCACTGGGGAAGTATTTCACATCCTCTTCAGTAAAATCACCTTTGACTTAAATATAGCAATGGGGTTTTCTACTTGTTCTAAGCAATCATAAAGAGATAAAAATAACCCCATTCTGTTTCTCCTATTGAATAGGGGATTAAAATAACTGGCAAGGCTTTAAGTCATGAGCTAGAGGTGGATTCACCAGGTCACAATTGGAAAAGGAGAACTGCCAGTCCTTGATAAGCACAGCAATTACCATTCTTTTATATACAGAACTACTCTAAGGGAGTACAGCTTCCTCAAACAGCAATAACAGCATATCCTTTGATTTATACAGCAGTCCTGCAGCAATACAACCAACATCCTGTTTTCATCTTACAGTACAGCTGGGCACTTTGTCTACAGGCTTTATTTATCACAGTCCCCATAACTACTGAGTGCTTTGTCATTATAAGAAACAGCACCCTTCAACACAGCAGCATTTTATCTTCCTGGTTCTTTCCTTACGAAAATTCTTACATGGTACTACCTGATCTACAGAGCATATAGATGTTTACCGTGAGTTTTGGCACAATGTGACTTAAGTTTATAAATGTTAACTAAATAAAGTAACACACTTCTCCCACCCAGGAAGTCATGTAAAAAAACACCCAAGAAAATTCAGACAAAAAGGGTTTTTTTACTTCCTGGATTTCAAAGGAAAGGACAAAAATATCTAAGCTGCCAGATCTCCTAAAGCCTGTAAAACACACAAATTCCTGATATCTGAAACCATCTCTCTAGGTTCTCCCTGGATTTAGACATTTTCCCTGAATGTAACAGCCTAAAACTGTCTGTAAAATGCCTAAAAGAATATATGTCTAAAACATTTGATCAGACATAACACAGATTATTTAATAATTCTGTATTCCGTGTTATCACAAGTCGGAATCCTGTCAGAAATGCAGTATTTTACACATTCTTACCCCTGAAAGTAACCAGCCAAATAGCATTTTGAATGATTTACATGCTCATACTCTGTAACCATGCAGTAACTGATGAACATGCCATTCACATGCTGTCACACTTTAGAAAAAGAAAGACCAAGAGTGCTTAACTCTTAAACACTTTATTTGTTCAAAAGTTTTAGAAGAAAGTGTTGCTTATTGAATACTTTAAATCACTAAAAACTTATAAAATGAGGAAACTTTTGCTAGCTACATCTATAAGACATCCACATTTTTTAATCCATTTATCCTCAAGAAAGTGGTAAGCTGCATGTCAGCACAATCTCAGTGGAAACAAAAAGGCAATTACTAACACCAATATAGGGCAAACTTGTTATTTAGAAGTTAATGACCCTGATTCAAGAGCAATAGAGAACCTTGGATTTGTCTGGCCAGAAAATAGCCTGTGGTAGGGGCAAAGAACAGGCAAAATTACTGCCAACACCGCACAGCAGAAGAAGCCAAAGTGACAAGGATGCAGATCAGAACACCACCTTGACCAGAGAGTCCTTAATGGCAGCAGCTAGGTCTGGGACAAGCTGCAGATAGTTCATTCGCTAAAATCTCCAACATTTGTCATGATTTCCCCACACTTAACTGCAGCAGATCAGTGCTTTACAGAACGTTGTCATAAAACTGAAGTTAACAAGTGGAAAACCAGAGCAATCAATGTGGATAAAAGGCTAACGAGCAGCTATCTACACAGATCATAGAAACAGAACAAGACACACGCAAGGGAGCACTAAAACTCAGCTTCAAATCTGTGAACTTTTTAAAAGTTCACCCTCACCCTGCCGAGTAAAACTCCAAGTGTCAGTTACTTAAAGTGCATTGACCTCCCCCAAGTACCACATTTTCTCTCTCCCAGTAAGTATGGGTTGGGTTTTGAATGCCTCCCAAAGGAGGAAATCCCTGGAAAGAACTCTGGCTTCTTATCAGAGAAGAGAATGAAATAGTGGCTAATGGCCATCCCACTGTTCTTCTGACACACATAAAATGACAATGATCAGAATTTTTGAAATTTTTATTACATGGATATAAAGTCACTAGCATAATGCTGTTAGCTTAAAGCAGAAAGGCTCTCTTCAGATACAGAAATTCAAAGCTGACACTTCAAAAACATCCCAAATTACAATACCCTAAGGTGAATACAGACAAAGAAACAAAAGCCTTGTCTAACACTAAAAACAGAAAAAGGAACTACCCCAGATTTCCATTATTTGATTACCAGCAACCTATCACTAGCTTCTTCTGACTGAAGAAGAGGACATGAAGTTGCAACAAAAACTGAATCCACCAGCTCAACAGCAGCAGCAAACCTTCTCAATTTAGAACAAGACACACAAACTTCCTTCTACCTAGAGAGTCCATAACGGAGGGAGAGAGGTATGCAACCTCCGTTAATTATTCAATGACTATCAAAACCCAAACAAACAGAAAAAATGGGAGGAAGAGGAAGAATTAATCTCCACGTACAGTGTCAGATCTTTGAATGAATCAGCCTTTCTCAGAAAAAGTCACCAATTTCAAAGCCACTTCTTTCTCACTGTCACTTAAATATTTAAGTGAAAATATTTGTATTAACAAAGTCACTGATAAACACAATGGTACACAATACTGGTACACCTACATCAGTTTGAAAATGTGACTCACATTTTTTGATGGATCTCATTTTATCATCAGAAGCTGAAAGTTTTTTAATGAGTTAATACAACTGTTTACAATTTCAACCAATGCTATGCCATATTTAGCTATGCCCTTTTGCCTTTGATAAAGGATCACATGGTCTTTTGCAGACAAGACGGGAGATCTTTCGACCATGTTGAGCATTTATTCACATGATACCACAAACTGACTCAAGGAAACAGTCAGTGTATGACTGAGATGTGAAATATGATGTGACAGGATGTGGGAAAGGCCAGTAAGTGTAGACAGTTTTCCAGATCTCATTAGGCTTTTAAAATTATTTTTAAATGAAAGTTAAAACATTATAAAATACTTCTAAACTTGGAGCTTTTGTTTTCCTGTAGTAGAAGAACTCTTTCCCTACTCAACCACTTTTTCTTTCTGAGAGTATGTTGTCGGCAAATTAATTGCACACTTCTCAATTAACAAGGGTAGAATTTTGCAAGGGCATTTCTACTTTAAGTTGTTAAAGCTCTTCCAAGTGGCTCTGACAAACATTCTTACAGAATAAACTATTCACTGGACACGTCATTTCCTACTGTCCACCTCCACACCATGAGCAGGAAGAGGCAGCATCAGCCTGACAGAGAATACATAGATTTCATTCAGGAAATGTGAAGGACTATCCAGCTGTTCTTCTCAAGTGGAGACAGAAGACAGGACAGCTGCCTCTTATGCGGAGGGGCAGAGTGGTGACCAACACTACAAAGATCTTTCCACAAGACCACTCAGTCAGGGTACTAAGTAATTTCAAAGACTCCATCTACACTCAACACATAGGAAATACTGCTTGACATAGCATAGGATGAAATCTCAGCAGTTATGCTATGTGTCATTATTTCCAAACAGTCTCAATTTTAACATAAACTGTTGTTCTGGATTAAGTACTGGCAAGCAGTCTTCCAAAAAAAAATTCCTGTAAACCTGTCAGCTATCAGGCTTTACACATTGTAACTACAAAATCCAGGAAAATTTTGTGGTAAGTAAAAGCAGGAAGAAAACCTAACAACAGGAGCCTATAAGCAGTATCTTAAAGAACATCATCAGAAATAAAAAAAGAACCGACTGATTTGACTGAATATTTCTAAAATTATCATAGTACCAAATCCCCATTTTTTTTTTCTAAAATAAATCATTGTATACTTTTAAGGTTTAATTGTAAATTTGACATTTACAATTCATTGCATTTCTCTCCTTCTTTATTAAATTGAGATTTATGGATAAAGATGTATTACAGCAGTGTATTTTGGGAGGAAGACTGGAAAGTTTGTAAGAATGTTTGGGCAATGGAAATATGAGAACCGTCAAAGAAAAATGCTTAGAAATAAGACAGAAATTCCAACAGTTCAGACAGTGATGTCAGATCCTTATTACTTTCCCAAAATAAGCCTCTTCAGATTCTCTCTTATACCCCTCACTACTGACAACTAGCTCTGAAGAAGTGCTTATAAAATGCTTTGGTTTTCCCTATCTTCTACATTTTCACCTTGCTCTTCGAAAAAAGTGAAGAAGCGTTGCCTGGTGTATTGAGAATATCTCAACAATACCTACGAGGTGGGATTTTGTGCCCTGCACTGCAAAAGAACCATCAAACAAACCACAAAAACTATCTAGATTCCAAAATACTCTGATCCCTGCACATATCACTTGGCAGAAAACCAGATCCCTCTCCTTACTCCAAAAAAAAAAACCCCAATCAACCATCAGGAAACAAGAGAGAAGCATTAAGAAGCTGAAGGAGTAAAGACACATCTGACCCACTCCTTTCTACAACAAATGTCCTGATAACCTATCATGTAGATGCCAAATTCTATATATATACACACATATATATATCTAATTCTGAGAAAGGACAGCATATAATACATGAATAAAATTACTGCTACTGGCCCAACAAAGTCATAGGTAAACTCTGACTTACTCGAATATAGAAAAAAACCCATCCTATTTCACATCTCTAGCTATCACCGCCTGCCTTAAGACCTCAACTTCAAGTCCTGCAATGTCCAAGGCATTACTCAACTATAGATAAGTGAGCAGATGAGATCAGCAACTGCAAAGACAGTTCGACCCCCCTTTAGAGTGCCGCATAAAAGGGCCTGGGAAACTCTCCTCCCCTTCAACAGTGTAGTGAAAATATTCTCCATGCCCGTATAAGTACAAGGGAATAAGATGCATTAAGCTAGGTAAAACAGAATATGCAATATTTAAAAACAAAAGCACATTTATAAAAAGACGAATTTATAGTTTCAGAGTGAAGTCGGGGAAGAGGAATTAGATACAGGCAGAACAGGATACAGTGAAAAAAAAAATCAAACATATGGAAGGACCAAGTTGAAGGGCCAGGCTCTTTTTAAATCTGAAGATTTAAAAGAATGCACAAAGCCAGAATCCTAAAAGATCCACTCAACTTGCTGGGTTCTTACCCCTTCAAGCAAAAATTAAGTTCATCTTTCTGTACTAGTAGCTGTAGACTTACAAACTTATTGAAGATTCAGCAAAAAGAAACCTTCTCTAAGCAGTGAGTACTTTAAAAACTGAATGAAGTAAATACAGCTCAAGGAGGGTGCCAAGGATGGAATTAGTGAGGCTGATTTGTAATGTGGGTGGAAGGAGAGGATCAAAATTGCAGGCAAGTGGAAGTAAGAGACCATGAATCAGAGACCATCAGAGGATACAGAAGGGTTTATGGAGACTTCAGAGGGTAAATGGAAAAAGCACTAACTCTTCAGAAATTAAAGTTGGGAACCTAGGAACAACTTTCAACATTTAATGGTACCTGATGTATGCGGAATTAGAGATTCTGAATTTAATTTTTTTTTTTTAGTTAAAAAATTAAAGCCCAATTTTCTGGCATGGGTTGAATTTCTGATTTTACAAAGATGACTGAAAATCATCAGAAATTCCACCTCTGGAAATTCCACCTACTACACTGTTGTCGTCAACTAACACACACCTTGTTTGTCTTACTAACTAAAGAAGTAGAAAACCCATCCATCCATGAAAATAATTTCTATGCTCTCAAAGCCAGAATGGTTACATTTTTGATTCTGCACAACATTAATTTTTAATGAGAAAGACAGAATGTTTAAGTCCATAGCTACTAGTAAGGAAAGAAGTACTTCATCTTTGCCTCAAAGGGTTACAACGCAGCATGACAAGTTGTAAACATTTTCTTTCAACTTTGTTACTAACAGATATTTCGGCTCCTTTTTTTTCACTAGATCATAGACAAAGCATTATTCCTCCCACGTATAAAGAGCTTTCAACACTGCTGTCACAAGAACAGTTAAACAATAGCCAGCTGAGTAGATTATCCTATACCTGCAATATTACACCCAGTTGTTCTGTCACTCTAGTTTGACAGTACAGAAGGACTGATCTAGGTTTTACAAAAGTCAAGAGCAATACAATGATACTTAAACAAATGGCAAACTAGTGAATGACAAAAAAAACACAGACCAAACTCGACACACCATATCCTTCCCTAATGCCCTCCAAATTACTTTGATACCTACATATAAGAAGCTTCAGGGCAATAGTAAAACAAAGCTTCCATTGCTACCCTACTGATGGTCCCATTTCCTTGACCATTCTTATTTAACTCACTTAATTCAGCAAAGATACAAGCACATCAAAAGGGGGGGTGGAGGACAACAGGGAGGGGACACAGACGGACGAAAAAACCCAAACAAAACAAGCAAACAAACTGAATGAAACAAAAAAATGTAATTCATTTCGTGAAAAAAATAGAAGAAGCAGTTCCTCCAGACAACTTTGTCAATGGTAAGTCTGTATTAAGGGGAGAGCTGAAAATCCTTATGCTCTTCCCACCGCAAAACATTTAAGTTACCTGTCAAGCTCCATGTACAGAAGAGCTTCGGTCTTTGGAAGAAAATCCATCTGAAGGTCTGACATTAAAGCAAGGTAACACACCAGAAGGGAAAATTAATTCTCAACAGAAAACCAAGGCCCATGAAAAAAAAAAAAAAAGATTGTTAAATCAATACATCAATAACTCAGGAATATTAGATAGAAAACTGATTTGATTTTAAAGAAAAATACACATATTTCTAATGCTGTTCTTTTGAGATAGATGGTGTTTTCCTTGTTGGAGGTTTTTTGTCTCTTTCTGTTGGAGGAAAATTCAAGCTCACAACCTTTCTTATTTAACACAGAGCAACCGCTTGCATTGTTTAGGAAAGAGAGGTTTGTTTGTCTATTATTAAATAAGATTCCAACCAAGGAGCTCTATTTCCAGCAGAGAAATGAAAATCAAATAAACGTGCAGAAAGTATTTTTAAAACACAGCCACGAAAGCTTCCAAGCTGTACTATTCAGTGAGAACCTCTGTAGAGCTTAAGCTTGCAACAAAACCAGTGCTTTCTCACAGAAGAAAGCTTAAGCCCAGCTAAAAATACTCATATGCTCTATTTTCTTTAACTGAAAATAGTAATCCTGATAACCACACACATGCAGCAGAGTTGACATTAATACAAGTTCCCAAGGGAGACATTTCATAGATAGATTAGGGACTCATCCTTTAACCACCTATGGCACTCTGATCATTTACAACAACCAAACAAAGCACATGCTCCTTCTGAACTGGATAACATCCTAGCAAATAACAACAAATCCAGGAACTCTGAATTCTGTAAAAATTCCTATGGTATTCCATTTCTGCATTAAAAAAAACCCATTTCTTAAGCCATGAAAAAAATGCAGTTCTATCCATCAGTCTTTCACATGAAGATTTTAAGTCAGAACACATCTACTGGAACTCCAGTTAGTAAGTGTTTAAATTTACTTCATAAAGAGGTGCATTTTTAATTGTGGGACCTTGCTTCAGAGAAAATTCAGGTGAAGTGTCAAGTTTTTAATTGGTTGCTACAGCTCAGAACAGCAGGAATGGTTTTCTCCCTTGAGCCCTCCACTGTTGAATGCTGCACAGTCAGAGTTTCCTCTTCATTGTGCTAAGGCTGGGCACAGCCACAGAACGCTACAGGAATCCAGGAGCCAACATCTCGGCTTCTTGTCATCCTCTAACACCCTGACGTCAGCTCTGAGTGTTAGAGCTCTACACAGTGATACAGCGAAGAGCAACTTTCTCAAACTGCAGGCAGCTATGCGAACTTAAGTTAGAGCAGCAGGGCAGCTGTTCGGGAAGCAAGTGAGAGCCAGGTGAAAAGAAAAGAAAGTTCACAATCAGATCTGGTTTAACTTGCAAGCAGCCATAAAAGAGAACACCTGGTATTCCTTGTATCCACTACATTAACACAGCAACTCATTATACTGACTTGTCAATTTCTAGAAAAAAAGAATAAATATTTAGTTGAGCATTCTAACCTTGTTACAGCTCCAAGGGCTAGCTGGATAATCTGGCATCTGCTGTTCCACAGCACACATAAAACTACAGCAGTGGCAGCTCGGAACAGCAGTCAGGCTAGGAAAAACAGCACGCTAAGAAATTTTTTTTTCCAACCTACAGTCAAGATTGTCAGAAACAGTACTGCACTCTATGAAGGGAGACCTATTTAGATGTTGCCAGATTACAGGAGTGATCTGGCATTTTTTTGTTTGTGACTTGAATATTCCTAGTAAATTATTTTATCTGTCAGATGACAGGAGTTCCGTAAAGACCTTCAGTTTCCTCTGGAATCTACGGTTTTGGTCTCCTACAATGGACTCTTCTTCCACCCAACACAGATGCGTCTACTCAAAACAAATAGTGATCTTCAGGTTTACATAGACACTGTGATCTCATTTATAATACACTAAAAAAAAAAAACAGTAACAGCTGAAAGAAAAGAACCTACCCTAAGATAACACCAAAACCCAGCTTCCAGTCTCAAGCACTTTTTCCCCCTCAAATGCTTTTGATACCTCACTATGTAGCTCTCACTTCTCTTTTTCACAGGATACCAACACGCTTGGACAAAGCTTGGAAATAACTCTGCTGATCTCTATTTGTGTATTACCCTCCTACACATTTTTTCACTCTAGTATCCACATTCCACCCCCTGATGTTTTCTTGATCTCATTCCCACAGCAACACACTCCAGCAGGGAACATTACCAGTAACTATTCCATAGGCACCCAGCTATGACTTCAGACTTGACAAAATTTGAGTAAACAGCTTTTACATACAACATTCAGTTAATAGCACCAGTGTCATTCCACTACTTGAGGTTGTCTTGCTTAAGGCAGATACATTAAAAAGAACAACATAATCACCCCAAGAAGAGTTACGTGTACATTTGGAACTCAGCCAGCAAATTGGCCCCTGGAATGATTAGCATTCAAGTGGCTCCTGATGGGCATCCACCCACAAAGGAGCTAACTCCCTGCTTTAAACATCCAAGCAAGCTCTACAGTCCCAAATTCTAAAAATTCTTTCCATTTTGGTACTGCTCATTTACTAGTTCTTCATCAGGGTCATGGGGGTGAGAAGAATATGCTAAGTTTTATCTTGAAGTCCTCGGTCTAAGAAATGAAACCCATCTTAAGATAGGACTACTTGTTAGACCCATAATGGCCTAACCGCTGATCCTAGACAGTGCCACCACTTAGTAGCACAAGCAAAAAAGGTCTTGCACTTCTTGATAAACATGTGCAAACATTATACAGAGCAATGGCAACAGCTAATTCATTGCAAAAGAAAAACGTAGTTACACCCTTACTTAAATTTCACCAAACTGAGCAAATTCAGACACATACCCAAGTCCCCACCCCCACTCTGCTGCTGTGGCTTGGGCATAAAATGCTTGGTTTGAAGCTACTTGCTGTCCCTTCCCACACGCCACACCAGGAAGGACTTTAATTTATACATGAACAAACCTGTGGCTATGCTGTGAGGTGACTCAACCAAACACTTGAAAGAGAAGGAAGAGAGCTCAAATCAGTATTCCAAGCTTGACGCCAGACATTTGCCAACACTGTACCACAGCTAATGGCTCCAGAGACCCGTAATGTGATTAAAATGATTTAATAAAAACTCGGTTACATGCAAGAGAAAAGGTAAATTTCCTGGGTTTTCTGAAAACATCTCTCACTTCCTGAGACAGCCCTGGGAATCAGCTGAAAAAGACTTCCCTCCTGTTCTCCTTATATTTTTCAAATACATCCACTAGGCCAAGCAACAGTGAATGGGAACCTGAGGACACACACGAGAAGTGTTTCTGGCACTAATGTAATCAAAGCTGTTCGGCCCTGCCCCTTTCCCCACACAACCAGCTCTATCTTCAGCCTCTGGAGAACAGCTCTATCTCCTAAGCACGTTTTTGTTAGACATACAATGAAAATGACAAAAACAAAGGCGGTTTGCTTGGGTAAAGCAGGTCAGAAGCTGATATTTTGTACATAAACATATAGTTTTAAAGATGATTTAAGGGAACAAATGAAATGATGCAATATTTTCAGAAACACCACAATTGAATTAAAGGTAGATCTCAACATGAATTCTAGTATTTCAAAGGATATCAATATCACATCTACCGAAATCACATTTGCTCAAATATTCTAATGGCATATTAAGCCATAATACAGTTCTTCCTGGTAAAATCCTGTGTGAACTACTGGCAACTACTTGTAATGTAAAAAAGTATTTACTCCAGGATACAGGATTGCTGTCCAGCCAACAATAGGAAAATTGTGTTCAAAAGGCAGGATATCAACTACAGCCACTTCTTTTTTTATTTCTAAGTATTAAATCCCACATTTTCCTATCACTTCATAAAGCAAATTCAGCTCTGTGATGAACAGGAGCAGACTTTGTCAACTGGCCTGGCAGGACCTCACTGCCATGAGTGCTGCTCAGATTCAGGCTAAGATAGATGAGCTATAAAATTGCCTTCAAAGTAGGTCCAGCCAAGTTTCTCCTGCTAGAGGAAGAAACTATGTGTCATGGCCAGCCAGTTACTGGGCACACCTCCTATTCATCATATTCCAAAATATTGCACCCAGTTGCTGGGCACACTCTCTATTCACCGTATTATAAACAAAAAACTAAAAAAATCTAGCGGGGCCCATTTTTAAAAAAAATCTTTCCTTATTTACCTTGAAAGTATAAAGAGAATAATATGGGCATGTTTCTCACCAAATTCAGACAAATATTTTTATCCACAACCAGTTTTAATAAACAACTTTTCAACAGGAAAGCATAATCCTGCATGCAAAAAAAAAAAAAGACAGGATCCTTTCCCAAAGCTTGTCCCCATAGATCTGATAACAAAATTCTATATTAAAGAGCCAGCAGTGATTAAGTTATATAGGAGTTCCAAGCCTTAACTAACATCAGTGCTTGAAAATTCACCAAATACTATCTTCTTAGCAGTTAGCATAAACAAACTTTCTCAGCTGTTGCAAGTTACCAGCAATTATTCCACAGAACTTCAAACAGTGATTTAAGAACACATCGGCTGGTAAACAGTTTTCAGCTGCAGATTAACAACACTTTCAACCTGGCTAGACAAGTTAAGAAGAGATGTAATGCAGTAGGTTACATCATTTGGTAATACATTTAAAGAAAAATGCTATTCAAACTGAAATTCTTCCCAGATTGCACAAATTTTCCTATCTCTCAGAGAGGGAACCACAGTAACTGCATACTATTCAAAAATGTATCTGTGGACTATTTTCAGTAAAACTGGGAGTTGTCTTTTTTCTAGTATATCCGCATCTTTTTTCCTCAAATCCAGGGATTCAGTGAGCAAATGAGACCATCTTAAGGAAATTAAGACTGTCAATAAAGAACTCTCACGGCAAGAAAGTCATGGCAACTTATTTTTCTAAGTACCAAATTATATGTGAACAGCTGATAAAAGGCCTGGAAATCTCCCTGCAGGGCTAATGCAACGAGCACTACTGTTAGCTACATATTTCTCAGAACTGAGAAGTGGATGCTGATAGATGCTTGAAGACACATAAAGGGAACTTAGATGTCAAGTAGCAGCCAAAATTCACTACACCAAACAACTTTATGGCAGGCAACGGGCCTAGAGGAACTGTCAGAAAAGCCAAAGTTTTAATTACGTCTTTCTACTTGTTTTTATCTTCCTGCTCACAAGTAAAACTGAAGACATTCAAGACATACTGTTTTTGCCACTTCCTAACCTGGAATAAAGCACTATTATCCTACACCCAGTCCTTCCAGTTGTGCTTATGTACCCAGAGTCTTAAAAATGCAGTAATTATCTATACTGTAATTATACCTTCTACACTGATTAACAATATAAAGTTCATTTCTCAATGGCTACATACAAATGTAGAATAGTGACAAGGCCTTAAGTGAATAAATACTCCTCCCTTTTTGAGTCTTCCATATTCACTACAGCCATGACTTCAAACTGATTTGATTATCGCTGCAAATACTACAGTAAATTGCCATCATCTGCACCTGTTTACCCTGTAGCCACTTGGTCAGAAATCCAAGTAATCCATTTTTGTAACTAGCATGGAAGCTTCACGAAAATGTTCATGTTAAAAGATACACCCACCATGTATTTTTGTCCATTCTATTTACAGATAACTCCAGCAGTCCTGCCAGTATTTTGATTCACTCTCGTTCCTACTGGAATTACTGAGTGAATTAATTTTCTTCAAACGTACCTGACTAGTTAAGGAAAAATCCTCCTCCTACTGATCTACAACTGAGGTAGTTTTATTTAAGATTTAAAAAACATAAAGTTGTATTTTCTGACATACTATAAGCAAAATAAAAACAGAGGGCTCTAACATGTAAAAAGAAACAAGCCTGCCCTGCCCTTTTACTACTCCCAACAGATGCTGCTTGTTTATTTTCTTTTCCCCTGCGTCGGCAGTTCCCAGAGCGTCGAGAAGGGCACAGCCCTCGCACACCGCCGACACCCTCACCCAGAGAGGTGGAAGTTTACTCTGCACACCGAAGGATGCTCCGAAAGGCAAGTGTTGACCTGCAGGGATTTCCCAGAGCAGCCGATCCCGGTAGTGCCGTGCACCCAGCAGGTCCCGCGCCGGCAGCGCTGCAGCCTGGCGGAGGCACCTGGACGGCGACGCCGGCGGGCGGGCCGCGGCTCGTCCCTGCTGGAATGCCCGCGGCGCGGGGCTGAGGCTGCAGCCGCTGCTCGGTCGGGCACCGCCAAGGAGGGCGCCGGCGGCCCGACGGGCTGGTCCCGCAGCCCCAGCCAGGAGAAGCGGCCGAGATGCCGTCGAGGCGCCGCTCCCCCGCTCCCGCAGCCGTTTAACGGTCGCGCCGCTCCAGCTGCCCGCGGTC